>JAQFVV010006233.1:3871566-4299079 GCA_028023455.1 Epiperipatus broadwayi
CATGACCAGTATTGTTTGGTCTAGGGGTGGATTGTCAGATTCCGATATTCAAGATCGCTCGATTGTGATCTAGCAGTGCCACTTTAATTGATTGAACTTATGAATAATCTACACGCTAAACTCTGATTTAGTTCTAAATGTCCAAATTTTCATTGGTCATAATCCAACTAGTTTATACCTGGGATAGAATGCTATGATTAATATCTTGTTTAATACATGCTAAGTAATAATTATTCATATATTTGTCTAAAGTGAATGATGCCAAAGATGAGAGTTCAAAAAGTTTGACACCTTTAGATCAAACTATAAAAGTCTAATATTATTATCATCATCAACCATTTCTCTAATCTTTAGCTTCTCTTCTCCACACCACCCCTGCACACTTTCTTATTTCATCCATCCATCTAACATGTGGTCTCTTTCTGGGTCATTTACAATCTCTTGGAATCCAGTTTAAGATTTCAATTGTCCATCTATTATCATCTCTTCTAGTAATATGTCCAGCCCAACTAATATATTAACTACTAAATAGAGGTTCTTTTAGTGATGTTCAGAGCTGTAACTTAAAATAATAAAGCTCATTTTACCATTAAGATACAATTATGCATATAAAATTATAATTGCATTTAAGAAAATAAATAAGTAATAAGGCCGATCTTTTTACATAATCAAGTATTATTTCAATTAGCTAACAATAAATTGTTGGAAGACAATTATTTCCTCAATTTTAAAATATACAATTATTCACTTTATTTACTCTACTCTAGAGTCATTTATTGGGAGTGCTACATTCATAATCATCAAGTTATCTATTAAATAAATAGTCTATTATTTATAGTGCAGACTATGTATGTAATATTATGAAGAGAGAACAAACTTCAGGTCATGCAATTTTTATGAATTTACATGCACTCGTTCACGAGCGTCATTTTGAAAAGCATAAATCTACACCTATGCTTAAATCGTAACTATTTATAAGTTAGCTTTTGATCACTGTGCTGAAATAAGGGCTTCAATATATTTTGTGCTTGAGTTATAAATTATTACTTGAATCTCTCCCCTGTGACAGATTGAATAAGTTCATACAATTCAATTAATAATTTATAACTCAGGCACACAATATATTGAAGCCCTGATTTCAGCATGGTGAGAAAAGGTTGGTTTATACATATAAAGCTCTAAGCACAATCATATACTTATGCTTTTCAAACTGATGCTCATGAGTAAGTGCATGTAAATTCATAAAAGCACAGAACCAGAGGTTTGTTCCTTCTTTATAATATGTTTATACTGCATATGTTGATGAACAACTCTCTCAATTTAAAGTAACTTTTTGGTAAGTAGATGATTAGGAAGCAAAAGGCTCAATTTAGTGTGACTTGGTGGTAATTAGTAGAATGTAATGTTCAAAAGCTTGTTGATAAACTATTGGTGCAAAAATAGAATAGCCTGCTGATGAACATTAGAATGACACAGTAATATAGTAGTGATGAGTTGGCTCATAGACAGCTGTTCTTTGGTAAGAAATAGAGTAGTAATAGAGTATTGTACTGGAAGTGAGTTGTAATAGAAAAATGGATTTCTGGGAGTGATCTCTGGAAAGCTTTGAGTTTAATAGAATAAGAAGTGTTATAGTTGTTAAGCAGTTGATTCAGTTATACCAGGAGTCCCCAACCTTATGTCTGTGGGAACCATGGTGCCCAAAGACCATTTTACATGTACCCGCCGCTATCTGAACACGATAAAAAATTATTTATCTGATACAAATAAATTTAATTTTTAAAATTTCTTACAAATTATTGTATTATATTGTAATCAAATTGTAGGGCATACTATACTTTTACAGCGTAAAAATATAAATGATAATTATATGTTAAAATTTTATTTTTGAAATAAATATTTTTTTGTACATTATGTGTATTATTAACAATATCCAACTATAAATTTACATTGAAAAAATAAATGGTGCCCACGATCTGGTTGAAAAAATAAATGGTGCCCGCCACCTGACCGATATTATAGAATGTGCTCTTAAGTACAAAAAGATTGGGGACCCCTGAGTTATACAATAATTTGCTGGCAATCAAATGGTCTGATCACAAATTATTTTTAATAGAGTTCAACTGACTTTTGTCATGGTCATCCACAGATAAGTATATAAATGAGTAATACAATAACTTTATAACAAGTAACATCACATGATACTCTCAGATCCAAGGCCCATCACTGACCAAGGCCACAAGCGGATATTGGATGAGTAGGCACTAGATGGGGATTTTGTGCACAAGCCTTCTGGCATACATTGATTATACTGGTTGGCAGGGTGGCACTACTGTATGGAGAGTTTTGGCTGTTTTATAACAAGTAATTATTTAAGTGGTTGAATACATTTTATAGAGTACTTCATTCAATAATTAACAAAAATTTTTGATTTAATGTTTAGATAGATGTCAGTTGAGATTGTGTTCAGTGTCAGATTTATTTTCTGATGAGCAATTGAGCAGAACAAAATAAAAAGAGTATTCTTGATTTTTGAAATTCAATTATAATAATAACACTAACAATGGAAAGTCCACTTATAGCAGTATCTTGTAGATATCAAAAGTAATTCAAAAAAACTTGCAATTAGCATAGCATTGTAACATGAACATAATATTTTAATAACTATTCTGAATCTTAAATACAGTGATCATCATCATTTATTAATCCTTATGAAACCACAACAGAATTTCTTTACAAATTTAATCCAGTTTCTCCAATCTACTGCCTCTCTTCTTCAAATAACACCAGCAAACTTTCTATTTGTTCACTTTCTTCTCTGTTGTCATATCTTGGGATCCACATTAAACTTCATCTATTCATTTACTAATAATCAGATTATTAATGCAGATGAAAATATACTGAATGAAATTAATCATAGAATTTAACAAGGATGGAGTGTTTTGATAAAAATAACTAGTACTAAAAATAAATATATATTCAAAAAGGAAATTTTTTAATAGATGTGTTTTCTTAGTTTTTTTACCTTGAGATCCTTGAACATTTAACAGAGAAAAAATTCAGAGATTTTTGATCACTCAACAAAGTATAGAAAGATGTATATTGGGAGTAGCAGGAAGAGATTGAAGAGAAAGTATATGAGTGAGAGAACAAACAGATATCTTTGACATCATTAACAGAATTAAGAGAGTAAAATGAAGATGAGCTGGACATATTACTATAAGAAATATTAAGAGATGGAGAGAAGTAATCATAAATTTTTATATAATCCATATTCAGAAGAATATTTCTCAATTATTATAATTCATCAAAAATAAGCAATTAGATATAATAGGACTGTGAGATACAGACGTATATAAAAGTAAAAATTACATATACTTATAAACAGCTGTTTAAACAATCTCCAGAACATGTCTCAACAATAGCTCTCTGACCATATAAAAAAATGTACAATATTTATCAGGTTTGCCAATTATTGTGGTTTTACCAGTTTTTCTTTAATGTATTTATTTAAGAATCACTAGATATCTATTTACTGATTAAATTGAAGGATATGGACTGAAAACTCAGCCTGGATTTGATCCAGATTGTAGGCAGAAAATGTGGAAGTTGCTTCATAATTTAATTTCCTACATGTATTCACATGTGTATAGGCATAATATGTAATGGTAACTTTTAAAGAGATCCAATATATAATCAAAACTTACACGTTAGTTATACATCAAATGTATTTATATTATTCACACATTACGATGAATATAGGCTATTTATTAAGTTGCTCATAAAAAATTAGCTAATTAATGTGGATAAGAAGTTTTTTGAGACAATAGCTATTCGTTGTTTGTTTACCAAATTGGATAAACATTACCATTTACATACAGAAAACTCTAAACATTTTATCAATGAATATATGCCATTTTTTAACTACATTGCATTTACTTATTTATATACACCAGAAATCCATGACCAAGGATTTGCATTATTTATTAATAGCTTAACTATATAAATACAGAATAAAAAATAAAATCCGAACCCTCGAAACAAAATCCAATATTTATAGTAAGAAGAGATTGTTTTTTAAAATAAAGAAGTGTTTGAACATTAAAAAAAAAAAAAAAAAGAAACTTTTTTAATTCATTAATTTAGATAATAAAAAAAAAAAACATTAATAAATTAAAAAAGCAAAACAAAACAAACGTAATGAGATGAACAAAAATATTTGCTTTCCATTTTGCAATGGAGATAAGAAATTTTCATTAATAAAAGCTTTTTCTACTTTTTAAAATATTATTTATTATTTTTAATATCAACAGGTGATCTTACCTGAGTTTGTTTATCGCGACCGTACCAGAAAAAGCGATCGTCATAATATGGAATATCATTGGAGCTTACAAACACGGGTTCCCAATCCATATGCCATTTAACAGTATCCATAATCCCCAAGAAATCATTTTTAGGAATGAAATTCTCCC
This sequence comes from Epiperipatus broadwayi, assembly GCA_028023455.1. Lineage (NCBI taxonomy): Eukaryota > Metazoa > Onychophora > Udeonychophora > Euonychophora > Peripatidae > Epiperipatus > Epiperipatus broadwayi. The sequence continues at coordinate 3,876,039 of JAQFVV010006233.1, forward strand.
AGTAAGATATTCTTCCATAATGATTACAGACCAAACAGATATTTTTATGATAGATAAACGCTTTGTTAATTTTTAACATTTGAATTAATTCAGTTTTATTTCGCGGGGGATCCAAACCTCGTTTGTACTCATAAGCCGGAAGCACATAAACCGCATTTAATTTACTTCGCGATGTCTTAGTTATCATAGATATGAATTGTTGAATGAAGTTTTCGCTTGGCAAAAATTCAATATCCAATGATAAGTGGAATTTAGTTTTACTATTATTTCTAGCGTAGTTCCTAGCTACGTTTATAGGATAATCGAGCTCTTGAGTGTGTGCAAAAGTTCTAAACGGGGGCCGGAGTAATTTGCATTGCCAATTCTCCATAGGTTTCGAAGATGCATTTCGGGAAATTTCTAAACAATCCAAGGTTTTAAAATCGTAATAGGAACTATCCATGAAAAAATGGAAAGAAACGTATTTGCGAACAAGCGAATAGCACACTCTTAATTGCACGACGAACTCTATTCCTCTTATAAAATCGCTTCCCGGTGAGTAAATAGCTACAGAGATGGGTCCCTGCCAGCGCTCCGCTAAGCTCACGATATGGTGTAGCGTATCTATTGTACCGTGTGTTGTTAAAGTTACAGATTCATCGATAGCTGGCTCAATATTAGCAGCGAATAGATTGGTAAATAATATCATATAATAATCTACGTCTACTATGTCTGGAGCGCTATTGTACTGCTGCGTGAGAAAACTATGATAAGAAATATTGCACGCGGGTTCATATGTTTCGCTTGGTGGGAAAACTTTAGGATCGAGGTAATATAGCATAACAAGGCTAGATAGGAAGCAAAACAAAATTAAACAAAAGAAATAGGCGTGGAAGTCCCTACGCCACCAAATATCCATTTTATCATGTTCTGCTTTAAAAAATCAACACACTACTATCAATGATTCATTTTTCAAACAATAACAAATTTCAATAAGCAATCTAAAAACCCACAACTACTGCGCATGCGCATTTCTTATCAAAACATTGCTCAAAGTCTATAAAGGAAAAAATTCGAAACATGAAGCACGAGTTCAAAATTGATAGGGGGAAAAAAATTGACTCCAGCAAATTGAAATTTTCTTTGCATACGTCATTTGTGATGGAACTTAATCTGATTGAGCGTGTGAAATTCAATTAGTTGTTATAATTCAATTAGTTGATATAATTCAAACAGTAAACTATTTGAAGAATTTCAGGTATCATAAGCAATAATTAACAACGAAATAGAATTAAAATGTGGAATTTTGATTTCAAAATTTCTTAGTTACAATTAGTTACAATAAAAAACTTTGCTTTTTATTTTTATTGTTACATACATTATAACTGTTGTAAAACAGATCTTATAAAGTACATGTTACACTCCACTTTGAATATCGCTGATGGGAATTTGTTCGCTGTTCGCCACCTGTTTTACACTATTTAATGTAGCATCTCTTCTCAAACAGTACGTTAATAGCAGATTTTCTTTCCCATAAAGTTAATTATTTTTAGTGCATTAAACAGCAAAGATTAAAATATGACTTTAAACATCTCTTGGTTGTATTACCCTATTGCCTAAACACCATATTCTGCTTCTAGACAGAGAATTTAACCTATATATAATGTCAGCAAGCCTGCTTTTACAGAAAACTTAAAAAAATTATATACATATTTTGATAAATCGGAATCCAAACAACGTACAGTTTTTGATTTTTTTTTCACTTAAATTTTGTAAAAAATAAACAACAACAATTACAAAAAATGAACTAAATGTTAAAGTAAGTAACAGAAGGTTACGTATAATTTGAAGAAATTTTTTTAACTTGAAGTAGTTCAGCATTCACAATATGAGGCTTATAAAAATGTTTATTTCCCTCAGTTTTTTCACCTATTAATTTTAAGTCAATATTAGATAAAATGAGAGGTTTCCACATAGCTGGAATACGTTGTGCTTCGTCAGCTCTATTTAAACAAGTAAGTCTCTTTAATATTTCAATTAACTCTCTCATTTTGATTCTCTCATGGTTCAACCATGAACCATGAGAGAGTCAATTGAAATATTAAAGAGTCCTACTGGTTTAAATAAGGCTGACGAAACACAAAGAACCACGAGAGAGTCAATTGAAATATTAAAGAGAACTACTGGTTTAAATAGGGCTGACGAAACACAAAGAACCATGAGAGAGTCAATTGAAATATTAAAGAGACCTACTGGTTTAAATAGGGCTGATGAAGCACAACATATTCCAGCTATGTTGAAACTTCTCATTTTATCTAATATTAACTTAAAATTAATAGATGAAAAAACTGAGGGAAATAAACATTTTGATAAGCCTCATATTGTGAATGCTGTCACACTGAGTCATATTATTGTTTGAGATCTAACAATTTTTTTCCAAAAGTTAACCTTGATAATGGTGGTTGCTAGTCCTTCGAAATATCGGATTATAATGCAAAATAATACATGGTTTATCCCCCAAAACATTAATTTATATATGTATACTTAAAACTTCACTCCACATTTTTGAAACATGTGAATACAGACATCAGAAAAAGGAAATTGTTCAAAAAGTATAATTCATGTTGAACCAGTATTCTTCAGTTCAACCTAGTCATAATCTCTTATATATACCTTTTCATTTGTTCTGTGCTTATCAATATCATGTCTCTACCATTTGATATGCAAATATTAAAACTTTGATCCTATACATTTTAGATAGATGCATTATTGATAATTATTAATCATTTATTAATTTAGATATTAGCATATCATTCCTCGGACAATGAAAAACTGGTAGTTCAGCATAACATACATCTTGAAGATCATTTCATTCTTTCCATGTCATTATTCATGTTTTAAAAATATATTGTGACGTGGCAGTTTTAAGTATATTCAAAAGAGAAAATATATGTGGAAAAAGAAGAATGAGGTGGATTAATGGTTATATGTGGAAAAAGAGATATGATGTGAATTAATAATTCCATATGGTTATGCTTAATAAAAGTAAATATTAATCATTAACTGACTTTAAAGCTAGACATGACTGATATGATAATCTCTAGCCTAGTAAATGATTAGTAATTATCTAAAAATGATAGTAATTTTAATACTTATAGATAAAATTATAGTGATTTGTTATTAGCAAATATGAAACAAATAATAAAGATTATGAGATTATAATCTGAAGTAACTGAAGAATATGGATTTATCATGAAATGCATTTTCATAGTAATTTACTTGTTTCATATGTCTTTATTCATATGTTTTAAGAAGGAAATGTGGACTGAAAAATTTAAATATGTTTAAAAGGGGGGATGTATTTGAATGTATGGGTAAGAGAACAAACAGGTATTACTGACCTCATTGAAAAAATTAAAAGATTGAAGTGGAGTTGGGCTAGACATATTACTAGAAGAGATGGTAATAGATTGATAATTGAAATCTTCAACTGGATTCCAAGAGATTGTAAAAGACCCAGAAAGAGACCGCATGTGAGATGGATAGATGAAATAAAAAAGTGTGCAGGGGTGATGTGGAGAAGAGAAGCTAAAGATTGGAGAAGTTGGATTAAACTTGGAGAGATCTTCATCCTGCAGTGGATTGATAATGGACTAGTGAAGTAAAAAATTAATAATAATCATTAATATATTTACCTAAAATTGGTGAGGCAAAGATGTGAGTAGAGAAATTTGACAAAATCATACATCAAATTGTAATAATATATTTGTTGTAATTATTTTTATGTATTTATTTTTGTATTTTTGAACATGTTTTGATTTGTATTGTTTTTTATTTTTTAATAAAATAGATTTATGGGATTAGAATTCAATTTTCATTGCTTATTTTTACATTAATAAATATGACCATCTTTACCAAGAAATTTTTATTGTGACTCAAAGAATTACATTATAGTAGGAGCAGAGCTATGCTAACAGAAACTAGAAAAAAGGTTACATAACCCAATACCTATGATCTGGGGGTAAAAAATCAACTTTTCAATCACAAATTGTCCATTGCTACAAGGCTCATGCAACATTCTAGATGCATGTTGGAGTTACTTTTTCATCTCTGTTTCTGATGGCCTGAAGTTTTGCCAGAAATAATTTCTTTTAGTCAACCACAGGTGGTGTCATAAATGTGAGCACACCTAGTTGACCAATAGGCAAACAGCAGAAAGGTTATAATTCTTATGGATGGAAAGGTACTGTTGGATATGCTAAAAATCAGTCCAGTGAGGAGAGGCACTCTAGTTTTGTATATGGATGTGATAAAGGGTCTGTCCCATTGGAGCAAGGTACAATGGTTCAGAATATGTAACATGGTGTCATCAACCCATTTCTCTACAAAACTTAATAGTATCTGGTATATTAATCTGAAACTGATTATTAAAATTTTTTATATTATGTTAAATGTTTAAAAAAAATATTTTTTTGAAGATTTTAGCTCATTTTTGTACTGTATGCTTATTAGTAATTTTAAATAAAAAGAAAAAAAATAGTTAAATTATTTTTAATAAATTAGAATTTTAAAATCCAAATAATGTTCTTTCACTTTATCAAGAATTTTGATTGTAAATATGACATCATTATCATCATTTCCCATCATTATCAATCCACTGCAGGATGGATATATTTTCAAGTATAATGCAGTTTATCTAATTCATAGACTCTGTTTCTCATATTGTATCAACAAAATTTCTTATTTTATTTATGTATCTAACACATTGCCTTTTCCCATGTCTTTTAAAATCTTTTGGAATCCAGTTTAAGATTCAACTTTCCATCTATTATCATGTATGTCCCATCAAAACTTCATTTTAGTCTCTTAATTTTTTCCAGTGACATCAATGAAATTTATTTATTTTCTCACTCATGTATTTCATTTTTATAAATATACCCTATACTTGATGACTAATAATAAATGTCATTGGCAGAATAGCTTATATGGATCATGAAAAACATGTGTTAAAACATCAAACATCAGATGATCGCCATACTTTATAATGATTTGCAAGCTGTTTTTCACAGAAGCAAAACTCTCCATACATTAGCACCACTTAGTGCAAGCCAGAGTAATCGATGAATGCAGGGAGGTTTGTACATAATATCCCTATCTAGTGCCTACTCATCCATGATCCAATATCCAAAGCTTGTCACTAATGAAAGCCACAAGTTAGAAACTAGTCTTGGGGATATTGTGTGTGTAGACACTAGATATGAATTTTATGCACAAACCTTCCTGCATCCATTGATTACTCTGGCTTGCACTGAGTGGTGCTACTGTATGGAGAGCTTTGCCTCTGTGAAAAACATGTGAAGATATGTTACCAATTTGAACATGCAGCATAAAAACAAGTTATTTTAATGTTTTGTATATTAAAAAAAATAATTCTAATATTAAACATTGAATATCTTATTTTAAGAATTTAAAAGCAGTAACATTTAATAAATAAATATTTACTTGACTGCTTATAAATGAAGTGTATAATCTGTTTATTAATAAACATATTACATTGGATATGCATTTTATTTTACATAAATTATAAACGTATTGCTGAAATGATGTTAAAATAATTTTGCATACATGAATACATTAAATAAAAATAAAACAAATAACACATCCATTTACCTAATATTATTTTAATAATTTATATTTTATACATTTTATTGTTGAATCAATTTTTTAATAATTTAATAAATAAAATATTATTTATTTAAATAAATCATATAATCATATTTACTATTATTTTAATTAGAGCATTTGAACACAGACTTTCAAGCTCCTTTCAGTTACCTACTCCATCTTATATAAACAATACACATGACCACATACATATGAAAAAGATAAATGATCTCCAATATACAGAGTGGATAGATGAACGTCTGCGTTCAAATCTCCTCTAATTATATCTAAAGTTCAGTATATACATTATACTCGTACTTAAATATTACTTTAAATAAACTCTTATTACTTGAAAAGTAATTATGAATTTTTTTCGAAACATAATACTTTGCATATAATAAAGATATATATATATGAGAGATAGAGCCAACTGATGAGTGCTGGTTCAGCACAAAATGCATCTTGGTGGTCATCCCTTATATTAAATGGATTATGTCCTGTGTGTGAGGGGTCAGACTGACCTTAGGTCAAATGGGTGTGACAAGAATCTCGGCCTTAGGGTGGCCTTTGAGCATTCCATCATCAGATTTTCAATTGGATGGACGGTTGAACAGTTGGAGTGTGGAGTAGATTGAAGCCTGTCCATTAAAGTATGAGGATTGGCTATCTTAATATATATCTGAGCACTTATAGCATATATGTGTAGAGATGGTAATCTGGACCAACTGATGATTGCTGGTTTAGCATGAAATACGTATATTGGTGATTATTTATCTTTTAAACATATATGTGTTCAAGTGTATCAGTGTTATGAGATAGTGTGGAGAGTGGTGGGTCGTGTGAAAGTCTGTGCTCATATACCCTATACATGAATTTAAAAAGAATGGAGGTGTTTATTATTTCTTTAATTATGAACATATTAAATAAAAATAAAACAAAACTATATTTAAATAATGCAAAATATATTTTTAAATTTATTTTTTATGTATTTTGATATTTAATCAAATTTTTTAGTCTTTACATACTGAATGGATTTTTTTTTCCTGTTATAAAGAAACTATTTTATGTAATGAAAAAAAAATTATTGTAATAACTCCATAACATCCCATTTTTTAAAAACATAAAACAAAATTAAGTGAGAAAAACATTAAACATATTGTAGTTAGAATATGTAGGTGTGCAATATGTTATTTATATAAAAAAAAATTTAATGCTCTATTAACAATGGGCTTTATTTTTATATGTAATAAAAATAACATACAGAGGAGGAACACAAAAGAATTCAATATTTGAAGATAAGTAACGGTTTGTTAAATGTGAGGAATTTAAGTATTTAGGTATGACGATAACATAAAGAAGAACACTAAATGAAGTTATATATATTATTATTATTTTCAGGATATTCCGTGTGATAAAATAGCTGATGTTTCGGTACAATAACAAGTACCTTCCTCAAAGCATTCTCTTTTTCAAATCATAGGAATGCATGTTTGAGAAAGTGAACGCTTTGAGGAAGGTACTTGTTATTGTACCAAAATGTCAGCTATTTAGCTATTTTAGCACATAGAATATCCCGAAAATAATAATAATATGAAATCATCATTTATCCATAAAAATATTAGAATTAACACACACTCACATATATATATATATATTTGATAGGAAAGCTATAGAGATGATAAATAGAATAGTGTGATATCAGAATATAATAAAAGTCAGTAAATGATGAATATATGGCACAATAACAAAAATTATTATTATATATGAAAGTGAGATTTGGTAGTTATAAGATAAAATGGAAAAGAAATTGAAGGGTGCAGAAATGGATTACTAGTGAAGACCTATAGGAAAGTTGAAGACAGAGTGCAAAACAAAAAAAATCAAGGAATAATAAATATTGAACATATTATAATAAATGGTGTCAGAAGAAGACAATTGAAATTATTTGGACATATTCAGAGGATTTTTAGAAAATATCAAAACAAATATTCAACTGGATGACCATCAGAAAAATAGAAAACAGGCAATCCAAAAAAAAGTTGGGAAAAATGAATAGATAAATTACAGATAGAAATTTATAAGAAGATTTATAGTGACACAAAGATACATGGCTATTAAAAACTAAATACATGATATTATAAACTGATAAAAAATAATTATTCATTCTTTAGGCTAGAAATTATTATAACATTTTAGCCCGGATATACATTTTAAACTCAGTTGAAAATTAAGATATCTATGTTTTTTATTAAAAGAACCACATGGTGTCATAATCCAACTGCATCCTTCTTTTGTTTAAATATCCTTATAGATATATTTCATCTTCTATTCCATCATAAAAATATAAATGGATTATCCTAAGATAGATGGCACCAAAATTTGGAATTCATGAAGTTCAATACTTATAAATCCAATTACTATTTAATTATGGAAAAAATCAGATGTTAACTTAACTGGAAATACAACAGTAATTATCAAATGTATCTAAAAATATACTTAGATGGACATATAAATTTATTTCCAAATATAATTAATATATATATTTTTAAAAAATCATCAGATTTAAAAGAAAAATATACAAATTCAAAAGATCCATTTAGGTATTTACTTAGTCTTAAAAAGTCATAACAAAGATATCAAAGAGTAAACTATATTCTTTTATATACTGCTCTTAATAATGCTATTTTTTTTTATTTAGATTATTTGTATGCTTTTATTTACCTTCATCTTTTTTAGTCTATCTATTTAAATCAAATCTTTTAATTGAATTTTCATGATCTAGTTGAAGTTTTATAAAAATATATTTTCTCAATAACTACATTTTTTTAGAGTTTGCAAACAGTTTTAGCAAAAAATTTGAAAAAATGTTCTTTTTTTTTTATGCAATAATAATACCAGAAATGTCTAACAATATTCCATGTAATTTAAAGCTATATAATAGATTGGAAATTTCAAAAAATTTAGCAAAAAATATATATATTTAATTTTATATGAGATTTATTTTAAATGTATTCAGTTTCATTAAACATTTTTGAAATATAATTAAAAAATATCACTCCATTTCAATACTTCAAAGTTAAACATAAAAGTAAAAATTAAATAAAACCTAAAAATAAGAATAAAAAAACAATTTTATTCATATAAATACAATAAAAAGTAAAAACAAACATAACCTAGGTGTATGATATGTTCTTGTTTAGAAGCAGATATAATTGGTCTTTACATAAATAGAAGCAATATATATATATATATGTTTCATATAAATAAAATGTCAGTTAATTAAATGAAAATTGTAATTATAATTAAAATAATAAATTTAACGGTTTTCAAACTATTATAAACAATCCTTAAATCCACAGAAGTACTTTTGGTTAACTTCTTAAATAGCAAAATGGTAATAAATATTAAGCTAATATTATTAAATTATAATTCTTGCTTGATAACAAATTCACCAAAATGGACAGGAAGTGTAATTAAGACTACAACAGGACCATAAACTATGCTATATCTAACTACATAACTTTAATTTTACACTATTATGTAAACAAACAAAAATATAAATAAACTAAATATTATTAAAATCACAAATTTTACATATTTCAGCTTCTGGTTTTTACCCTCTTAGTACCATAAAGAATTACATTTTTTTTAAAAAAAGCAAAATTTGCAAATAAATTTTAAATTAAACCAGCGACAGTTTTTTTCATCTTGGAGTGCCATACATGATCATATTTATTAATAATATTTCCCAGTTTATGCAGAAAGCAAGAACATTTTATGCTTCCATTACTATCCTTTCCAAATTTGATATAGAGTATTTCACATAATAAAATAATTTGTAAAAGTAATATAAAAAGTTTTACGATTTAAAAACATTAAAATAATTAGAGAGATCATAAATTCTTGATAAAGAGACCAGTTGATTATGTTTCTATAAGATAAAAAAATATTAAAAAAAAAAGAATATCATCCTGGCCAGAATTAATAGTCATCACTATTTATTTTAATAAAAATATAGCAGCTGTTTTATTCTTTCTTATTACTTCAGTGAATGTATGAATGAACATATATTTAATAAAATATATGTAAATGTGTCTTCTCAATTTATTATTAATAACTATGTTATTTTTTTAAAATTTTCTTTATATTATAATCTTAATTCATATATGCATATTATAAATATAAAAAATGTTTGGGTTATATATATGTCTATGTTGAAAAGTACTGTGAACTTATAGTTCAATAAATAATATATATTCTTTTTTAATCAATGTCTATCAACAAAACATGACCTATTATAAGCTATATACATTTGTATATGAGAAAGCTTGGAAACAAATATAATGTAATTCATAGCTGCACTCTATATCAAAACAAAAGCAGGAGACAACCTATTTTTTAACATTTGTTTAATTTTTTTATTTATTGTTTACTATGAATTATTTGTCTGTAAAAAATTTCAACAAAAAATTGTGGTCCATTTAACAATAACTGTTTTTTCTAGCTTTATTTTTTTTCTGATAATTTTACATTTATATGTTTTTAATAATTATATACACATATGCAAACAACTTTAATACTTAAAAGGATATGATAAAAAAGTACTAATTTAAGCAAACAATTTTGACAAGGGTTTAAACACATTAAAAAACCCCTGTGTATTATAGTCAATAAAAATTGTACATTAGTAAATTTAAAAAAGTAGAATTATAATCCAAGTATGTAAAAATACCATGTAATAAAATCAATAGTAATCATTTCATTATGCTTTTTATAATTATGGTTGATTAATATATTAAAATTTACAAAAATACATTCTTTAACATAGTTTTTACTTTTTACATTTTGTTTTTCATTTTCTTTTTTATTTTATGAAACATTTTTTCATATTCCAGTAACCAACTATCGACCATATTATATGATCATTTTCAATGAACGTTTATTTTATAATATATATATATATACTGTTTATGTTTACAAAGGATTTCCATAAACAAGATAATCAAAAATATATTATGACATAAATTACAAATTTTTAAAATTCATTAAGCAAAAAGTAAGTTTAAAAAAGTTGTAATCTAGGTAATAATAATATTTTTGATTATATTGTTTATGGAAATCCTTTGTAAACATAAACAGTATATATATATTATAAAATAAACGTTCATTGAAAATGATCATATAATATGGTCGATAGTTGGTTACTGGAATATGAAAAAATGTTTCATAAAATAAAAAAGAAAATGAAAAACAAAATGTAAAAAGTAAAAAGTGTGTAAAAGAATTTATTGTTTTTGTAATTTTTAATACATAAAAGTAATAGTAAAGCTGATATAAATTAAACTTATAATAAATTCATTCTCATTAAATAAAAACTTTAAAACTATATGAAAATTGAATTACTTTTATCAAAGAGTCTTCATTAAAATAATTGTGTAGATAAATACAAATATAAAGTTAATGTACATATATTGTAATGTTAGAAGAAAAAAAAACTTTAAATAACAGTTGTAACAAAATTTAATATTATGAAAAATCTAAAATAATTTCAACTGAATTTATCTTCAAGATCTAACTTTATGACGGTTTATTTAGTAATAATAAAAATGATTTGAAATATAAAAAGAGAAATAAATATATATTTTATTTAAGAAACATTAATAAAAATGCTTCTCTTGTAGTTGGAATGTGGAAAAATAATTTATCATATCTCAGCTGTACTCTCCGATTAAACATTATTATAAGTCATAACAAAGATTAAATCTAGTTCATAAAGGTATAAATAAATCTTTATTTGTTATTCAAATAATAATTTAAAATTATAAAAATAATTTTTCTACGTAGGAAGCAATAATTTTAATAATAACATCGTAATATATTAAAATATAATTAAGTTTCCTATTTCCACATATTTTTATTGTATGTGTAAGGTCATGAAAATAACGGACATCAGCAGACTAAATTTTAAAATATACCACTATCAGATACTTTTGTTTATCACAATTAAAAAAGCAATCGAGATATTGTTATCATGTGATGTATATATCTTAAAACAAATGAGTTTAATAAATACATAAAGAAACTCAAATAATCAAATATAAAAATAAAAAAATAAATGGTTTATTTACAGATTATAAAAACAAATATGAATTCCAATTCAGAACAAAAAGATATATAAACTCAATCATCAATGCAAATAGCATACATATGGTTTAGATTTATATAAATATTATATAATATATAGTATATGAGCACAGACTTTCACACAACCCATCACTCTCCAGTCTATCTAATAACACTGATACACTCAAGCACATATATGCTGAAAAGATAAATAATCACCAATATCTGTATTTCATGCTAAAACAGCAATCATCAGTTGGTCCAGATTATCATCTCCCACACATATATACTATAAGTGCTCAGATATATATATATATTAAGATAGACAATCTTCATACTTTAATGGACAGGCTCCAATCTACTACACACTCCAACTCTTCAACCGTCCATCCAATTGAAAATCTGATGATTGGAGCCTGTCCATTAAAGTATGAAGATTGTTTATCTTAATATATATTTGAGCATTTATAGTATATATGTGTGTGAGATGATAATCTGGACCAACTGATGATTGCTGGTTTAGCATGAAATACGTATATTGGTGATTATTTATCTTTTCAGCATATATGTGCTTGAGTGTGTCAGTGTTATTAGATAGACTGGAGAGTGGTGGGTTGTGTGAACGTCTGTGCTCATATACCCTATATATTACATATATAGACACAGGTGTATATATAATAAGCCTGTGTTTCAGTTATAAATATTATATACTTTATTCAGTTTTTCTTAGACGTCTTGATTAGAGAAATAATAATAATAACAAACCATCTTCTAAACATTTACTCTAATATGTATTATTATAGCAAAATCCTTCTAAAATTTATATCTTTCAATTGATGCAAAAAACTATTTTAATATTTTTAATTATTTTCCATTCTTCTAAGATGTATTCAAATTTATATATATATATTGTAACGATCGAATAGAAAGTGGAGATCGAATCTAACCGCAATCTGTACTACACGGGCGCCATCTAGGCATTTTTGAGCCTAGAAAAATTTATAAAGTAGGCAGATACGTGCTGTTAAGATTCCACTTTATTTAAATATTCAGATCGTTAGCCCAAGTCACTAGCTCAGTGGAACAGTAGAGATTATAAAATATAACTTTATATCTTAAATATAAAAAAATAAAAGCCACTGCCAGAAATTAACACATAAAAATATTTATTTACGCACATATAAAATCATTCTAATTTGAGGAATAAGTTTAACATTTTAGATTTTTATATTAATCTATAATTTTACATTTAAATAGATTTCATAACGGTATATAAATATGCCGTTACAATATATATATATATAAAAGTTAGCAGAATTTAGATGTGTGTTTAGAAACATTAAAACTAGTATATAATTATATACTAAAGAACATTGTGTTAATTAATACATAGTGAGATATATGGCTATCAATAATATTAAAAGAAAACATATCTTACTGACAGAAAATACAATTTAAAGACTGCTTTTCCTTAATATCAGAAAGTTCTATAAGATATAATAAGCATAACTGTGCTGCAAAGTATGTCATTTCAAAAATATGAGAATAAGATAAAAGATTAGTATTGCTATAAAAATTAAATATCATTTCCATTTTAAATATTTCAACTTATAATCGATTGTTGTCTCATATATTTTGTCCTACTATGAGTATAAATATAACATACATGCAGGACCAATTACAGGGGGAATAAATGGGGCAGCTGCCCAGGGACTCACAATATTAGGGGTCTCAACTTGGCAACTCAATATGTCAAACAAAAATATAGGAGAAGGCAAAGCAATGTCACAGCTTATAGAATGGATTTAATTTTACAATTAAATTTCCCCAAAAAATATTCAACAAAAACTTTTCCAAGCAGGCATACCAGGAGTGAAAAAAATATAAGCTAGTTTAGAGATGAGGTGCCAATTTGATAACTCTGGGATGAAAGCAACTGCAGTGCTTGGTGATTGGCAGAACTAATTGTCTCAGCCCCTTGTCAGTCAGTTCTGTGCTAACATTTTTTACAATACTAACAGTGCTAGAGTTCATCTACCCTATCCAAGTGCTATCTGGATCAGACCTGTTTGCTCGTTTCTACAATTCGTAACTAACTACTCCTGAAGCCCTGTTTTTGGCCCTGTAAGTAAAAACTCTCGTTTCATCTCTCCCCACATTTTTATTTTAAATTTTGAAGGGCCCCTAAAATATTAGTTTCCCTGAGCCTCACATTTACTCTGAAAGGCTCTGTATATATGAATATATGTTTTTTCCTCAGCATAAATGTATAAGTATAATAAATATTCAGAGATAATATCCTTTAAAAGCAAAAATCTTTTTTTTAAAATCGAAATGTGGATTTCTTACTACAAGACCACTAAACACAACTTTTACCAATTGGTAAACTAGTCTCAAGTAACTGTAGCAAAAATAAAAATTCATAATGAAAGTATTTAATCTTGATACTATCTAATGTTTTTTTTTTAAGACTCATAGCATCAGCTGGGACGCGAACCCGCAACCCGGGCAACTGCCTGCAAGTGCAAGGCGGTCATGCTGACCTCTCGACCACCAATGCAAGATTACTATCTAATGTTTAGTGACCAAAATCTCCAAAGTAACAAAATGTAAACAAGTATAAATTTTTATTCTCATACAATTTAAACACCTTCAATATTTTACTATAACTAATATCTAAAAATTAACAAAAAGAATTTTAATTAGATAGTTTATTACGATTTCTATTTGCATTCAGAAATGCACTGAAATATTTTTTTCTTTAGACTGTAATTCCATCAGATTTAACTGATTAACTATCCAATTAAAATATAAAAGATCATTAGTGTTTAAGGCCTTTCAAACATAATATAATTAATTTACTTATTCCACTTTTCTGTAGTTACTTTATTCTTCTTTTTCTGCAGGTTTATTTATTTATTTGAAAGAAATAGAATATATATACACATAAAATTATTGATATCAGCGAGAATAAAACAACAAATAAAAAAAATGTGCAATAAAGTCCATGATGGTAATTAATGGAATTTTAATTAAATTATAAGAGAAATGGGGTTTGAATTGCAGTTCTTCCAATATGATAGAATCAATGAATTATTGTAGGAAAAGATCCTGGAATTTTAATTAAATGATTAGAGAAATGGGGTTTGAATTGCAGTTCTTCCAATATGATAGAATCAATGAATTATTGTAGGGAAAGATCCTGGAATTTTAATTAAATGATTAGAGAAATGGGGTTTGAATTGCAGTTCTTCCAATATGATAGAATCAATGAATTATTGTAGAGAAAGATCCTGTAGAGATTTGGGAGAGATTTTAATTGTGAAGAACTTTACTATAGAACGAATAATTATTGCATAGAATCCTTTTTTTTGATTTATAAATTATAGACATTTTCTTAATGACGATAAGCTTAAAATAAAACATGGCGATTAAGAAATTCAATGCTTAATTAAGTTTATAGAATAAATAGTTTCACTTACATATGTTTTAGCATTAATAGTCGATCAGCTTAAAACATATTCTAAAATTTAAAAAAATTAATTATAAATATAAATACGTTTATCAGCAATTCATTAAATCATTAACGTTTTTTCCCCCTCACAATTAGGAGCTTTAAAATCATTTATTAAATATTTTTTGCAGATTTTAGGTAACATATTTTTTTAGAAGTTATTCATCAACTTATAAAATTTCTTAGAGGAATTTTATCAAATTTAAGTTTTAACGCCATTACATTAATTTATTGCTCTATTCCGCTCTAGATTAATTATTAATTTTACTGTAAGTAAAGTGAATTTTAAATATTCTTAATTAAAGATTAATGAAACTCTGAAAAAGATTACATATAGATTTAAGTAAAGATAAACAGACATAAAGTACTCAATAAATAAGAAACCTTTCTTAGTTTATATAATTACAATGTTTTTGAAATCAAGTTTTTTTCCTTCGTAATTATAAACAATTCTAGTTCTTTTCCTTTTCCTTTAGCATTAGTTAGTTAAACATGAAATGAATTGTAGAAATATGCTGGGTAGAAACGAATCCAGTGGTCTCTTTACTATTGCGATATTTACAAGAGTTAGTTGATTTCTGACATACATTATACATATACTAATATACATAAAAAAACAGCTTTTATAACATTTAAGTTGTAATTATAAGAGCTTTTAATAGCACATTGTAGACTCAGAGAAATCCAGTCTCTTGTAGGATTTATGTAACAATTTAGAAAAATAAAAATGTATGTATATAACTTTAGAATAATTTTAGTATTTTTATTTTAACTTATTTTTATATAGAAGAGTAATGCAGAGACTTCAGACCAATCAAAGAAGTATGGAGAGATGCGTGTTAGGAGTAATAAGAAGAGATCGAAAACATAATATATGGGTAAGAGAATAAACAGGTGTTAATGACTTCATTGAAAACTTAAAAGATTAAAGTGGAGTTGGACTGGACATATTACTAGAAGAGATGATAATAAATGAACAATTGAACTCTCAAACTGGATTCCAAGAGATTGTAAAAGATCCAGAAAGAGACCACATGTGAGATGGGTAGATGAAATAAAAAAGTATGCAGGGGTGCTGGGGAGAAGAGAAGCTAAAGATCGGGGAAAATGGATTGAACTTGGAGAAACCTTCATCCTGCAGTGGATTGATAATGGTTGATGATGATGATAATGATGATGAAAGATATAGTTTAAAAAACAGTTATCCAAAGGTCACTAAAATAAGATAATTCTTCTGTCATAAACTTTCAAATTGCTGATGAAGATGGGTTTTGAATCTCGCCTCTTCTAACAAAGCTAATATGCTCAAAAATAAATTTAATTTTCAATCTACGATACGCGTGCGCAGCATTTGTTGGTAAATATTTTATATTAGTTATTGCTTAAAATTATTAAACTAAAATTCATATACACATTTTTGAATATATTATTTTATAGTTACATGTGCTTATACATATTTTATATATATGTGTAGTATGTAAAATATGGCATAAGGTTTATGTTTTAGTTTGTGTCTATTTATAACTGTGTGTATGTTTACCTACAGGGAATTCAATTAAATCTTTTTTTTTAACTTTGATTTATTTTTTTTATTTTTTTGTGTGTGCAGATTTAATTTAATAATTTTCTGATGTAGAAAGATTTTTCAATTTTAAAAATTATTTTTCTAGTGAGTTTTTTTTTTTTTCAATTTGCATATTTATCAATTTTTATACTGTATTCATTCATATGATTAAATGAAATAATATTTGTAATAAAATATTAAATATTATTATTAATAAAAATATGATTAAAGATGTATAATCGAAATGTAAATAACTTTTACAATGTTATGGTAATTTTTTTAAAATAACGTGAAAATATATCTTATCACTCAAAAAAGAAAAAGGAAAGCAAAATCTTTGAATACTTTAAACCGGTCATCAGTAATTAAAAACCCTGCAATAGGTTGCAAGAACAGGTTTGAAATAACAGAATTTTTTTAATTACTTTCTTTAATCCTCCCAATTTTTCTAATGTTATATGTTTTAAATCAAAATTAGATTACAAACATCATGAAATTGTTGTTTGAAAACAAAAAAAAAAAAAAAAAGCGTTAGTAGTCGAGAGGTCAGCACGGCTGCCTTACAAGCAGTTGTCCCGGGTTAGTAGGTTCACGTCCCGGCCAATGCTATGACACATGAAAAAAAAAAAAAATAGAAATTACATGCAAACCTCATTGCAATATATATGAGTCATAATTCAGTGCACTCATAATTCTTTCTCAGAAATTACTGCAACAATTCAGTTGACCCTTTGATCACCCATATTATGTGCTTTGGACCTATTGTGACAGCATTTGAATATATATATATATATATTGATCTTTGCATTAAAATATTACATTAAAAGGATAATAGTAATCCCATATTTTTATTTTATTATTGAATGCAAGAGATAGTTAACTAATAAGAAACCTGTAAACTATAAAGAATAAAAGTGCAGGTTTTTAATTTTTAAATGTATATTTTTTAAAATTAAAATTAGTTTCTTTATTTTGAAAGTTATTTTTAATAACAAATTTAAAATATTTTCATTTAAATTATTATTTTATGTTTTTAGAAGATTATAAACTTACATTATGAAAGGACATATATGTATTGTAACCTACAGAAAGAGGACAATGATTATAAATAGCCATGCTTAAGTTATATCCAAATAATAAATATTTTATATTCATTGTCCACTTTTTGTACTTTAAACAAGGCAAAACTCTCCATACAATAGTGCCACCCTGTGCCAACTAGAGTAATCAATGAATGCCAGAAGGTTTGTGCATAAAATCCCAAGCTCCTCACTGACAAAAGCCACAAGCCAGAAACTAGTCTGGGGATATTGGATGAGTAGGCATTAGATAGGGATTTTATGCACAAGCCTTCTGGCATTCATTGATTACTCTGGTTGGCACAGGGTGGCAGTACTGTATAGAGAGTTTTGCCTTGTCTATAAATAATTATGCACTAGTATAAGAGATGGTGATCATGTGATGCTTAATGGTTTTGTAGGTTACATTTTTGCATATCCAATGTGTTGGATTCAATTGATTAGATGTAATTGTGTCAACAAATTGTTGTAGTATAGTATTTATTTGCTACATTTTAGCACTCCAACAAAATGGGCCCAATTTGTGACGGTCTTCTTGCATTTCCCAATATGTTGGCCTCAATTGATTAAGTATGTATTTGTGTCAATTAATTGTTGTGGTATAGAATTTATCAGTACATTTTGAACTGCAACTTGGGTAAATTATTTAGAAGTTAAGGCATAGTTATAGTTGGATTTTAATGCACCAACTGAGAGTTGTAATTATTTAAATTATTTTGAATTTTTGTCATTTAGTAAGTTGATCATTTCATCAGCTACATAGTGATTGAATGGTATGATTTATACCTTGTTTGTAAAATTTTATCATTTTATTCATGAACATTATTTTATAATTGTTAACATTTTAATGTTAAAGTGAACAAAATTAAAGTGACTTGTACTCTATAATCGATTAATAAATATTTTATTTACATTATAGTCAATTTAAATTCAGTTTATTAATGCATTTAAAATTTTGAGGAATAACTGACATATAAGCCTTGTGAAATAAGTATTATGCATGATTAACATTAGAATTTTTATGGTGTATTTAAATATCTTGTGAGAAATTTTTGATAGTATGCTATACGTCTACCATTAAAACACCCGAATGGATTATAATGATGATATATTAAAAAACTATTAAATAGTTTATTATCGTTAATGATATTGCAATTTTAATTAGAAAGTAATTATGAGTGATTTAAAAGAGAATAGTAATTTGGGAGGGACCTAAAATGTATTGCTTCCTTGTTCTCAAAATAAAATATTACAAATGTTTAGAGTTTTAATTAATCAAAATTTTTCCAAACCTAGATTTTCTACAGAATCTTATGAGCATGAATGGGTTGAAATATTTAATAAAAATTATAAACTGCAAAATTCTCCTCCCACCCCCCAAAAAATTAAGATTGCAAATTATAGTTAAAATAATAAGTAAATCAAAAATCTTCAAATGATTTCTTATAAACTCATCAAAATTCTCACCGTTAATAAACGCACTCACACTTATATAAGTCCTTATAACAAATATTTAATAATTCTAAATAAGATAAATCTTAGCATCCTTTGATATTGAGGAATTTTGATGAAGATGTATAAATTTTTATACACAAATAAACAATTATAAATTTAATAATAAAATATTTTAGCAGATTTTTAAAAACATCTGGATATGCAATCTGGGCATATCAACAATATCTATACACCAACACCACTCTGATTTATCAAAAACCACAACAAATGAAGGCACAGACGGTATCATGCATCACCTTCAGAATAGATGAAAAGCCAGAATAAGCTCATGGTTTGGCTACACTTATGACTTTAAATAAATATATCACCTACATACACATCAAGCGATTGAAAGGTAAAGTAAAAATAGAATGATGACATAAACCTGAATAAGCACCTACACAAGAGGGTAATAAAGAGTTAGAAAATTGTCTCTAGTCTTAAAATATGAGAATAAAACACCAAAAGGAGAAGGGTTGTCTAAATACAGCATTATAGACATAATAAAATTCACTGGCATGATAAAACAATCTATAGAAGTGAAAAAATGCTACTATTTTCTATACTAACAATGAATAAGTGATGTGTAAAATTAATAAAATATGACAAATATTAAAAAATATAGCAAATAAAAATATACATCACCTTTAAGAACTCTTCCATATATTTATTCACATTCTAAATAACTCTAAAAAAAGACAAATATAACAAACTGTAATGTATTTAATTCAATAATAATAATATTCTGAGAATTTGACATGAGATGAATATTAAACTCATACATAAAATAATATGTAGAAAAATAATGATAAACAATGCATGCATAAATAAATCTTAACTAAATATTTATACCCATGTTACCAAATAAAATTAATACTATTAAACAGGATATAGTCAAATAAAGAGTCCTTGAATATACTGAATATTTTTACAAGATATTTGGACAATATTGAAGATTAAAATTAATAAGCAGCAAATAAAACATGAGGTAAATAGAATTTTAAATCACTGTCATATCAAGATAGCCATTCTAAGCACAAACAGTTTAAATATAATAATAAAATGAACAGTATATGTAGTGCAGAAATATTAAATATAACACATTGAATAAATTGTATTAAAACAGGCAAAACTCTCCATACAGTAGGGTCACTCAGTGCATGTTAATCAATGGATTCCAGAAGGTTTGTGTATAAAATCCAATATCCCCAGTTTAGTTTCTACATTGTGGCTTTTGTCACTGAGGAGCTTTGGATTTAAGAGCACTGCACCTAGATCTTAGGATCTAATGCAACCCTTCATCAGCCATCTTTTATCTCTACTTAACTACAAAACTATGAGAATAAAATTAAAAACACAGTAATATTTTCAATCCAAGCTCATTAACTTATATAGTCATATAGGTCTGATTCAGTTCAGTATTCATAGATTTTGGTTTGTTTGGTTCTTTAATAACCATAACCACCACTATTCTATTAGGCAGGATTGGTATTAAACCATTAAACATCACATGATCACCATTTTTTATGTCTGCTCATAACTGTTATTAAAACAGGCAAAAGTCTCCATACAATAGTGCCACTCAGTGCAAGCCAGAATAATCAATGGATGCCAGAAGGCTTGTGATGTTTAGTGGTTTAATAAATTATATTGTAAATATTTAGTAGCTCACTGACTAAATGAAAACAACATTTCCTTTTATAAAATATAATTTGTAGCTTTACAAAGTAAATATTAATGAAGAAGACACATTTAGATATAATGTTGAGAAGCTGTAATAAAACATTCATGAAGAGACAATACATTTTAAATAGAATGTTGAGAAGCTGTAATAATTTTTTAATAAGAGTACAAAAATTATCTTTTTGTAAATCATACTCATGATAAACACAGAGCAGGTTTATAGACTTAACAATACATAATTTTTGTATTTTCTTGACAATATAATATTTTTTAAATAGGTAGTATACACATTTAACAAATGTAAAAGTCTTTCTTGTCAAAATGCAGATTTAAATAAATATTGAATGCAGTAAATATACTATTTTATCTTTCAAGACAGACAAAATACTAATTACCACCATTTGAGCATAGCTATTCTATTTCTCATTCTAAGATAAAGTAAATATTCTCTATTAAGACGCAGACAGTCATTGTAATACATGCATCAATAATATCTATTTTAAAACAGGCAAAACTCACTATAGTATTGCCACACACAGCAAGCTAGAGTAATCAATGGATGCCAGAAGACTTAGTGCATAAAATCCCCATCTAGATCCTACTCATCCAATATCGCCAGACTAGTTTCTGGCTTGTGGCCTTCATCAGTGAGGAGCCTTGGATCTGAGAGCACTGCACCTAGATCTTAGGATCTAATGCAACCCTCCAGCATCCATTAGTTACTCTAGCTTGCTGTGTGTGGCATACGTATAGTGAGTTTTCCTGTTTTAACAACAGTTATACACAAGCATAAGAAGTGGTGGTCATGTAATATCTATTTTATTCATAAACATTCTTATTGCAGCAATAATTTAGAATAATTAAAATATAGCATATATTCAATTTTTCTAAATGAAAAAACAAACATTTCATTCCTTTAAGATAATGTGAAGACAAAAATAATTTTAAAATAGCATTCTTAAATATGTAGACATACAATTCATTCCTTATTTTTAAATAAGTCATATGTTGACAATTAACATTTCTGAACTCCTTTATCATTTATAAGGTCCTACGATTTTACCTGACAGTTCTAATTTAATAATAAATTAAATTAAGCCAAAAGAGAATGCTCTATAAAAATAATAGCAATTTTCAAAATCCCCCCCCCCCCCCAAAAGTATAGCATTTAAAAGTCTTTGTAGAATAAACATATAAATTCCTTTTAACGTTAGTGAAAAATAATTTAAAAGCTCTGGCATTTAATAAAAGAATTATCATTTTTAAAACGAAGTTTAAATATGACAAAGTAAATTGAATTTAATAAAAGTTCTAACAATTCAATAAAACTTTCGGTACAAATCTACTTACTACTGGTCTAACGCAATAGAACAAGACGTCACTTCCTGAAATATACACGTGTTAGTTTCTAGAATTTTTCATAGTGAAACTTGGAGAGGCTTAAAGTGTTGAAGAGGTTACGTTATAAACATGAACAGATGACTATTCTAGTAATGCATAATTTTATTGAAAATAAGAAACAATAATAGTTATAAAAAATATTATTTGAATGCACTGAAGAAAAATAATGATGATCAGATAACATTTAAGGATAAAATCACTTTATTCATCTATTATAAGATCACTTTATGTTAGTCATTTTGAATTAAAATTATAAAATCAATTTATTTGTCTGGAATTAGCATCGTAAGAACCTATTATTTTCATTTTGATATAAAATTAGAGGAGAATCTATTGGTGTGACATTTGGATAGCAACAAAATCTCCTACTCATAATATCACAAATGTAATCCTAGTATGTAATAATAATTTTAAATTTAATAATTATTTTATCTTAACGATAATATCTTGGCTTATTATTATTACTTGTTATTAGGATCACATTCTTTGTTGATGTAAGAAATGGAAATTAGAATAAGATTATTGAAGAATTCATGATTGAAAGAACCCTGAGATTTGATTACAATAAATGTTTTAAGAAATAGTTATATTGCATAGAAGATCTGAGTTATTTTAAGAAGGAATTACTATACCTGAATTTTGATTATTTAGAAAGAATCATTGTGATGATAAGATTTAATTTATTTTAGAAGATTGGTTTGGTGAAGAATATTTGACATAATCCAGCCTTTTATGTAATGTGCTGCATAAAATTTAAGAGTTGTGCTAAGGAGAGAATCAGATCTACTGAATTGATGTTTGCATTTGTCTTGATGCTTTTACTTCTCTTGAAACAGCATAAGAAACTAGCCTGATACTGGGCTTAGAATTAGCTTAACATTAATTCTTTTGCTAAGCTGATAGATTTTGATTAACTAATTTATGTTTATCATTATTGCTATTTGATTAGCCTACCTGGATATCACACATACCATTAACTTCTAAAGATTGCAATATATATATATATATATATATGTGTGTGTGTGTGTGTGTTCACTAAATGGAGTTTATTACTAGCTCCAGACAAGCTTTAATTATAAGTACCAAAAGAGAAAGAATTCAAAATCTCTATCGGAAAATCCTCATCACCAGACCAATTGTTTTCAAGCTTATGGCTCACCTCAGTGAGGAGTTAGGATTTCAGACACTAGATATAACTTGTAACTCCTCACTGAGGTGAGCCATAAGCTTAAAACCAATTGCTCTGGGGATGAGAATTTTTGATAGAGATTTTGAAAGATCAGCACTTATAATTAAAGCTTGTTTGGAGCTAGTGGTAAACGCCATCTAGTGAACATTTTAGTACAAGCTTAAAAGCAAGTTACACAATTTGTGTCTTGTTTTATTAATATATATATAAAATACAAAACCATAAAACAATACAATACTAGATAAAAATCCAAACTTTACCAACATCCTTACACAACCATGGTTTCATCTACTAAAGAAATAGACCTTCTCAAGTGAAAATCAAACTAAAGAAGCAACATATATATGCACGTAAGAAGGTCTATTTGTTTAGTACATAAAACTATGGTTGTGTAAGGATTTTGATAAAGTTTGGATTTTTATCTAGTATTATATTGTTTTATGGTTCTGTATTTTATTTATTACTAGTATAGTGTCAGGCAGTTTTGAATTTTATATTTATTATTTTAGCTAATATATAAATATAATATTTTATTAAATAGTTTTTTTAAGTAAATTCATTGCCTGGGTTCACTTCCCAGTCAATACTTTGACATATATATATATAAACATTTCTTGTTTTGATAATTGCACTAAGAAATAGTTTTATATTGGCTTAAATTTTATTCAAATTGAATATGATGACATACATGAAAAAGTAAATTCTGTATTCAATTTGGTTACACTTAATTTTTTGTCATTGATTAAAAAAAGAAGATATCATTTTTTTGGAAAATAATTCTAAATTTAAGAGTTAAAATAAATTACATTTTAAAAAAATGGTGAGCAAATGTAAACTACAACTCATAACAATCAAATATTATGGTATAATAATAGTTTATACAGGCTGTTGCCAAAATTTGCTCTTTAGAATTTCTAAATATTTTCAGAATGCTTTTAAACATTTACATAGAAGCACAAATTTAATCTATTTTCTGCAATCCATCTAGTACAAACTCTAGTAATTAAATGTCACCATATGGTTATGCCATGTTTTAATCTCTAGATCAGTTTTTGATATTATCCTTCATCAATATAAAGCAAAGTATTTGTGTTCACAACCACAAATCACTTTTAATTTTTATACTATAGTAACTAATGAATCCAAGCTACCTTGCTCAAGTAGTTAGATAAGAGTGTTATTACCCAGTAATCATATATATTTAATGATCTTAGTTATATACTAACAAAAATATCCTACCTTATATGAATATTATACTACTAAAATGTTTTTTTTAAAGTCTAAAAATTGATTAGTTCTTAAATATAGTGATTAGAATTTTGATATAAAACTTTTATTAACGTTAAGTAATTGAGTTTTACCAGAAAGAGTAATAATGCTTTCATATTTAATCACTATAAACTATTTAAAGGATTATAGTGATTTTAAATATGATATTAATAATAATTTATAAGTTTCAGCAATTTCTTTAAAAAAAATTAATTAGTTCAAAACAGTAGCCTCTCTTATTGCCATATAGTGTCAATTAATTTAATAAAGTTTTCTCATACTTTGATTTTAATAAATGTCATCAAATTCTGCTTAAAGGGCCACTCATAAAAATATACGTTACAGAAAATTTCTATTCTTATTATTTATATAATTTTGATTTATAAGCTAATTGTAATAAATTTCTGCTTGGTTTCTATAACATGTTAAAGCATACTATTTATTTTATTATCAATCAAGAAATTAAATAATATTTATATTACTTGAATATTAATAAGTGATATATATTACATATTATTATAAATGGTAATAAATAAAATTTATTATGTTGCCTTTTTTTACGTCTAAGTAAAGTTGTGGGGTGGAGTGGATTTAAGCCTGTCTATTAAAGTATTAAGATTGGCTATCTTAATATAAGCTGATATTTGATTGTATATACGTGTGGAGATCATAATCTGGACCAACCGATGAGTGCTGGTTTAGTACGAAATACGTTTATTGGTGATTATTTATCTTTTTAACATGTGTGTGATCAAACGCGTCAGCACTATGAAATAATGTGGATAGTTTAGGGTCATGTAAAAGTATGAATTCAAACCCCCTATATATTACATATTGGAATACAGGTATGAAAAAGTCTGTACTGTAGAAAAATTATATATTAAAATGATAATGTTGTTTGACAATGTTTTACTGCTCTACTTTATGCAATGTGTATATTACAAATGTTAAGAGATTGCTATATATTGTAACGATATATAAATATGTCGTTACATTAAATTGAAATAAAAACTTTTAAGTTCGCAAATAAAAATAAGTGTATTAAAAAAAAACAAAAAAAACTAAACGCTAAAATTAAAATGTTTGTTAAACGTATATATATTCGCACAGATGCAAAACTTTAAAAAAAAATTTTTTTATAAATAAAAAAAAGTATTTGAACGTACTTTTTTGATAAAAAAATAAAAGATTTAAATATAGAAATATTTTAATAAAGAAATAACGTAAGTTAAAATAAAAACAGGTATTAATTAATTCCTGTAATCTGTAAATGGAAATGATTGTTTATTAATTGAAAAGCAAGCTAGCCTTGGGCTCTTGTCTAATTAAAAAGTCAGATGAAAATTAGATAAGGAATAAAGAATTAGTTTGACCAATGGAAGCACCAAGCCTCATCCTGGACCTGAATGAAAAGGATGGATTGGTGACGTTTTGTTGGTTGAATCCATAGGAGGATTATAAAAAGAAAAATATTGAGTTCCATTCAGTTTCCTGACAGTTTTTAGTTTCCAACTTGATTTGGTGAGACGAGCGACAAGACGCACTTGTCGTCCTCTCTCACTTATTTTAAAAATGAAAAGACTATGATACCAGAATAGAACCAGCTAATGCTACCTCCAAAATATCAGTCAGGTCTTCCAGGAAAGTCTCTGTGGGAATTGCCAACAGGAACCTGGACTCTTCTACATAAGCAATAGAACTGAACAATTGGTAAAATCATAAAATTAAATAAGAACTTTAAAGATTTGATAAGTTAATTTAAATTTTAAAAAAAGAACTTTTCTCTGACTTATGTGTCAACTCAATTAATAATGTTTAATTTTATATGTCTTACATTTTATAAAAATCATTTCCATTTATTATTTTATTTGTATTAATATTTATTGTTTAAATTTTAAATGAGGAAATTTAAGTTGGGTATGAATGTTGCATAGATTTGTCAGCAGTTAATTATGTTGCTGTTTCATAGTCGATTGGAATATATAAGTCATCGTGTCACTGCAGCATCTTATGATGGATGCTATTGGGTTTTTTTGTATTCCCTGTGCAATTGACGTTATCAATGATTTTGTATTCTGATCGGTTGTGTTTATTTTGAAATGTTTTAACTGGAATCTATGCAGCTGATCTATACTCAACATTAAAAACAAATTGTATAAAATTCATCTGTGCGAATGTAATTAAATGTTAAATTTAAGTCAGGCATGAATGGCTGTATAGATTTGTAAAGTTATATATATAGTTTAAGGGAGGGTAATCTTAGGTTATTCATTTCATAGTTGAATTAGCTCAATGGATTGGATATATTTGGGTAATTAGTAGATGTAGTATGAGATCTGCTATGGGCAGGATTTGCCTATGGATGGGTTTGTAAGTCGGCAAAGAACCATAGTCCATTTCCTATGGAGTTTTTTGTTTATTGTTCTACTCACCAACAGATGTAGCATTCCTGTTGGTGGAGAGACAATGTCTTCTCTAACTCTACTTACTGTTCAGATGTACATTCCTGACAGTATAGTGTTTTGTGTTGTCGTATTTTCATGCTACATTGAATACATAAATGTATCAGATGGATTGACGCCGTTTTGACTACGAACTTTTGGCCTAAGGTTAAATAAGGGAAAGAATTTTTTTTCTTTCAAATACAATCTATATAGTCTATTCATACTTGACTCACTAAATAAATATTAAATTCATTATGGCAATCTATTTAAATGTAAAATTAAAGATTAATATAAAAATCTAAAATGTTAAACTTATTCCTCAAATTAAAATGATTTTATATGTGCGTAAATAAATATTTTTATGTGTTAATTTCTGGCAGTGGCTTTTATTTTTTTATATTTAAGATATAAAGTTATATTTTATAATCTCTGTTGTTCCACTGAGCTAGTGACTTGGGCTAATGATCTGAATATTTAAATAAAGTGGAATCTTAACAGCGCGTATCTGCCTACTTTATAAATTTTTCTAGGCTCAAATGCCTAGATGGCGCCTGTGTAGTGCAGATTGAGGTTAGATTCGATCTTCACTTTCTTTCTGATCATTATAATATGGTATCATTTAAATTTTGCTTCCTAAATTTTATTTGTGCATAATTATTATATACGTTATACTGCATTGAAAACTTTAAAACTATTACTAAGCATCTATAAACACAACATCACAAAGCTCCATCATATAGTGTTTAGCCTATGTATTTTCCATGCTATGATCTTGGGTTTAATTCTAAACCATATGAATTAGAAATTTTTCAAACTATAAATGAGCTTAGAATATTTTTAAATATGTAGCTAAAACTTGTAATCATTTTACTTAGTTATTGTAAAGTAAGAAAAGAGCAATACAATTTTAATACAGTATCTTCATTATTAATGACTTAAATATTCATTTTTTAAAAAATCGAATCCCTTGTTTAATGAATAATGCATCCATTTTTAGTGATATATCTTCTGTATATTCTACAAGTACTGGTTTATAATTTCTGTTTAATGGCAGTTGATTATCAAATGATTAAACCACTAAACATCACATGATTACTGTTTCTTAATACCAATCCTGCCTAATAAAATAGTGGTAGCTATGGTTATTAAAGAACTAAAGACACCAAAATGTATGGGTACTGAACTGAGTTCAGACCTATATGACTATATAAGCTTATGAGCTTGGATTGAAAATATTATTGTGATTTTCATTTTTATTCTCATAATTTTGTAGGTAGGTAAAAATAAAAGGTGGCTGCTGGATGGTTGCATTAGATCCTAAGATCTAGATGCAATGCTCTCAGATCCAAGACTCCTCACTGATGAAAGCCACAAGCTAGAAACTAGTCTGGGGATATTGGATGAGTAGGCACTAGATAGGGATTTTATGCACAAGTCTTCTGGCATCTATTGATTACTCTAGCTTGCACTGAGTGGCACAACTATATGGAGAGTTTTGCTTATTTAATATCAAATGATGTATTATGAGTGCTTATCATACTTACAAATCCATTCATTTTATATCTTAATTATTTAACTACATTGTAAATGTGTATACACATTTTTACTAATTAGGTCTTTTCATTAAAAATATTATTATTATATACATTCCATTGTGAAGCATTGAGAATAACTTTGTTGCAAAGCTTCAAGTCACTCTCTTGCAGCTACCTGTAATAATCTTTTACTCGGTTTCTATTTATTGACAGTATAAATTAGAAATAAATTGTATGTATTGATTTATTAACGTAAAAATACTCTGGTTGTCACCAAGAAGACCAATATTGATTTTCTTGTTGTTTCAAAGTAGTCCTTATGCTTATGTTAAGTCAACTTTTATTTAAATACTTTAAATGAGAAATACATATTTTCCAGAGTTTGTTTATATATTTTTGATTATTTTTACACAGTATTTGTGAAACATATATTAAAATAAGAATCTAATGATTACAATAAAACTTTATTTGAAAAGATATTTTTAAGAATACAAGTAAAAAAAAAAATGTATTAATGTAAAGCAAGAAGTTGTGATTTGCCGAAAAAGGATTGTCTTTATAACCATCATAACTGCTATTTTTAAAATAATTACAAGTGGAATTTTAAGTTTTGAAACATAATTTCATCACTTTATGCATTCTTTACAAAAATTGATTGGAGAAAATGGGATTCAAATAAATTTTAGTTCGTTCCAAGTAGTTTTTTTATCACCAAAAATAAAATAATAAAAGCTATTGTTTTATGTATTTTAGTTTTTTTAATTATTTATATTTAATTAAAGGGGGTTTGAACACAGTCTTTCAACCTCCCTTCAGTCATCCACTCCATAATTTTATAAACAATACACATGACCACATACATGTGAAAAAAAAAGATCTCCAATATATGTATTTTGTGCTAAACCAGCACTCATCAGTTGGTCAGGATCATGAACTCTCACACACAAATATATAATTAGTGCTCAGTTTATATTAAGATAGCAAATCTACAAACTCTAATGGACAGGATTTAATCCTCTCCACTCTCCAATTTTTCAACCATCCACATCATTGCAAATTTGGTGATAGAATGCTCAAAGCCGTTGTAAAAGTAACTATCATTTTTTTAAAAATAATTTTTATTTTTAAACTTACATTTTAAGTAGTAATTTAAAAATTAAAAAAATATATGTAATAAAGAAGAAAGATTAAAATAAAAGCCAGAAATGTAATCCAAATAACCACTAATTATTAAATAATATCCAATGATGAAGAGATGATCAAAATGAGACTTAAAATGATGGCTTTTATTTTGCATATAATCTTTAATTTAATTATAAGCAAGTGAAATTATTTTTTATAATGAGTAAATTTTTAAAAAAAATCTTTTAGACAATTATATACCAGTTTGATAACTTATACTTGATTTTGTATATATAATAAGAGGGGATCTTATTTTTATTAAATCTTGATATTTTCAAAAATAAGTTTACTAATGAAAATAGTGTAGATACTTGTGAATTTACAGGTTTAGGAAGGACTGAAGTAGATTTTTTTGTTAAATTATACATTTTCAGGGCACACGGTAACTGTCTAAAACAAAATGGCTGAAAATGAGCGATAGCATTTAATATTTTCAATGTTGTTTTTTTATTACTGTTATTTTAAAAAAAGGCAATTTTATAATAATACTTCCACTTTATTTGTTAATATATTTTTTTATTAACTGAAATTATTTTACTGTTAAATACACAAGTACATTATTTTTTTTAATAAATGCTAAGAATTGATTTTTTTTTTAAAGTGTATACTCATTGCTTGAGAGATAACTACATCATGATAAAAAAAAAATAATACTTTAATTACTGTATTGTATTATTTATTTTTTTTGTAAAAAAAAAAAAATTTCTTTATTACAATAGCTGTATTTGAAAAAATATGTATGAATATAATAAACATCTATTAATAATGATTAATTTCCAACTGGATTGCCTATTGTTTTTTTAAGATTATAAAATATATTCTCTTTACAAATTTTTCTGTCTCTCTATCCCAGGGTGATTGCTAGAACTACAGATGATATTTTTTGAATGTTCAAAATCTGCTTAACATTTTATGGATTGCTGAAACCATGATAGGATATTTCAAAACTGCATATGACATTTTAGATGTTTAAGAAGAATATGTGATATTTTTTGAATATTTGAGTTGTTTTTTAAAAATGGTACTCTTATTACATTTATTTATAAGGTTGCTTATTAGCACATTTTGTTGGCTTCAGTATATATAACAAATGTGGATTGTTGAAATATATTATTAAAAAAAGTTGTAAATTATATGTTATTTTATCATTTTGTTTATGTCCTCATGCATCATCATCATCAACCATTATCAATCCACTGCAGGATGAAGGTCTCTCCAAGTTCAATCCATCTTCTCCAATCTTTAGCTTCTCTTCTCCACATCACCCCTGCACACTTTCTTATTTCATCCATCCATCTAACATGTGGTCTTTTTCTGGGTCTTTTACAATCTCTTGGAATCCAGTTTAAGATTTCAATTGTCCATCTATTTTCATCTCTTCTAGCTATCACTGATACGTGATGTAATTATCATAGACAATGCTAATATTGAATATTAATTAATAATCTGTTAATAATAATTAACATTATGAACAATAGTGAAATAAATAAAGTAATGGATAATCATTCTTATAACATTAACATTCCAGAAATAATTTTGAGGCATATAAATTGCTTTATGGTTTACTCCTACAGAAAAAAATTGACAAACTAGAAAAAACGAAAATAAATACAAACATCCATTGGGCATATAAATTTATTTATATTATTGCAGTTTTTTTATTTTGAAAATAGTGCCTATTAATTTATTACAATTTTTAAAAAAAATGTCTTGATTAAATCTTTATTCATGCTATAATAATAATCAAATATCTTAATAGTGATGAAAATGACTTCTCTTAATTTTTTCCCCTAAAACAGTTACCCAGGTCAAGTATTTCCCATAAATTGGGTATTGTAATTGCAATATTTTTTTACTTTAATTTTCTAATCTAAAGAGGTTACTGATAGTGATCTTACATTGTTCTGAAAAAAAAAAGGCCTTTTTTGTCATGAGGATACTTAGTATGTATTCAAAATTGATAAAAAAATTAGAATCTAAAGTCAAATCATGGTTGGCAAAACTGTTCAGTAATATTATTTACAAAGAAATCAAGTCATATGTCACATGCCCTAATTTAACAAGCTTGCATTACAAATATTATATATAGAGCTCACAAATAAGCTCTTAACAATCTTTGCAGAATATCCCCAACCCCAGATCAGTTTGGGGATATTCTGCAAAGCTTGTTAAGAGTTTATTAGCGATCTCTATATATAACATTAGTAGGATTATTTATACAGAAACTATTTCAAAAATTTGGCATAAAAGCAAAATTATAATAGACTTAAAACACAACATCAAACTTATCCCAAAAATAATCACCCAATATTATTATTAGGTATTCTCTGTAAGACATTTGAAAAAATCTTATTAACAAAAAGGTTTTCAATAATTAAGAAAAAAAATGATCTTCTAAAAGTTTTTAAATCCATAAATGGAAAAAAAAATCATAAGTTACTTGACAAAATGCTTTCAAAGTTTAGTTTTTTCAAATACTTTATTTAAAAAATTCATAAATGATTTTTTAAAACATAATGCATGCAGTTCACTTATACTGATGACATAGATTTAACAAAAGGGATTCTTTTCTGAAATAGAAAAGTCACTCAGTAAGGATATGAAAAAACTGAAAATCTTTATCAAAAATTGGGGTATTATTCCTAATCCAACAAAAATAGTATACCTAACGTTTCATCTAAGTATAAGAATAACAACTAATAATCTGAATACCTTTTGCAATAATAAGCTGAAATACAATCCTATACCATGCTATTTAGAGTGATCTTGGACATAGCTTAACTTATTTTTTTTAGTCATCTAATGTTAGATCTAAAATAATTTTTCATATATATATATATTCATATTTTTAGCAACAATTCTTTAAAAAGATGACTGAAACTAATTGGACTTGTGATGCAAATATTTTACAGATAAGTTCTTTGCTATTAGGTTTCTTTACTGCTGAATATCATGCTTCTATTTAACGAGAAAAATCTCCACACTAAATATCTGGACAGTCAATTAAATATTACCATAAGAAATACTATTGGTCTATACAAGTCTATTCCTTTGCAGTGGCTTTCTATTATTATCCCTCTACTAGATATCAGAGGTAATGTTGCCTCAGAAATATAAAAAGCTAATAAGTAGATCAGACTTACCAATAACTCAAAATACAGTTTCACTACTTAATATTGAAATCAATATCTTGTTTTATGAATTAAATTAAGAATTTAGACAGGGCTGCACTTCTCCATAAAGGCATCTGAGTGCAAATATTTTTTTCAAAGATAAAAATAACAATATTAAATAATAGAACGTATATTGCATCATATGTATGTATTTAATCATATGATTTTTGTTTTTGCCATGTCATTAATCATACTAGAAAAATTACATTTTTTAGCAATTCCCTTCTCAATACTTAATATAGCAAATGTGATTAACCATTTTTCATACATGGTTGACTGAAGATAATTCTCTATTGATTTTAATTTGCTAAAAAAACACTCTGCCCTTATTATAGTAACTGGCAACATAAAGAAAAATTTTAATGCAGTTAGCACACTTGGAAAACGTTCATTACAATTATTCTTTAATATATATATTGCAATATATATTGTGTATAAGTTACATCTTTTCATTTAAGATGAGTTTTTTTAATAAAACAATTTCTTGAATTAAGTCTTAAATTTACATTTTGTTATAGAATTTTACAAAATTGCTTGTAAAATAATAAAAAATCAAGTCAGATGTCACATGACTTAATTTAATAAAGCTCGTATTTACACACCTCACTGACGACTCCAGAAGCAGAAACTGGTCTGCGGTTGAGGATATTCTTAAAGCTTGTTAAGAGCTTATTTTGCAAGCTCTGTATATAAAATTCCTTGTGTAATTTTTTACTTCATTTTTGTTTTTATATTGGTGATTAATGTAAAATTAGAATAATATTAGCTATATTTTTAAATCACTCTTCTATTTGCTGAATAACGGTATCAATCATAATGTTGGAACAAAATACATCTAAATTACTTTACTAGGTCTTTAAATTTGTAATTAATAATTTTTTAAGCACATACTCATTACGTAAGTAATATATATTAAGATTAGATCTTGTAATATTTCATCTTCAAATAGTTAAAATGTTTTTTCTTTTTCTAATTCATTTCTAGGAAATCATGTTCAATGCTATCATTTTTGTTTCATTTAAAAATATAATTTTGATCTAAACATTTGGATTACTTTTTAAATTTTATTTACTAAATTAAAAGCCAAGTCAAGAATAATTGTTTTGTTGATATTATTAATTTTTGATAATATTATAAATCATATTGATAAACATTTTTCTAATGAATCTAGTATATTTTGTCACCTGCTGTTATCTTTATCGACAAGTTCTTCCAATGCATTACAAGTTTGTTTACATTGTGTATGTTATTTGGATCTATTTTGGCTTCTCAATGAGAATCATAATGCTTTAAGCATAACATTTAAAAGCTTTTATATAATTTCCCATGTTTTTGTGGATGCAGAAAATATTTAGTATAAATATTGCAATATTCTTTTTTTTTTTTTTTACTAATATAAATTGCTGGAACTAGAAGCCACACTGCAAGATAAACAAGGCACATAAATTATATAAGTTTAAATTATTTATTCAGAATTGTACATTTCTATATTTTCCCTTCATATTGCTACTGTTATTGTATGCTTGTCCCCTATAGTTCATAATATTTAAATCAAGCTCACTTTTTTTTTTAAAAAAGAATATTTTCTAATCTTTCACCAGTAATATCAATTACTTCAACAATTCCTATAAATAAGTCATTAATGCCTTAATTTTTTGTCTACATATTTACATATTAATAATTATTGACATTTCTTTCATGTGAAAAACAGAAGTACAATCAACCCATTTGGATACTGTAATAGGTGACTTCTTTTATATTATCTTTAATTTTATTACATACTTCACTATCTAAAGCTGCAACAAATTCCTCTTAAAATCACATGATTACCATTTTTTATGCTTAGTCATAACTGTTATGGAAACGGGCAAAACTCTCCATACAATAGTGCCACTCAGTGCAAACCAGAGTAATCAAAGAATACCAAAGACACTAAAATGTATGGCTGAGTTCAGACCTATATGACTATATAAGCTAATGAAATTGGATTAAAAATATTACTGTGTTTTCAATTTTATTTTCATAGTTTTGTAGTTAAGTAGAGATAAAAGGTGGCTGCTGGAGGTTTGTATTAGATCCAAAGATCTAGGTGCAGTGCTCTCAGATCCAAAGCTCCTCACTGATGAAAACCACAAGCTTGAAACGAGTCTGGTGATATTGGATGAGTAGGCACTAAATAGGACAGGCAGCTCACATCAGTTAGCAATCAGAATCAATAATAAAATGATTAAATTTCTTAATCCTAGGTATATAAGAAATTATAAAACTGAATAATTATATGAAATTTTCTCATATTTATTGTATGCAATCATCAATGTTATTTTTTGATTTAGATAGTATAGAACTCTCAAATTTGAATGTAAATAGAAGAAATACTGTTGAATGCTATTTTAAAACATTCCTATGACAAAATAATGTTAAAGTTATTTATTTACTACATTATCCTTTTTATGATTGGATATTTTTTTTTGTTATCTCTATTTTTTCAACTATTAAAATAAAATAAAATGTGATGGTAATTCTTGCTCCCTCCCCTCTCAATATATAGATTTTTATCTCCCCTCCTCTCTGCAAATAAAAGAATATGAATTTTCTATTTTTAAATTAAATTCTTAATTGCCAATATCAGATACTCAAAGTCTGATTTTTAAAATTAAAAAACAAAAATAAAGTAGTCTTTTAAGTCATGTGATGGTTGAGGTTCTAGGCAAAAACTTTGAGATTTTAAGTTTGTCCCTCTTTTATCACTTATGTTTGTCACTCTACTGCCATGCCAAACTGTGAAAAGACTTCAAATACTATGAAAATATTTATATAAAGTAAATAAATTCATTAAGTCTAAATATATTTTATAAAAAATTTAAATAACAGAATAAAATAACAAAATGAAGTGAATAGTTTATGGCTCTGGAATTGACGAGAAAAGCACCGAAATATTAGAACTGAGCTGCAATTTATGGACTTTGAACTCCATTGTTGGCCATTTATTCTTAAAATGTTGAAGCATGTGAAATGATAGATTGATCCATAATCCAAGGAGGTTAGCTTTAGACTTTTTTTCTATAGCCACTGCACTAGAGTAATAAGAGAATTCATATCTTTTTTTTTTCTCAAGTAGATAATTTTGACAGCATTTATCTGCGTCATGTTACTCTATTCATGACTTAATCATGAAAACAAGAATACAAGCTGATATTGTAAATTAAAGTCCTAAATTCGTATCTAGATATTGGACTTACTTTGAAAGGTCTGCACAATGACTATCCAATAAATGTCTTGTTTCTATAATACCATTTAATCTAATAGCTTTAATTTTCAAATATCTTAATATTTTTAGGAGGAATATTACATCAGTAATTATATTAGTAATTGTATATTTTAAAACATGCTGTAAAAAGCTATATAGGCATCTTTGTCTATTTGGCCAAAGTGTTACTTTGTTTAGCTGTTATATCTTATGCCATTTGATAATATCTAGAAAGTGCAATGTTATAATAAAACAGCCTAATAATAATAAACACAATTATTTTAAATAATCATAAATAAATAAAATACGAATCTCACACCCATCTTTACATTCAGTAAGAAGTATAAAGTTTTTATTTGTAACCAGGGTTATATTTAATAGCAAAATAAATCAGTTTTGTTTTACTTTTAAATTTTACTATATATTTTTTACTACTTACAACAAACGGAATTTTAAATAAGAACGTCTTTAATTTCAGTTTTCATTTACTGTGAAAAACACAATGCAAATCGATAATGTAAGATAAAAACAGCAAAAAAAGAGAGAGAGAGAGAGAAAGAGAATAAAGAATATTTTCCCTGTATAAAATATCGTTAAATTACTTTTGTATTTTAATAAAACAGCTTAAATTATTATTTTTGTAGGTAATAACATTATTAAACAGGAGAAAATATTTCAGATAAAAATTATATATGTATATATAAGAAGCTAATCAAGGTATTCATAACTGTTAACTTCTTCTAACTCATCATAATCAATCTTTATTTTCATATTTTGAAAAAAATCCATTAAACATTACTTTAGTCCTTTTAACATTTATCTTTAGTCCTACTTTCCTACTTTCATCTGATAACTCCTGCAACATTTCTTGCAGGTCTAAAGCATTATTTGCAAAAACAACTACATCATCTGCAAAATCTAAATGACTTAAATAATCTCCATTTACTTTCACTCCTTTAGCTTCCCATTTTAATCCACAAAATACTTCTTGCAGCACTGCTATAAAAAGTTTTGGAGATATGGAGTCACCCTGTCTTACACCATTCTCAATGTTGACTTTCCCAGTATCATTATGTAATGTAATTGTTGCTGTAGCATTTTTATAAATATTCTTTAAAATATAACAATATCCTGGACTTATATCTTGATGATCCAATGCTTTAATTACTGAAGAAATGTTTATAGAATCTAATGCCTTTTCATAATCTACAAATCCAAAGCGTAATGGCAACTCATATTCATTTGTCCTTTCTATAACTTCTCTCAATATCTGGATATGCTCTCCTGTACTAAAACCACTTTTAAATACAGCTTGTTCTCTTGGTTGGTGAAAGTCCAATGTTCTCTGTAGATGAGTCTATGGAAACCTAATGGATAAAATTAATCATAGAATTAAACTTGGTTGGAGTGCTTTTGGTAGAAATAACTTGATACTAAAAAGAAATATGCCTATGTGTTTGAAAAGGATTTTAATAAATGTTTTACCAGTTCTTACTTATGGATCTGAGACTTGGACACTTAATAGAAGAGCAATACAGAGACTTCAGATCACTCAAAGAAGTATGGAGAGATGCATGTTGGGAGTAACAAGAAGAGATCGAAAGCGCAATATATGGGTAAGAGAACAAACAGATGTTACTGACCTCATTGAAAAAATTAAAAGACTGAAGTGGAATTGGGCTGGACATGTTTCTAGAAGAGATAATAATAGATGGACAATTGAAAACTTAATCTGGATTCCAAGAGATTGTAAAAGACCCAGAAAGAGACCACATGTGAGATGGATGGATGAAATAAGAAAGTGTGCAGAGGTGATGTGGAGAATAGAAGCTAAAGATCGGAGAAGATGGATTGAACTTGGAGGGACCTTCATCCTGCAGTGGATTGATAATGGTTGATGATGATGATGATGTGAAAAATCTAATAATGTTGTAATTAGCAAGCTTCACTCAGAATATTTTTTAAGATTGCCAATGTATTGATAACTCTAGTACTATCCAGTCATCTAATTATTAGGCAGAAAATAGATATGTATGTATTGTTAAGTTACGGTAAAAATATTTTTTTTTTTGTAAAGTATCTTAACCTATCCTAGCACCTCTCTGAGGAGTGACAGAGCATGAAACCATGGTCAGAGGTTTGGGGAGATTATCCTGACAGAGATATTTTAAATGCTTTCTCTAGCTAAGCATTTACCACAAAGCCTGTTGAGGAATTGGCAATCCTCATTGTTTATAACTTACAAGCTTAAGAGAATAGGGTCATGTGATCTATGACTCTTATTTTGACTGGCAATTAGCTAGCTTTGAAAAAATGTGTTCTTGTTCGCTATTGGTATAATATGATGATCTTTGCAGTACTGCAGGATAATGCAAAGATATTTCTATCTATCTATCTATCTATCTATCTATCTATCTATCTATCTATCTATCTATCTATCTATCTATCTATCTATCTATCTATCTATCTATCTATCTATCTATCTATCTATCTGTCTGTCTGTCTGTCTGTCTGTCTACCTACCTACCTACCTACCTATCTATCTATCTATTTTTTATTCTATTTATCAATCTAACAAACTATCTTTAACCATTCATCCATTTATTCATCCTCTATTTCTCCATCTAACTGTCTATATATCTAAAATATTTTTAGTTCTTTATTGTATTTGAGTAGTTATTATTATTATCATCATCATCATCATCATCATCATCTCTCATATTATTATTATTATTATTATTATTATTATTATTATTATTATTATTATTATTATTATTATTATTATTATTATTATTATTATTATTATTATTATTATTATTATTATTATTATTATTATTATTATTATTATTATTATTATTATTATTATTATTATTATTATTATTATTATTATTATTATTATTATTATTATTATTATTATTATTATTATTATTATTATTATTATTATTATTATTATTATTATTATTATTATTATTATTATTTAGATGATTGCAGAATAACATTAATAATATAATTAACTAAGTTTTTGCATTTAATACATTCAATTGTTATAGGATAAAATCAAGTTATTGGCTAAACAGCATAAGTCAATAAATTCAAAATAACAAAAGTAATGCAAATATTATACTAACCACTAGATATAAAATGCCAAACTATCAAGCTTTACAAACAATAACATGATTCTTAGCATATTTTATAAACCAAGATTACTAATCTTATGTCTCCATTTTTTTTTCTTCATCCAAAAATATTGATTTAATTTGGTTCCTAAAATGACCAAATATCTTTATTTTTCATAAGTAATTGATGCTTGCATTGTAGCATTTTTTGCCTTATTATAAATAAATAAATGATAATTTACTTTTTAGATTAATTCCTGTCTCTTTCTCCCATAATATTTAGCTGGGTAATTTCTACAAGGTGTGGTGAGAATTTAAGCATTATCTGAATACAAGTGTTTAAAGTATTTGTTTCTTAAACATAATAAATGTTATCTAAACTCATTTTAATTCCTTAACAGTAATTATGTAATAATATATTCAAGTTTCTTATGGCACAACCAATGTGTTTTCAATAATGACACCCATAACTTCAGTTTCAATAGTAAAGCAAGCAACACTTTGAAATTTTATTAGCTATTAAAATGCTTATTATGTTACTCATATAGTCTGTCTATATTGATTAGAAATGAGTATTTGATTAATCTTAACCAGAGGAAAAACTTAAATCCAAAAACTGATAAAACTCTCAATGCATAGCAATTCCAAGCTAACTAGCTTGGAATTGCTATGCATTGAGAGTTTTATAATACACTCTTTAT
Source organism: Epiperipatus broadwayi (assembly GCA_028023455.1). Taxonomy (NCBI): domain Eukaryota; kingdom Metazoa; phylum Onychophora; class Udeonychophora; order Euonychophora; family Peripatidae; genus Epiperipatus; species Epiperipatus broadwayi. Next base: position 3,916,396 of record JAQFVV010006233.1, read on the forward strand.
CATTGCTTTTTAAAAAAGATGTTGGCTGATCACAGCTTTTTAGCAGTTGCTTTTATCTTTTAACTTTACATGTAACTAAGAAGTTGTAAGAAGCTATCCATGAAACAATGTTTAAATATGTCTGTCTCATTTTTTATCTTTGTATTATTAGATCAGAAAGGAGCAGTGAGTTTAACTTTATTTAATGTAGATTGAAACTAATGTTTATTACTATTTAACATAAAATAAACAGAATCGTCCTTCATTCTACATATGTTTCAGCTTCAACAGTTCACCAAATATTCTAGACTGTCATAGTTGCCAATCATGTTATGTAGCATCTGGAGCTATTTATATAAATTGATCCAGTCGTATTCAAACTTATCATTTAATATTAAATACCTGTTATGCAAAGTAGTTGAATTTAAATCTATATATAAAGCAGCAATTTCCAGAAAAGATAAGATGAATTCATAATATTAATTATTGCTCTAAAAATAATTGAAATAATGAGGCCAAAGTCGTCTGTAATGCAGATTTGGATTTCAATATCATTTAGTAACATAAAATAAACAGATTGACTACAAATTATTTAGTTTATACCATTTACAACTTTCTTAAACACTTTATCAATACTATTTATTTATATCAAAACTAACAATTTCAACTGTCCTGCCGTCATCATCAGAACACTTTGATGATGACTGAAGGACAGTCAAAACTGTTAGTTTTGATATAAATAAATAGTATTGGTAAAGGGTTTAAGAAAGTTATAAATGGTATGATATGTTAAAGTACAAATCAATACATAGAAAAAGGAAGAAAATAAAATTATTTAGTTATGACATAGTCCTTGAACTAAATCATAAATTTCAAAATCTATCAGCTATGTTAAAATAGCCTCCTGATATTATTATGCAAATATATTTTTGTACAATATAATTTTATACTCTTGCACAATCATATTTTTAAAATTATATTCATACTTATATGATAATAAACATCCACCAAGCAAAGTAAAAATAATTATACACTTAGTTTAAACATTACAAGAGGAATTATTGATTACCACTAAAAATAAGTTGAATATATTAATATTTCCTCTAAAAATTTTGGAATAAATGGAGAACAAGTTTCAGCATTCTATAATGCAGATTTATGCTTAAATATTACAAATCAACATCTAACATAAAATAATCTTAACAGGTCTCTCATATTATATATGTTTTGGTTACAATCTAACTTTATCAGATTGCTTAACTCCAGAATTCACAAAAGACCAAACATAGCCAAAACATATGTTTTGTGAGAGATCCATCAAAACTCACTTCTTTATCAATATCATTTCTTCTCATCCTACTTCAGCAACATCTATGGTAAACTCCATTTGCTATTGGCAGTGCAATGTAATATCCATCTCTAGACCAGGTTTTGGATTTTGCCTTTATTTATGAAGACTTGAGGTTCAAAAATAACACCAAGACAGTTGACATCTTAGTGTTGACTTTAATCTCTTTTTACTATTAAGATTTTTTAAAAATTCAAAATACTTTAAGGTTTTGAACCCAAGCCAACATGCTTGAATTTCACATTATTATTAATAATACTAAAAATTTAAATCTAAATTAAAGAATGATAAAATTTGCATCTTTTTATTTCAAATATCTTCAGTGAACTATTTATATATATAGAAATCCACTCCAAGCAATTAATCTATATAAATAAAAATGTAAATGTTCGTTTGTTCAAAATCATAAATCTCCGAAACTTCTTCACCGATTGCTTTGAAATTTTGATACAACGTTGCATTCGAATGCGCGTGTGTGTATATATATACCTCCTATTTATATAACTACTATTATATAGATGTCACACCTGTGACAGTTAATAAAAGTTCAGGGTCAATCTTTACATTTGTGCGGTTTATATGTAGACACGGATAGCTTTATATGTTGCATGTTCTAGAGTCGGCAAACCAGACAATCTCTATATCTGCACAGACAATGAAAGAACAAAAAAATATTGTATACCCACATGCATTGTCAAATTAAACATATTAGAAACGTGCGCTTTCTCTTTTCTTTCTTTTCCATTTACCCAGACTGAGCCACAGCAAAGCGTGGTCGGGTACGGCTAGTATATAAATAAACTTAACGTTTGTTTAATGCAAAGTAGACGTATTTTCAAAAAAAATAATTTTATCATGCTAATAGCTAATATTGAATGTTGTTATTTGATTACAATACAAATTTGTAATGGAATTGGATCCTATTTGAACAGTGATTAAGGACGTGGCTTAAATTAAAAATAAATGACGCTTCTTTTATCTTTCATATTCTATTGTCTACCAATACCAATGTTTAAAAATTTACCCCAATTCCAAATCATTTTTCCTAAATCTTGAAAATAACAGAGGACACTTATTTAATCCTAATAATTTTGATATAACATGAGATCAAAAAGATAATAGGAAATGAAACGTAAAATAACTATGGTATATTGATAGTTTAGACCATGTTCTCAAACAATATTATAATAGCATCTAATTAAATCACAAATAAAATTTTAATTAAGTAAAATCTTAAAATTGTGTAATAATATTTATTTTTTTTAGTCATGTCTTTGTTATGAAAGTCCATTTGGCAAATTTTATAATTAACAATTATTTGTATACTCCAAATGAAATGAACGTTGAGCTTATTTATATTTAAATAAATCTATTGGCGGTGAAGATTTCTTCGATTACTGCACAACAGATTTTTTTAATTGTCAATCAAAGAAAATATATAATAAAACTTCCATTATGCACACATTTTTATATAATGAAAGAAATTTAAAAAAAGATAAATGATTTCCAAGATGTATTTAAGACTAAACCCTAACTCTTCAGTAATAGAAATTTAAATCTATATCTGGGCTAAGAATGATATGACAATCTCTAGCGTAATAAATGTTTTGTAATTTTCGATAATGTATTTATCTAGCATAAAATAAGTGGACTGATCTGTTATATATATATAAAGGGTTTCAGGGTGTCGTGGTTGTGTATCTCTGTACCAAGACCATGAATTATAGCTGACATTTTTTGATTACTCTGGCTTGCACTAAGTGGCAATACATATAGAGAGTGTTGCCTGTTTAATAAAAATTATAATCAAGCATAAGAAATGGTAATCATGTGATGTTTATTGGCTTAAAACTTTATTTTTAAATAGTTGGTCTATGTCTGTCTAATCCAGCCAGTTATTCAATATTTCTTGTAAACTTGGTATCTAGCTTATTGTAAATTGGAAGATAAACAAAGATAGAAAGTCATTTAAACATACTATTGACAATTTTGTTTCTTCTTAACTGTTATCCATTGGAGGACTGCTGAAGAAATCTTTGTTTGTAGTGGGCTGCACAAAGTCTAATTTAGCTTATATATATATATATCAATCATTAAAAACCACTTAACACTTAGCCAATCCCAATATCAATAACAATCATTTTCTATCTGTTGTCAAAGCAATCTTCTTTTAACAATAACGGTGGAATCCTGGCTTATTAATGTTTTAATATACTTATATGAACATTAAAGTTGCAACTTGACGTCAGAGATTGAAATTATTGATACAAAAAAGTTTAAATATACTTCTTTAAACAGGTAAATAAAATCTATTCTGAATGCAGACTAATAAATAGTCAATTATAACATTACAAACTGCAATTATAAATTTCAAATTGCACCCAAAGTCTTAGTCAATAAAATAATCAAAATTACTCCAATTCACAATTCAACCAGATTATTCAAAAAATAAACTCTAAAATACAACCAACAGTTTTATTCCTACAAGCAGACTTACAAGATAACAACGTATTTAAACTAAACATTACCCACAATTCCAATGACATACCATACACCTTTAATATTAAAAGAACTTTTAAATAAGTTATTTGCTTCTAGAAACATAAATTTTTAGTAATAAAGATTTTTTAATTCTTCTATTTATTGCATTTCTTTCATAGAAGTCACCTTAGCCTCACCAAAACTAATAGTGCGGCCAATAATTTTTTCATTAAAAAAATAGAGCAGATATATTTATTTTTAATTCTAACTTTATGTAACTTTATTCTTTCATTTAAACTCAAACTACTCTGATCTATATTTATCTTCTTACAAAAACAAGGATAATATACAATACTCCATGAATAGTCTTTCTATCAAAAATTTCCTTTGTATTATTTAATACATTGTATAGGCTTAAACCTGCATTTATATATGTAATATTTGTGGGGTTCGAACTCAGACTTTCACACGACCCACCACTCTCAGTGCCATCTCATATTGCTGACCCACCTGATCACACACATGTTGAAAAGATATTATTTAATAAATTATTCAAAGTAATACCCTTTATTCAAGCAACTTTCTTATTTCCAAACAACTTACTATTTTTACATATAAAATTCTATAAGAAGACAATTTAATAAGCAAATACTATTACTATTAAATAAAATATTTTTAACAAATTTATCAGAATAACTGGGGACACTCAAATAATCTTTATAATAATGAACTTTTTGATACAAAGCATTCTCATTAGAATTATTTAATCTCTTATTTCTATAATAATTTCTAAAAGCAGCTACTTTCTTTGATACAGATTGATAGCTAGCATGTTTAATAATAGATCTTAACTCTTTACTCTTAGCATAATGGCCACATATCAAACAATTATTCTTTACATTTCTAATTACCAATAAATCTAAAAAATTTAATTTAATAAAATCTATCCTCTCCTTCTACAACATATTTTATAAAAACTTCTTTTAATATTAAGGATATATGGGATATAAGTGGAATTGTGGGTAATATTTAGTATAAAATTTGTTATAGTACTTTACACTTGAGAAGTTTGCTAGTAGCCGTGAAATCATTGGTTGAGTTTTAGAGTCTATTTTCTTTGGTTAGTCTGTTTGAATTGTGAATTTGGGATCATTTATATATATATGTAAAAGTGTGCATGTTTGCATTTGTAACTATCAAGATTTCAGCTGTAGTTTTATTTTATTATATTTTTTCCCGTCTACCAAATATAATGAATTAGATAGTAGAATGACGCTAATGAAGATTATTATAAGCAAAGAAGTTATATTTTAATGATTTTCTGTTTTTATGTAAATATTGATTACGCTGTATATAAAAATGCCTGTCGACTTTTTAAATATTAATAATAATATTTTTAACTACTGAAACATTTTTTATCTAAAATGTATTGTTGAACTTTTTAAGGTAAATTGATTCCCTGCAAGTTAGAACAAAAATTAAAATCAAATTGATTCTTAATGGCAAATAAAAAGCTGTAAGTGGGGAAATGTGTTTAACTATATTTTGACCTATAAAAATAATTTATTAGTATGTGTATATATTGCAACTTAATTATGTAAAAAAATACTGATATTATAATGTGCCTCTGATACTGAGTCATTGTGGACAGCTGTATTTCGAATTTGGCAGCTTGAATTTAATAATGATCAAATATTTGTCCTTTGGTTGAAATACTTAAATGTAATGTTGCCTCAGTCTGCATAAGAACAAACAACTTAATATTGCATACTCAATCCAATGGAGATGTACTCCTGCAAAGCCCTTGTAAAAGTGGATTCAATATAATCACACTTAATAAGCTGAAAAAAACATACTTATGATATTAAATATTTTCCAGCACTTTTATTTTACAATAATACAGTGGTAAACATCTTGTTATTTGAAAGAAAGATGTAAAAAAGACAAATATAGAACTACTAAAAAGGAAGATGACAGACATGATGGAATGTGAGAAAGACATTTATTAAGAATTACATAGTAATAAAAACAAGAAAACAAAATATCTATACAAACAAAATATTTATACAAAATCTTTATCAAAGTAATTACAACTCATTTATAGCAAACTTTGATTTAATAAAATTTTTACCAGGATAATTACAACTCGTCTACAGAGAATATTGGATTTCCACCAACCAAGCTAACAAGCTGGATTTAAAAATGGTTTTAGTACAGTAGATCATATCCAGGTATTGAGAGAAGTTGTAGATTATGAAAAGACATTTGATTCTATAAACATTTCTTCAGTGATTAAAGGATTGGATCATCAGGGTATAGATCCAGGATATTGTCATATTTTAAAGAATATTTCAGCAACAATTAGATTACATAATGATACTAGTAAAGTCAACATTGAGAAGGGTGTAAGACAGGGTGACTCCATATCTCCAAAACTTTTTACAGCAGTGTTGCAAGAAGTATTTTATGGATTAAAATGGGAAACTAAAGGAGTGAAAGTAAATGGAGATTATTTAAGTCATTTAGATTTTGCAGATGATGTAGTTGTTTTTGCAAATAATGCTTTAGAGCTTCAGGAAATGTTGCAGGAGTTACCAGATGAAAGTAGGACTAAAGATAAATGTTAAAAAGACTAAAGTAATGTTTAATGGATTTTCTCAAAATATGAAAATAAAGATTGATTATGATGGGTTAGATGAAGTTAACAGCTAGAACTATCTTAATCAGATTACTAATACAGATGGAAACATAATGGATAAAATTAATCATAGAATTAAACTTGGTTGGAGTGCTTTTGGTAGAAATAACTTGGTGCTAAAAGGAAATATGCCTATGTGTTTAAAAAGGAAGGTTTTTAATAAATGTGTTTTACCAGTTCTTACTTATGGATCTGAGACTTGGACACTTAAAAGAAGAGCAATACAGAGACTTCAGACCACTCAAAGAAGTATGGAGAGATGCATGTTGGGAGTAACAAGAAGAGATCGAAAATGCAATATATGGGTAAGAGAACAAACAGGTGTTACTGACCTCATTGAAAAAATTAAAAGACTGAAGTGGAGTTGGGCTGGACATATTGCTAGAAGAGATGATAATAGATGGACAATTGAAATCTTAAACTGGATTCCAAGAGATTATAAAAGACCCAGAAAGAGATCACATGTGAGATGGATGGATGAAATAAGAAAGTGTGCAGGAGTGATGTGGAGAAGAGAAGCTAAAGATCAGAGAAGATGGATTGAACTTGGAGAGACCTTCATCCTGCAGTGGATTGATAATGGTTGTTGATGATGTTGATCTTCACTAAATCATCTAACCCTATTACACAATTAACCTATTGTGACAATAAAACCTAGATCTTAACTTTTTATTTATGGATTCACCCTTGTGTGTAGTAACCATAATGAATATTAAAAATATTAATCCACAATTAAAAGTTCACAAACTAATTTTTTTGTTGTTGTAATCCATTTGCTTTTCAATAATGTGCAATTCTGAAACATTCTCAAATTCTGGCTAATTCAAAATAATAATTGAATGGCAGACCAGGGAATGGGCATCATTATCTTGTTTAATTTGAAAAATGTCTCTGGTCTGATTTATCTTTAAGAATTATTGGCTTTGTTATAATTATACATGTATTCCAATATTAATACTGGTTTCCTGACATTTTCATAATACATCATTAAAACCAAAGATGGCATTATATTTATTTTTTAAGTTCACAATGTAGTCAAACCCTAAATGATTACAACTTTGCATTTTCCATGCAACGTTTATGCAAACTATCATTTTTATTCCATTTCTCAGTACTTAACAGTTCTTGTAGATTGTATTGTTGACAATTTCTCAGCCTCATTAATTGATTGCATATTTCTCTCTTCATCACTTCCAGCAGTCTACATAAGTAAAGTTCATTCTTTTTTTCCTCTGATATTATATGATCAATTTGATTATGATTATAACAAATTCTAAAACCATACTAAAATGAGAGTTATAAAGTTTAGTGATAAATTATACCTGAATGATATCTCTAGAATTCTCATTACGATGTATTATAACATTTTTCGGTAGATTTCAACAATTATTAACTTATGGGATTGTGATCAAACAGAAAACAGTGGCAAACTTAAAGGAATTAATAATAATTATACTTGAATTTATTTACTGGTTAGAATCTCTACAGATTTTTTAATAGAATGTTTGCGAGTAGCTAGGTGGTTTAAAGAATCTATAAATGAATTTCTAAATAGACAAATTTTAAAATATATGACCCAACAGAGACACTTGAATATTTACCAATTTCACAATATCAACTAATAAACTGTTATTTATTTTGATTAATCATTAACATGTCATTTACTGCAAGAAATTGTCTACACTCAGGAGGTTACAAATTTATTGCCATCCTTAATTACTTAAGTAGATTTTCATACTTGGAACAATTGTTTATATGATATAATTATTCATGATGAATTACAGACTTTTTCTAATATGTTTGTAAATCAATTTTGAAAATTCTCTTTAAAAAATCTTATATCTTGTAAGTTTTCTTGAAGCTAGATATCCAACATATTGCTTCCATACCATCAGTGGCTTCATTACACATTTAATATTCAATTACTATTACAATCATCTACAATAACTTTGTGTACATTTACCCGCTATGCATATAGAATATGTCCAGATATTATTATGCAATCTTTTTTTATAACTTTTAAAACAAAACAATCCAAACTTCAAAAATAGTTCCTCAATCTGTGTTTGTTTTATAGACCATGACATTTTAAATTTTAACAGTCAATGAAGATATTAAATATATATATATTTTTAACTTGGAACTTATATCTGTGGATGACACTCTCTCACATCTCTTGGATTACTGTCCTATCTTCATTAATTTACATTTTGTGTTGTTTCCTTCAAAATAGTTGCTATATTATCATTTGCTAAAATCTGTTCTATTTCTTCACCTGCTTCTTTTAATATATCAATTATAATTCCATCATTACCTGGAGCCTTCCCTTTCTTCATAAATTTAATTGAATATCTCACTTCCTCATTCAAAATTCTGGGCAATTCGAAAGATATAATAGCTATAGAAGGCACTTGTTCTTTATTACTATATAATTCTTGATAGAAGTCTTCTACACATTTCATGATGTCGTCTTTCTTTTTAGTAATAATGCCATCTTTTTTTCTTATTGCAGATATAAATTTCCTACCAATACCAAAATGCTCTTTTACACTCTTTAGACTTTTATTCTCTACTACAACTTTTCTTGCTAGTTCACAATTATACTTTCTTATATCATTTTCAATTCTTTTCCACACCATTTTACAAAATTCGAGATATTCAATCTCTTTTAATGCATCATTATTGTATATCCTTACATTCCTTCTTTTCTTCATAAATTCTCTAGTCTTAGTGGAAATTTTATTGGTCAATTGCTGCTTTTTTCTACCAGCTATCTTTGTTGCAGTTTTTAAAAGTGTATCAGTTATTTTCCTATTAATGTCATTCCAATCTGAATCATGTTCAAAATCTACTAATATTTGAAACCAATTTGTAAGTTCTAATTTAAATTCATTAGAATGTTTCTGAAGATTAGGAATATCAAATGTAAATATTGTTTTTCTTAATAATTTTTGTCTCTCTAGTTTTGCATTAACATGTATCTTACATCTTACTAATCGATGATCACTTCCTGTGTTAAATTTATTAAGAACATTACAATCTTGAAATATGTATTTTCTGTTAGTCAAAATATAATCCAATTCTGCTGTACCTTCATTTGGATGATTCCATGTCCATTTCCTTTTAACATTTTTCTCAAAAAAAGAATTCATAATATAAAGTTTTTCTTTTTCTGCAAACTCCACAAGTCTATGTCCTCTCTCATTTCTATTACCATAACCAAAATTATCTACAGCATTTTCATCTTTCATTTGTTTACCAATTCTAGCATTAAAGTCTTCCATAACAATTTTAAAATGTTGTTTACTCTGATAAAAAGCCTTTTGTACATCCATATAAAAATCTTCTACTATTTCATCACTATGAGAACTTGTTGGGGCATAAACCTGAATTATCTGCATTTGGTATCTGCTATTAAGTTGTAAAACGAATCTTACCACTCTGTCCATTACACCATCAATCTCCACAATGTTATTCTTCCATTTTTTTATTTATAATGAATCCTATTCCACTTGTATTTTCAATATTTGTGTCTTTATAGTAGAATATATATCCATTTTTTAAATCAATTGTTTCTTCGCCTTTTCTTCTAACTTCACAAAGTCCAATAATGTCCCATTTAATATAAGACAGTTCTTCTTCTAACTCTTGCAATCTTCCTTCACTTGAAAGTGATCTGCAGTTGTAAGTACCTAAATAAATAGTAATCATCAAATGGCAGCCTGAGTCCACAATCAGGGGATTCTTAGCATCCCCTGCCTTCAGCCACCAACTGCTGCCTTGGTTGGTGACTTTACAGCCTCCTGGGAATAAGGACCATGATTTATTTTTTTTGTCATGATTGTATATATTGAAAAAATATTCTTAAACTTGGAGGTAAAAAGCCAATAAACTCACCATGCTGGCTAATGCGTGTTGGTGAGCAGCCCATCCATGTTCGTATACTATATGAATAATCACATAGTAATAACAGCTGCAACGACAAGAAAATATGGAGTGGACATTAGGAATTTGCCCTGCTCAGTTCCTTTAAGGCCTCCAAGAGGAATCAAAGGGTCTCCTTTCAGTTAATAGCCAACTCCTTTCTGCAGCCAACAATTAAGGTCATTTATACAGTGCTTCTTGGATGTTTTGGTTACTTCAGTTTATTTTACCCATCATTGCATTATTTAATAGTAGCTAATGACCATGATGGTTGACTTTAAATAAAAATAATTAGATGTCATTGCATTATGTTACAATATCACTTTTTAGATCATAATATCCTTAGTGGGCGATTATTCAAGCATTAAATATATTCAACAATTATTTAATTTATTTTGTTACCAATGCTAATGTCTTAAAATGGTTCAGAACTTTACAGAACTATAATATATTGTTAATTATAAATTTATTAAACGCACATTGATTACGTAAGTAATATTTACTGAGGCTATAACCTCGACAAAATATGCGCATAACATGCGATAGTAGGGACCTCTTCAGGTGTTTTAACCACAAGCTTGCGCTTTGTCGAGGTTATAGCCTCAGTAAATATTAATATATTGTTAAGTAAAAGTATTCTAAATAATAAAATGTTCTAATTACTGCACATTCAAAAGTCAAATGGTTTTTGGAATAAAAAATAGAAATGGTTAAAAGAGCATTTATACATTCCTCTCAAAGTGAACAATGAAAAAAACAAAGCATTACTTACTAGAGTTTGGATTTCCACTTGATTAAGATTCGAGTAATTTTTCATCCGTGAGATATATTATAGCCATATTTACTGAACTATTTTGAATAGTTAGCGTAGTTATCTAAGCATCTACTATTTAAAAGACGAATACTAAGTTTACTTAGAATATATAAATGAGTTCAAATATTATCTTGTCAGGATGTAAACCAATATTGTAAACATGCCTAGTGATTTTGCAATAATTGCGTAAAGATCTTTTATAATAAGATGTTGGCTTATATTTTTTGGAAGTAACTAATATATACGCATATACATAAAAAGCATATATATATAATTTAAATAAACAATGCTAAAGATATTTAAAAATATAAGTGAAATGATTTAGAAGTTGTATATATATATATATTTCTAACTTAAATAGAATAAAATTATTTACACATATTTCATAAAATAATTTTTTATTAATATTTGAAAATATTTTTATTATTCACAAATGTTTAATAAATAAACGAATTACTCTAGTAAGATATTTACTATTAAAAATATTAATACTAAATAATATGATTTAAAAAATTAGCTCAATAATGTTCACAAATGCTGAAATAATTCTGCGTGGTTTGATATAATGGTAGATTGGTGAATTCTGTAACTCATCGTCCATGGATCGTTGTTTCAAGTCCCTCATTTCTCAGATTAAACTTTTTAAACTTCTAAGCAATAACTTATTTGTTGTTTTTTAAATGCTGATATTAATAATAAATGTAAAGTTATTTCTAGGATAAAAAAGTCATGCGCTATTTAAAATCAAATATTTATACAGCTTTTTATCTGCTGAAATGAAATATCTAGAATAATACATTTAGCATATAATGTAATCATGAATAGAAAAAATCTCTTTTCTTTCCTCTGTCTATGTGTAATCACAATATCTATGTGAGCTACTCTTATCATCAGTTTTTACTAGTGCAAATCACATAGTCTCAGCATATAAACCTATAAACACTTTCTTTCCATTATTGGTATTAACTGTTATCACAGAATGCTTGGCATGCACTGGTAAACATTGGATTAACTCTATTTTCCTATTCAACTGGTTTTATAAAGCATCCTATGGCTACAATATATATATAAAAGAAATACACCTGAATTTTAAAAGGCTCTAATTTGAACTCCATGCTAATCTTGTCACTAATAAGGTTAATGAGAAGAGAATAAAGCCACTAAAATGTTGTGTTATACACTAACTTGTGTGATACTAATAACAGTTGTATGCATATGAAATGTTGAAATAATGTGTGACTTTTTCCAAAGACAATTAATTTATGATGAAAATATTCCACCTTATAATAATCAAGATTATTCTTTTATTTTTAATGAATAAATATTTATTTACCATTAAATATTTACATTTTCACAATATTTGTTAAAATTATGACTTTTTAAAAAAAATATTTTAATAAATTAATTTTGTAAAAAAAAAAAAGTCAATAATAAACTGACATACATAATCAGATAAATAGATTTTCTGAACTTAAAGTAATCATCTTTTACACATGCACCATGCTTTAATATTCAATTAAAGATACTATTAAACTTGAATTCAAATTATAAGCTAAAGACTTTTGAAAAGATAAAAACAGCCATCTTATATTTTGTACCTACATGAAATTAAATAGGCCAATCTTAAGCATCTTGAACTGAGAGAGTGAATATATTACCTAATTCACTTTACTTATATTTCTGTTTTATTACATATTAACACTTGCAAAAATATCAAAATTTACTTTGTTCATATTAGAAGATGTTATACTTTTAATTTAAATAATGTATACGTTTTTTACATTATAAATAAATTTTGTTTTAACTTTAAGTTATAACAATATTTCTAATGAGTAAATAATTAAGTATTCTTCAATTTTTTTATAAATAAGAGATATTTGAGTAAAAAATACATTCAGGTAATGAATATAAGTGCTAAACTTAAAAATTCAATTTATAATTACAAAAAATAAAAACAACAACTTATAAAAGTTTGTGTTGTTGTTAACAACATTCCCATTTCACATTATTAATTTTTAATGGAACTACATTTTTATTAAAAAACGAACATGTTCAAATAAAATCTGACTTTTAACATCATTAATGCAGCAAAAACAAATATTTTATTTAATTTTACAAAAATAAGAATAATCAAATATACAAACTGCTAATAAACTTATAATTTTGATTTCAAGATTTTAACAAAAAACTTGAAATCACAGAAGTGGAATGAGTATTTTGAAGAATAACTAATGTTATATATAAAGCTCACAAAATAAGCTCTTAACAAGCCTCATCCTCAGTGAAGTGCTAGGATATTTAAGCATTAGATTAAAAATATTGTGAGTTCTATATATAACATTTGTAAATACAAGCTTATTAAATTAGGTCATGTGACATCTGACTTGATTTTTTTTTTTGTAAGAACAACTAAATACATTCTCTTGATTTTATAAACTTTTCAGTAAGAAATACTGACATCTAGCTATTTTAGATTGAATTAATATCAAAAAAATGTTGTCAAATAAACAAAAAAGCATACAGATAATTACAATTGAGCATCTCCAGACTTAGTGCAAAAGTAAATGTAGTAGAAAAAATACCAGAAGAAGTGATTTCATGATCAATGTTGCAAATTATTTTTTCAGAATACTTTTTAATGAATAAAATCATAGATTATTGAAAAGAATATATGTGAAAATAGTTATATATACATAATTTTTAAATATGTGTATATTGATTTACTAAACTTAATGTAATTATAAAGACTTGAACTCAGAATTTCAAGCTCCCCACTGCTATCCAATCTACCTTATATAACTGATACACATGACCACATACATGTGAAAAAGATCAATGATTTCCAATATATATATATATATATTGTAACGTTTATTTATATACGTTGCAAATATATATATATAACGTATATATATATATATATTGTTCTCGTTCAACATATAATAGATGAATTCCACTTCTATTGCTAAAAGGATGTTGCCTTGTCAACAGTGTGAAAATCTTGATTGCTATCTATATTGGGATTATCTATGTGTTGAGTGTTTTCTAATATATATGTATATATAATGTTTTTTGTTTTTAAAAAGTATATCCCAGTGAAAAGTTTAATAGTTTTTTGTCTAAGCTGTGTACAGTTCAACTTCTGAATTAACACATATGATATGTAGCAATATAGTTTACTTATTTACTACATAATTTTTAAAGGAGTAGCCTATCTGGATTATAAGTTATCATGAAAAATTAACAGTGTGTTTTGACTCTTTTCAAATGTTACAGTAACAGTTTTCTTAATTTCAAACATAATTTATTGGCAGTGAACTATTCCACCATGTGTTAAGATATAAAACACAATATCACATTTCATATAGTAATTCAAAATCCAGACACCCTACCACTGTAAATTTTTTATGGTAACTATCTAAACTGTGTTTCTAAATAACACATACATTGATTCAGAAATGGTGTTGCATAAGGCTGAGATATGTCAATAGTCATTCTTTCATTTTCTATACATATAAAATTAGTTTTCTCTAAAGCATAGTCTTTTCATTGTCCATAAAAATATGACACTTCTTTCTATTAACAATATAAACTTCATTTTAGTTTCAGTATCAGCCTATTAAAATTCATTTGGCTGTCCCAAATTAAATTGAATTTATTATTCTTTAGCTAATAAAAGCCAGACATTTTTATATCAACAACTAGTATGTGACTACATCTTTTATATTTAAATGGAATATTAAGGCTATATACGATAATGTTTACTCATTTGCTTTTTCCATGAATTTAAGTTCAAATCCAAACTTTGAGAATTTATTTAATTACTAAACAAGGTTAAAATTGTGTCTTTTAAGATAGTTGCCCAAAAAACAACTGAGTTAGATAACCAGTTATAGATTATTAAATAAATAATTAATTAATTTTAGTTAAAATGTAACACAATAAAGAAAAATCACACTTTCCATTATCTGGTAGCTAGACTGAAGGAAAAGCCTCTTCTTATAGTTTCTGTGTGAAGGGATACAATATGTATTTCTGCCTTTCGTTGATCTAATTAAAAATATTTTATATTGCAAACAGCTAAGACAGAATAAGGAGATAACTATAAAATTGATAAATACACTTTCCTATTTAAGATTCTAGATGGCTATTGAAAAGACCAACATAAAGCACAGACCATTTAAAAATAGTTCCAAAGATTTAAACTTTTCACCAATCTGCATGTGATATCTTTCTTTAGATAATCATTTAGTAGAAAGAAAGAAAATACTTCATCACATATGAATTATTTGATTATATAAGTGATACATATCTTGAAAGTAATAATTGTCGGCAAATAATAAAATTCATAATACTGCAAATAAATGAAAATTTTTGTTATCAACATATATAAACATTATTATTAAATTTTTAACTGATGAAAAATATTTTTGAGTTAGTACAGCTCAATAAGTAGTTAACTTTGAATTCAAAGTCCTTACTGCTACGTCTCAATTTTGGTTTTAAAAGAAACAATTAGATGAAAAGCTTGGAGTATATAATTTACAAATAAATTGATGTGTAATGACCAAGATTTCTTGCTAATGTTTTGATAACAGTATATATTTCTTTTCATAAGAGGATAATCACTGTGTTGTTTTTGAAATATCAGCAAAAATTATTGGACATCATGTGTTACCACAACATCGATCAAGGTTTCTTCAGGATTATAGATCAACTTATTTCGTTCTAAGATAATAGTCTTTTGAGTGTCTTTATAAATGAAAAAAACACTAAAATCTTCTGCCATTACACACACATACTTACATATATTTAAGTTGTTTTTATCAGTGCAAATCCTCAACCAGTGCAGAAATTCATTTCCTTCTCTCTTACTAAGCATTCATTTCCAAACAACATCTTTTTTACGTGAGCTTAAACATAAGTGGAATATTCTTTTTCCCTGTATAAATGTCTTTTTTTTTTAAAATAAAAAATAAACGTAAGAAGTATATATAAATAAATTGAAGACGATAAATTTTCGTTTATTCGAAAATAATCCCAATTATATGTTTGACAACACCATACCCAAATGAGCATTTTTAACTATAAGATTGGGAGAAAAAGATGCAATCTACTAATTACTTTTTGTTCATTAAATTAAAATGAACTTTAGTAAGATTTTTTAAAATCATTTTTAATTACAGGAGTGATGGATGGAGTTGAATCTTTAATGATGAAATAATGTAAATTGAAGTAATTTAAAGATGCGATGAAGTCCTTTTCAACCAATTATTATTAAAATCATAATTGAATTTTTTTTATTATGTATAAACTTTAACGATAGTATATAACAGTAGTCTAAGGGTTTTGCTCCATTAACCCTTATATTCCTAACATTGTAGTTTATGAAAATTATTTATCAAGACTATATATTTTTAAATGTTTGAATACATATGTACGTACTCATGCATGTTATGTATGTATGTTTGTTCGTATAAATATACAGTTTTCGTAATATATATAAATTACTTTAATTAGTCCATATAAGAAGACTTTTGGGTTTATCAAAATGCAACATGGAAATCATAGGTATCGTTTTTCAATCTCTAATATTACAATGAGTACATAGATGAGATCTCACGAATAGAAAATATTAAAAAATTAAAGGAAAAACAAGATATTATTCGGCATCATTATAAAAATATTAGATATATGTGATTTTTTGTAAAACTAATTTTATATCCAAGATTAAACAAAATATAATTTTTTTTTTGGTAACGAAAGATTCCCAATAATTTAAATTTTTATTGAATGATGTTTGTTATACGTAAATGCTTCGTGATAAATATAGTACTTACGAAATATATGAATTGTAATGTATATACAATTAAATACTGTCTAATCGCTATATTAGTAATAATAAAATAGACGATCGTGATTTCACCTATTATACAGATAATCTGAAGTGAATATCAACTAAACATACTCTCACTCTCATATATTCATATATGTATAATCAAAATACTATAGAATAATTATAAGTATAGGGATTTGAACTCAGTGTATGGTCATGTGTATCAGTTGTATGAGATAGTGTGGATAGTTGAAGGGTGCTTGAAAATCTGAGTTCAAATCCCTATGCTTACAATTAAAGCTCCCAGGTTTGTAAAGAGTGCCTGGTTTTCAAATATTTATAGAATAATTACTAAAATATTTAATAGGCTTATATAAAATAAAAATAAAATCTTCGCTATAACCAGCTTATTATGCCATCTTGAGTAGCAATTAATCGTTAATATTTAAATCTCATATATATATAACAAAACTCATTCTCATTGATGGAGTCAAACAACTTGAATGAAAAATCTTCTGAAATATGACGTCATCACTCTTACGAAAACTTCTTTTGATATTAAAGATAAATGATTCTTGAGATGAATTATTGAAATAAGTCCTCCTTTATATATGTGTATGTTAGGTTTAGTTGATTTTTATTTGATGGGGTTTATTTGTATAATAGATGAAACAATGAGTGTGAAAGAATTTTAGTATAAATTAGATTTCTTGCATGTAATGTTATATATATATTTATTTTACATAATCTGCGACCACATAGGCCAGCCAAATTAGTTGTGATTGTAAATCAAGAATTTTGCCGATAGTCAAATATTACATATCATGGTAGTAGTCAAATTAGATGTAATGGAAAAATAGCATTTTGATATTTGGCCTGCCAAGAATCTTTGTATAGCTAATGATGATTTATTTAATTGAAATTGAAGAAAATAAATTTACACATTTTCCAAAATATTAAGCAGAATGCTGTTATTTTGTAATAAAACATAAAGGGATTTTTAGCACATCTCATTGACTTTTCCAGTAAGATATAAAATATACCTCTAAGTAACAAAATATCAAATCAAATAACCTTAAAATAATTGTTTTACTTAGGAGGTAATATTTTCAAAAATAGTTTTGTATTGTAGTATGCAAAAATATAATTATGCTTTATACCTATAGATGTCTTTACTCTATCTGAGTACTATCATGTAGTTCACATAGTTTTTATAAATATATGGTCAGAAGCCAGAATTAGATATTTATTATGTTAATAAGTGATTAAGACTAGTATAGATTCAGAATAATTAAATTCAGCAAGTAGACAAAGAGAGAATAAATAGATGTAAAGCCTATACTGTATTTTATAAGATTTTTTCCATCAACTCCAGGCATGCATTCTGAAATGAATATGAAGATGTTTAAAACCAAGATATTCAAGAAGATACAAACTTCAATTTTATGACTTGTTACTACTTCCTAATTTCAAAATAAAACAAAACCCCCCCACAAACATTTCCCATCTTTCCCTAAAAAGAGTTTTGGATGGTGGCCGGAAGGCTTTTGTAAAATTTCTTTCTTTGTTCTCCTCACACATTCTTCTATTATGTTTTTTTTTTTGGGCTTTATCAGGGAGGGGTTGGGGGGGTGTTTGATTAGGTAGTTATAGAATAAGATTTTTCTTACCATTTTTTTTTTTTTTTTTTGTTAGTGCTGTTTAGTATAGTGTGGGAGTTTTTTTTTTTTTTTTTTTTTTTATTTTGTTGTTTGTTTACTTCCTAATTTGTAAGATACAGATCATTAAGATAAATTGCTTCTTACAATACTATTAACAATATACTCTGAGATAACCTAATAATGATCAATTTTTAGTTGTGAATATAATTTTAAAATCAATATTTTCATTAATCCATAAAATACCTTTATAATAGATCATCTGAAGGGATGTAGAAAGATAATTTTGTATTAATATTAATTCAAAAAGTTGAATTAATTATTTAAAAAAAACATTAATAATTGTTGCTTGGACTGGAATAGCAGGTACTTTATAGCCCAGACCTTTAATTATTAGAATCTGCTCTTTACATGAACCGTTTCTTTTTAAGTTATTAACTTTGTGAAAGTGTCTATGAACTTCTGATTTTTAATTTTCATGATTTTAAATTTAAACTATTTTTTGCTTTTATAAATATTAAATAATGATTTTTTTTTTTATAGTTGAGTCAAGAAACTTAGCTATTTGTAAATCTGTAACAATTAAAAATTCCACACAAGACATCTAGTGATTAATTATTTTATTGATAATATATAAATGTATAAATTTGAACTCAGGATACATAAAAATACATAATCATCATTATGTGTAAAATGCACAAAGTTTGTCAGATTTATTGGGATTTCTACAAACTTTTCTTGGTCAATTTAGATTTAATATCTTCACTAAAAAATTAACAGTATATCCTTATCATAAAATAACTTCTAAATATTTATTATAAAAACATATTCTATTAACTTAATATAAAATGTTCAACCCTCCCAAACATTATGTTTTTGTTTAAAAACACATGCCATCTGTGAGGGTGTGATATGTTGGACTATTTCCATCATTTATGAGTGAATGTTAAATGTATTGAAAATTTTAAACTTTATTTAAACTTTCCAAAAACATCAACTTTGACAGAATAGCTCAGTTGGTATAGTGTTTGCCTTAAATTCAGTATTCAAGAATCTAAAGGTGTGAGTTCAACTTCTAAGCGAATATTGTCACTGTGCATATAGGCCAGCAACACTTGAAGAAGAGTGGAGAATAATACTACTCGAAACGATGTGTAATTACTACCTGTATTGTCTATTTGTGTGTTATTACCAACAAGTTGATGTATTTGGAAAGTTTAAATAAAGTTTAAAATTTTCGATACATTTAACATTCATTCATAAATGATGGAAATAGTTCAACATATCACATCTTATAATATACCATCATTTGTGAGGGTAATTTGAAAACTTTGTATTTGAATTTTTAGCTAGCAATATTCACTGAGACATTTTATTATCATCTTAATTTATATTCTAAAATCAGAAACAATGTTAATCTAAGAAGTTTAACAATTACTCTATTATATTAAAGGGTGTGAATATATATATATGTCTGTGTTATGTTATTATAAATCAATGTGTATGTGACAATCGAAAACATCTAAACTAAACAGACATATAATTTTTCATAGCTGACTTTCAAAGTGCATACAAGATCTTAAACTTCCAAATCACATTGAAAATCATTTTTGACAAAGATACATAGAGTATAAAAGATTTCCATATCCAATATCAAAAATATGGTATAATAAGTATAAATATACCATAAATTTAAGAAATTCAACGTAAATAAATTAAAAATATATATGTAAGCCCACAGTAAAATATTATTGCTTCTAAAATTTAATTTTATTTAATCTTTAAAGCATTACAATTATTAAGTAATATTTACTAAGACTGTAACCTCAAGAATATGCGTCTGAAAAATGCAAGGGTAGGGACCTCTACAGGTCTTAACCACAAGCTTATGCCTTGGAATATTGATATAACAAGCTTTGCCCTACCACGGTCGTATAATCTTCCTCAGCGAAAAATAATAAATAGAATAAAAATATTCAGGTTATAACCACTCTAAAAGCAAGCAGTTGTATATCAAAATATGGATGTTGCCACAAGAAATATTGGATATAAAGTTTTATCATATAATGATAAGCAAATATGAAAATGTATTATGTTTAAACTCAGTATTTGTTTGTTAGCAACATAATTCAACCATGTAATATAGCATAAATAAATTTTAAATTTTTACACATTTCTAGCTAGCTTTATTAAACATTTTTAATAATAATATATTCTGAGAAACAATTTTTTAACTAGGAAGTTTACTATCATTTTAATTTAAAAACATTCGTATATTCAAGCAGAAACACAAAGATTTCGTCTTTGTTTATCAGAAAACAATTGTCTAGACTAAACATAGAATATTATTAAAACTTAAAGATCTAAAACATAATACCTAACTAATATTTGTTACCCACATTTTTTTTCTTTCTTTGGTCTTTTTTATATATCTGTGTATTTATTTAATTAAAAATAAATATTTTTATACATATAAAAAATTATTGAGAAATTGATAGGGAAAAGTTTTTTTAAAAATGTGCAAAAATTTGCTATTATATTTTTAAAATAATGTATTAATTTCTCTGATATAATTTTTCAATATTTAAAAATTCTGTTTATTTTCATTGATGATAAGAATAAACTATTATAAGAATAAATATTTTATTATTAGCAAGTAATCAAAGATACAAAAGATGAAATATTTTCATTCAGTTTTTTTTAACTAACATAATGATCTTTAATGAGATTTCATCAGCCAAAATTCTATTAACTTTAAATAAAGATATATTTTAAAAGTTATTATGCAATTTTTCTTTTACAGAAATTTTCCAACTTTTAAAATTTCAAATATTCCTTTTTTATTGAATCACACATTGGTGTCCTCACTTATTTTGCTGACACATTAATTTTATTTTATTCGAAATTTATTGAAACTGATAAAGGGATGAATAAGTATTAAACAGTTCAGAAGTCATGCATTCTTATTCAATTTTAAGATGATAGTAGAGTAAAAATATAGAACAATAAACTTTTTTTTTTATAGCAAAGAGTTACAAGGTATCTAAAATGAGTTTTCTTTCTTTCTTTCCTTCCTTCTTTCTTTCTTTTCTTTCTTTCTTTCTTTTCTTTATTTCTTCCTCCCTTCCTTTCTTTCTTACTTCCTCTCTTTCTTTCTTTCTTTCTTCATCCCTTCCTTCCTTTCTTTCTTCCTTCCTTTCTTTCTTTCTTTCTTTCTTTTCTTTCTTTATTTCTTTCTCCTTTCCTTTCTTTCTTCCTTTTTTCTTTCTTCCTCCCTTCCTTCCTTTCTTTCTTTTTTTCTTCTTCTCTTCCTTTCTTTCTTCCTTCCTTCCTTTCTTTCTTTCTTTCTTTCTTCATCTCTCCCTTCCTTCCTTTCTTTCTTTCTTCCTCCCTTCCTTTTTTCTTTCTTCCTCCCTTCCTTCCTTTCTTTCTTTCTTCCTCCCTCCCTCCCTTCCTTCCTTCCTTCCTTTCTTTCTTTTTTTCTTTCTTTCTTTCATAGGCAATTTCTTTTAAGATTTTAGTAGTATTGAGTTTAAATATAGAAAATAAAAATACAAAAACAATAGTCAAAATTAGAAAACCCATTAGAGTTAAATTGTTCTACTTTGCATATCATACATCTTACAAAATTAGAGAAATCAGCCTTTTATAATCTTTGGCTGGGATTAGATGATTTTAAAATAGTGATATAATCAGAAACATGTTTTGTGTTTTGGAGAGATTTGTTTAATGTCTTAATAAAAAAACACCATGAAAATAAAACATGCTACAATATATCCAAGAAATGGAATAAATAAACTAATTTGCATAAATTTGCATTACTAGTTTTGTTAGTTACAATATGGCTATGACTATGAGGGCTGTGTCACTTGAAAGCACTCGGCCACATTTGCATTATTGTTTTGATATATATAAAGAATTTAAAAAAAGTCAGCTTTGTATGTTTATGCATCTTTAGCACAAATCATACCTATATAACATTTAACCACAAAGTTTAAACATCTCAATTATTTAAATAATTTATATAATTTTTATCTTCAAAAGTTCATATACAACATTTTCTAATTTTATCTGTCATATTTTTGACAGCCTGTAAGTGTTGCTTGTATTACATTTCAACTTTTCATTTTAATGAAATAACTTTTATTCTGCATTACATTTTTTACATTTTTAAATTTATTTCTTTGAAATATAAATTTAAAAATAAGATAATTTTTTTTTCCTAAAAATAATATTCCATTTTCGCAAATATATAAAAGAAGTAATAAACTGAAATATATAATCAGAATAATAGTTTTTATTATTTCATAATTGCAATAAAAATTATTTTCAATGGAAAAAAATCATTTAAACTCTATTTCTAAAACCCAAAACCCAAATGAATATTTCTCAATAACACATAAAGTTAAAAAATATATATTTTCTACTCCACATTATTACATTTTTCTTGACTTGTATTGTTTTATGGACAAATATTTTTGAATAAAATATGAATCTAATCATAATAGTTTTGTCAAAAAATAAATATTTTACAAATATTTTGCAAAAGTAATCATACATTTATAAACAATTCATGGAAAATATATTTTTATTATCAAAAGTTAAATAAAAGATGTGTTCTCTCAAGTGAAATGACTATTTTGAAAAGAAAAAATAGGTTTTTATATGATGGTGATAACTTTTTAAATATATATATATATATAGTAGTTCCAATCTTTACAATCAAATGAAAGCACAATCAATAATTAAATGCTACAAATAGCTGCAAAAGAGTTAATTCATCAAAATAATATTACAATGTGTTCAGAAACATTATAAATAGAAAAGTAATCAAATTAATTAAAAAAAACATTCGTTTTAATGTCAATAAATTTAAAATTGTTTACACCAATGTTCCTTTAAAATTGTGGTGTTTTAAAATAAACTGCTTTTTCCAAATTGAAACTTGCACACACACACCACTTTTTCATATGTCTTTTTAAAATATTTATTTCTTAAACGTATGAATAGTCAATTTTATTTCATTGAGTTCTTGCATATAAAACATAAGTAAGTGTATTTGCAATATATATATATGTATGTTTGCATTTTCAAAATCCAGTTAAATTTACTTTTAATTTCAATTTAGTTTCCCTTTTATTGTTATGAAGCTAATTAACTCTTTAATGACTGAATAAAGCAATAAATAAAAATAAAAAGCCAAAAGTTTTAAATTTAAAAGTATTATTTTCCTAGCAATATATTTTTTTCCGATTACCATTCATCAATTCTTACAATATAAATTAATCATATTTATTTAAGTGAAATTAAATGCATTCTGGAAAACTTTGTTAGTTAAGTAATTTTTTGTGAACATTAATTCTATCACAAATTATATAATGTATAGTCTCTGCATGCTAAAACAAAATCCAAATTATTAAGTCATTTAGTTTTAGTCCATGTTTTTATACTCTTTATTTTAAACTTTTTAAGTATATTCTTCTTATAAAAATGTATTGTATTAAAATTATGGTTTTCAGATCAACAAATACAAAAGATAAATTTGCTAGGTTCATTTATAAACAATTATACTAGATAAATCTGGATAAAATATGTTTACATCTTTTATAAACTTTAATCTGTCACCATGAAAATATTTTTAACGCACATTAAAATGCTAGGCAACATCAAATTAAATTTTTTTTACCAGTAATTATTTTGCATAGGGAGACATCAAAAATGAACATTTAATTTGATGTTATCCAGAAATTAAAATTGACATTGATATATTTAATCGATTAAATCAATCAGTTTAGATTTTGACATTTATATATTGTACTATAAAAAATAATGAAGGTGTATATTTATTACAGGTATCACATGTCAGTTTGGTGTTTATGTAAGTGGTAAGAAATATATTAATTTAATGAAGTTATAAATGTATTTAAATGCACATTGATTTACATTGATTATGTAAGTAATATTTACTAAGGCTGTAAACCTCAAAAATATGCACATGAAAATGCGAAGGTAGGGACCTCTACAGATCTTAACCACAAGCTTACGCTTTGGAAGAAAAGAGGGTAACCCTTCTTTACTTCAACCTCCTTTCTATATGAATAGGTGAAGCTGAAGTGGTTAGATCTAAGAGTGTGAAACTATTCAATACTTCACTGATTAAGTCTACAATTCATATTACACATTAGTACTCGCGAAACCTTTTGATTTACAATGAGTCAATGGGAAGATCTTATAGTTAGAAATCTATTACAATAATTTAAAGTTGTAATTATAAATTTATTTAAATTCACTATGTTTATGTAAGAAATATTTACTAAGGCTGTAAACCTCAAGAATATGCGTGTGAAAATGGAGTTGATCATTTGGATAATTTGGAAAAAAAAAATTACAAATATAATTTGTATATAAGAGTCTGATTCTTAATTTTAGTTCAAACTACATTTATGTATTAAAATATTCGTTAGACAAACCTTTCTTCACTAATACTTAACTTATATATTGTTTTCTTTCCTCATCTAATAATTAATGTGATGATAAAGATAAAATTATCTACTATCACATTCTACAGATCTTATTGATAAACTCCAAAAGAAATATAGGTTATGTTTTCTGATCAGCATTCTATATGAAATTTAGACTAAAATTATTATGAGTTAATTTTCTAATCATCATCAACTTACAATCTCTTAAATGATGATAACATCAAAAGTCATACCACCAAGCAGCTTTATTTATTATGAAGATATGCACAGATTTTTGGGTATCATTTCATTCTGGAAAAATACGTATGATGAAATAATATACCCATGTTATTATATTTTAATTTATTCTTTAAAATTCCAACATATTCCCTAAACTTGCATATGCAAACTGGGAAATAAACAATGGCTTAAACATTAAATTTGATTTTAACATTTTATTAAAATGATTTGATTAATTAACAATTATCCATGGTTATATGCAAACAAAATGAAAATATAATTGTGAATTGATATATCAAAAAAGGATTTGCTAGCATTTCTTAACTAAAGAGAGAGAAAAATAATTTTATAAAAAGTTTCAATTTCCCTCTTTCACTAACCAAATAATCACTTTCTCATACATATAACTTCTCATTATGTATATACATAAAAATTACTAAAACAGAAATAAAAGTAAATAAAATAAATATATGATAATTAATTAGATAATAAAATTAATATATATATATATAAGAAAAAAGTTTAGACCTAATTATATTTGCCCTTATAATCAAACCCAAGTTCACTTCAGATTTCATAAATATGTGAGCTTACTGGTTCAATATCTTTCTGAAACTGAATTTGGTCTCTGCTTAGCAGACATTTAATACTTCTTTTTCATCATTATTTGGCTTTTTATCAGCCACACTTTGAGATTAATCTCTATCTTGAGGGCCTTCAAATACTGCTTCACATTAGCAAATTAATCTTTAAGCATCAGGAACAAATTTTCATCATGAACAAGCAAAGATCACATTTCATATCATCATCATAGAGACAACTACAAAACATGATATGGCAATATTTTACAATTCAAAAACTACATGACAGAACCAGAAAATAATATTTTATCATTCAATATTTAATGTTGAATATCATCCTCATAAAGATATACCATGACAAGTAGAATGAGATTGGGAGTAAAAAGTACTTTGTTGCTGTATGACCTTTTTACATAAGTTACTAATGGGTTGTGGTGACTTATCCAAGTAATAAATGTTTCTTTTCTTCACTGATGACACAGCATAAATATAACTTCAGTTTTGTATTGTACAATATCTAGGCTCAAACAGTTGCAAGCATTTATTAGAAATATGAAAAAATTAATGAAAGAATGAATTATATCAGTCTTAACTTTTTGTATAATCTCTCTGATTTTTGAAAAATATGTTTATCTGATTCACAAACAAATGTGCTGTTTTTTGATAAGATGTTTTCATTAATACTAATTATCAGTTGATTCTCTTGAATTTTTTTGAATTCTATTTGGAGACAAGCTTTTAATTCTTTCACCAATTCATATTTTTTGACAGTCTCTAGTAGCTGGTTGAATTCAAGTAGACCATTATTCTTTTTTATATTTTCACAGAATTGTAATTAATCTTCAGAAATACAAGTTTATAAATAAAACTTATTCTTAATAATAATATTTCAAAATTGCAAATGTAAAAAAATGTAATTAGCTGAAATATGATCATAACAATAATTTTTATAGAGCAATTACTACATTGCTGATAAAAACATTAAATTAATGAAATTAAATTTATTTAAAATCAGTTTTTCAAACCACAATGAATTACTATTTATATTACATAAAACTAATGAAATTCTAGTTAAAATTTAAAATTCTACTTATAATTATTTAAAAAATGCTCAAAAATTTGGTGTGACACTATAAAAATGCAGTCTATTTTAGTTAATTACAAATGCAGCTATAAGTTATGAGTTTCTAGTGATTTGTTTATTTGTAAAAATAAATATTGTTGAATAAATTATGAGTCTAATCACATTATTCTTCTAAAAATAAATATTACACAAATATTTTGCAAAAAAATTAACAAACTATAGAAAATATGTGTTTTCATTTTCAAAATCTAAACAAAACCATTACTACACTCAAAAGTTATCACAAGCATCTTTGGGCAGAGAGAACAAAAACTACCACCAGCAACAATGTTGGATCATTGTCAGTTAATTTATAGTGGAGTTCACTGTATAAAAGTGATCTCATGAAATGTTTTTAAAAGTATATAAACATATATTTTTCCAGTTTATGTTTTTACCATAAAACAATGCAAACCAGCCAACGAGTAGTAAAATTACGCAAGAATGTGAATTAAAGCAGATATCACTATAAAGGTTAGCTACAAACCATTAATTAATTTTTATTAGTCAGTTTTAGATGTTATGAATTTTTATTTTTTATTTAATTTACATAAAAACGTAAAAGAAAATTTCTCAAAATAAAATCTTATATTTAATTTATTTAAATATAGATTCATTTTTGTTCTGATTATATAATGATATAAAGTTTTCAAATTCGAAACATTCTCTAGAATAAAAAATTAAAAATTGAATCCCACTGTGTATCCCTTAAGATCTGAATATGATAGATGTAGGTATAGATTAAATATTATACTCTTTTTTCATATATCAAATGTGTTTACCGAGAAGCAAACCCCAGCCAGCTGCTTGGAAGGCAACTATGGTAACCACTAGGCCACCAATGCTTGACTAAATATTATACTCTTTGGATTACATAGTAACATGATTGACATTTGTAGAATATTTACCTTCAAATACATTTATTCATTTTAAAATCAATATATTTGTATCAATTCTCATTAATTGTATACATGCATATTCATTATGGTAAAGAAACTTTTATTGAATTTTATATATTGTGTCAGTTAGTTAGTTATTTTTATTGAATAATGAATATTCAATGTTTAATTATCTTTAAATTACATTGTTCTTTTTCTAAATTTCAAATTACTCCATAATTGGATGACTTTATCTATCACAATATCATCATCAACCATTATCAATCCACTGCAGGATGGAGGTCTCTCCAAGTTCAATCCATCTTTTCTGATCTTTAGCTTCTCTTCTCCACATCATCCCTGCACACTTTCTTATTTCATCCATCCATCTCACATGTGGTCTCTTTCTGGGTCTTTTACAATCTCGTGGAATCCAGTTTAAGATTTCAATTGTCCATCTACTATCATCTCTTCTAGCAATATGTCCAGCCCAACTTCACTTCAATCTTTTAATTTTTTCAATGAGGTCAGTAACACCTGTTTGTTCTCTTACCCATACATTGTGTTTTTGATCTCCTCTTGTTACTCCCAACATGCATCTCTTCATACTTCTTTGAGTGGTCTGAAGTCTCTGTATTGCTCTTCTATTAAGGGTCCAAGTCTCAGATCCATAAGTAAGAACTGGTAAAACACATTTATTAAAAACCTTTCTTTTCAAACACATAGGCATATTTCCTTTTAGTATCAAATTATTTCTACCAAAAGCACTCCAACCAAGTTTAATTCTATGATTAATTTTCTCCATTATGCTTCCATGTGTTTTAATAATCTGACCAAGGTATTTATAACTGTTAACTTTTTTTAATTCATCACAATCAATATTTATTTTCACATTTTGAGCAAATCGATTAAACATTACTTTAGTAGTCACAATATATTGACGTTTAAATAGCCACTGCAGTGCAAAATCTATTTTCCCTCTTTAGAACAACAATTAACAAAAAACAAAAGTCAGAGTTTTATAATTTTTTATTATTATTTTGTTTCTGACTAAGAATAATAATAAATATTTATTTTTTAACTAATATTTTATGATGTTTTTCATTTGCTAATACCATTTAAATATATAATCAATTAATGTTATTTATTTATACCCTCTCTATTAATGTGAATTTTTTTTATATGACAATGATTAATATAAAATCAACTATCATATACTTTGATACATTGAAGTCAGCAGCTTTTTAAAAGATTAGTTGAATTTACATCAAACACAGAAGTTCTGTTTCTATTTAAATAGACTTCACTACTCAATTTAGTATTAAAGTTTGAATGTAAATATTAGTAGTAATTTAACTAAAGCCTCCTTTATATTGACACTATAAATAAATAACATTAATAGATTACACATATCTATTGTTAAAATGACGTTGCCTTGACAATAGTTTAAAATTGTTATATTGGGATTGTCTAAGGGTTGACCGGTTTTAATGATATATATATATGTCATATTATTATTACTATTTGCGGGATATTCCGTGGAGTGAAAAAGCTAAATACTGACGTTTCAGTACAATATCAAGTACCTTCCTCAGAGCATCATCTTTTTCAATGTATAAGAAAGAGGATGATCTGAGGAAGGTACTTGATATTGTACTGAAACGTCAGCATTTAGCTTTTTCACTCCATGAAATATCCCACAAATAGTAATAATAATATGACATCTTTTATCCGTGAAAATATTAGAATTAACACATATATATATTGTAACACTATTTAATGCCTAATCAGTAATCATAACTAAACTCTAAAATATTTTATTGGCTTATCAAATAAAGCAAATATTGATGTTTATTACTATTATTGTGATAAATTATAAGATTGGAAATGATATTCACATTTTCTTGTACACTACTACCTATTACAATTTCTAAGATGTCTCCTGTACTGATTTTATCAATTACTGTGACCCCCCCCCTTTCTCCAAAAAAAAAATGTCTCTCAAATTTTTTAAAAGGTGTTGTTGATATTTAAGGCAAAAATCATAAACACGCATACATAAAAACAATTTTAGAAGAAAAAATATACAGAATATAAAGATATTATATTAACTACAATAAAAGAAATTAGTTAAAAATATTATTAATACAGCAGCAGTATGAGATAGCATGGATGGTTGAGGGTCGTGTGAAAGTCTGAGTTCAAACCCCTATATATTAATACAATAGTAATTTTTATTGTTATAGCTAGACAGCCAATATTATACCCAATTAGAATAGTGACTTTTAGCATTATATTTAAACATGTGTGTGTGTGAATACATGAGTGTTTATGTTTTAAAATATAGTAATTTTGAAAAGGTGTAATCATAAAATGCTTAAATAGACTTAATTTTAATGTTAAAGAAATGAATTCATTATTAATTAAAAATGAGAACATTAAAAATCAATAAAATAAAAAAATCATTTACTTTAATATTTTAGTATTATAAATCATTTTATTTAATAATATTACAATTCGATGTCCGTATTTCTTCAAAGCAATGTACATAATTATATAATTGAATATTTATAAATACAGCAATCAGATATATTTTAAAAATTTTAACCACTTAGTAGCGCTTTGATTAGCCTCGTAGTCTTTGTCAAGTAACACTTTGAAAGGATAACCTTTCCACAATTCATTATCTTAACGTTTGCTGTATTTATAAATATTCAATGATAAAATTATTTTATTTGTGAAATAATTAATCGTGTGTTTTATGTTATTACTAATTAATGTAATATAATATTTTAATATCGAAAATAATAATAACTGTTATTTAAAAAAAAAAATTCTTAAATTTGGTTCTTTAAACTTTTAAAAACTTCAAATCTTATCTGCTTCCAATCATTTCCTAGCAATGAGAGCATAATATTTCCATGTATATCCAAAAAGTGCATCATTTTGGGTTAAAAAACTATGAGATCACTAATCATATGGCAGAAACATATAAATACAACTACTTGACAGAATTTGTTTAGTTTCTTTAATCACAATGTGTTGCAAGACTGCATTGTATTTAAACCTAGAATAAGTCATTTTGTCATCCTTCACCAACCTCATGGTGGAGTAGAACACCAGCTAGCCATTTACTTGTTATTGGCGAATGTTCATCTATCTTGTCATAAATTGAAGAAATTATTAACAATGTTTATCACTTAGTAATGCATTTAAAGGAATGAAATTTTAATATTTTGATTCAACTGTGAGCTTTTAAATTTTTTTTATAGAATACTATAGATTGTGATACCATTGCAATAATAGTTTGTCTCTTCCCTAAATAATAAAATTGCTCGCTTGAAATTATTTTCTCTACATCAATATAAAATTACTATTGAATAGTATAAAATTCATGTGAATTTATGCATTAAGTGTTTCAATTTGTATTTGTGAAAACTACCTAAAACAGTAAATGACTCTTATAAAATAAATTTGAATCGATGTATTAATGAGTAGCTAGGTCTCTCATTTGTGAAACTGACCTGAACTCTATCCGAATAATATAAAATTGACATGAGATGTTGGGTCAGTGAATCATTACTCAATAAAGCCTTGGATATTCTATTAAAACTAAGACAATGTGTGGATTAATTTTTGTTTGATATTACAGTAAAGACAATCATCCAAAATATATTGGATTTATATTCATTGTTATTATAGATTTATAAATATACATAGAAACATTATAAATTGTGAAAGCTATTCTTTTGAAAGGATTAATTGTTGCATTGATACCTGAAGGAATACA
The DNA here is from genome assembly GCA_028023455.1 of Epiperipatus broadwayi. Classification (NCBI taxonomy): domain Eukaryota; kingdom Metazoa; phylum Onychophora; class Udeonychophora; order Euonychophora; family Peripatidae; genus Epiperipatus; species Epiperipatus broadwayi. The sequence continues at coordinate 3,948,207 of JAQFVV010006233.1, forward strand.
ACTAAATATTTGTTAACTTGTTGAATGCTTTTGAAAAATCAATATTAGTAAATTTCTGCTATAAAAACTACCCTTTAAAATTAATTATTTTCTTATATGGCTTAAGTGTGTTAAATTCTTCTTATTGGAATTTTATTACATTATAAAACGCCAAATAATATCTTTTATCCAATTGGAAATTTTTAAAGGACCCCTGAATAAACTTCCTTGGACATTTGTTTACGGACTGTGGATTACACTTTTATAAATATCATATAATTAATTAATTTGGTTTACCATTTTAATATTTTAGAGTTATTATTATTGTGGATTAATAAAAAATTCTCCAAGAAGAAAATATTATAAGAAAGATATAGCTAATATATTGTAGTTAGCAGTAAAATTGGGTATAAATGTGTGTTTGTAATTCTATTATGCATTGGATATCATTGGTGTTAAGCTTTAAGCTAAAGTTAACATTTAATTTTTCATATGTTTTGTTAATCCCTTAAATCAACCTCATATTTTTTATAATAAAAAATATCTAGAATAGAGAGATAAATAGTTATAAGGTTACTCTTCTTATTTTATCCAAGAGGTATTCATATATGTTAATGGAAAATATATGGTATAATGAATTATCCTTGTGGCATTGTTAACCACAACTATTATTGTTTAATTGAGATTGACTCCAAACTGTTTGGAGTATTAAAGTTTTAGCATTAATATAACTTTAAAAGGTATACTACATAATGCAATTAGCACTTGTGATGGACAGGCCTTATTAAAGTTATATATTTTAAGAATAATAATATGAGTTGAATAAATGCTTTACTCATTCATGAGAGGGTTTAACAATAAGGCCGATACCTATAAGAAGTTGTTGGTATTACTATTATTGTTATTAGTGTACTTAGGGATGCAATAAAACATTATTGTATTTTATTTGTAGTTAATGTGTAGGTTTTAAATAAACACTATACTACCTTCTCCAATGGAATGTTTTGTTGTCATATCACATTCTTGATAACACTTAGATATTTATGACTTAAGTAGATAATTATAATTCCAGTATAAAGTATTTGTAAAGTATAACAGTGCAATATGATATATACACACACACCTAAGTCTCATTTTATGTGGATTATTTTAATGTGATTTTGAAGTTATGTGATTCATGTTTCTTCTTAATATCCTTCATATTTCACTATATTTATTAGATATCAAGAAATTTAAATTATTAATAACTTATTTTGACTTGAAATACTTTTTTTTCCCCAAAAAATATAACGTTATATTAGCAGTTTATGTTAATATGGATTGAAGCTGCATTTAGGATCTTAGATTCTATGTAAATAACATACTTATACGAATGAGTAAATAATAATAATAGATTTATACTTATGTATAAAAATATCGCAATAAATATTTAAAAATTTTAAACTTTTAAAACATATTTTGTAAGATATTAACAAAAATAAATATTTTTTTAGATTTTTAAAATAAATAATAATAAAGATTTTATTGATTTTATAAACTGAAAATAATCTTTCAAATGATAATGTCTAATCTTTTTGTTTTGATTGCAACTCATTTTTTTAATATAGAAACAGCACAAGACTAGAAGTGGTGCTAGTTGTACAACACGTCATGAATCTGATTTCTTACTAGTTCACAAACGAATGCACATTGTCTATTAGCAGTAATAATTAAAATATGTATGAAAAAATGTAAAATTAATACTGTAGTTAATAAAAAAAAGTAAACAAAGTTTGTCTTATATTAATTTTTTTCATATATTTGAAATTTTTTATTAGTCATACTTTATTTTCTTATTTTTTTAATGCGAATTTTAAAGTAATTTTTCCTTGTTGCTTTGATTTTATGCTAATTTCTGAAAATTATGGGAACCTATCCCCCATTTTTCAAAGTAAGTTACATTTATTTTTATGCAATTTCTTTTGTGTGTGTTTTCTGAGGAACCTATCTACCACATAAAATGAGACCCAGGTGTATATATATATATATATCAGGGACAAAACATCCATGTATTGAATGGAATGAGTGCTTCCATAGAAAAATCCACTAAAACTTTCAAAAGCTTTAATTAAAATTCAATTTAAAAAAATCACTTTCCATTTTTTTTACCAACAGTCAAATTGGTTTTATATACGTAGGGATTGGGAATGAACTCGACTAACTCATTTTCACATTCTCATTGATTATAAGAAGTTCAAACAATGCTAAGATCTAATTTACAGTTAATACTTTTAAGAATATTAAAAGGATTTGGAAGATAAAATATATTGATAATATATTCTCTAATTTACAGATAAGAGAGTTTCAAATTTTTCTAGATGCGTGTAATATATATATATATATATATATATATATATATATATATAATGTTTTCACAGTTGTATGATGTAGATAAATTATAACATTTTGGGAAGTTAACCTTGATAATGAGGGATGCGAGTCCATCAAAATATTGGTGTTTAATGAAAAATAATACACAATACAGCCAAAAAAGTTATAATTTATATATATATATATTAGGCACTATTATATAAAAAATTGTTGTGGCAAATGAAATAAAAACATTATAAAAAAAGAAGTGTGCTTCCATTCCTAAAAAAGTCATGCTTCGTCACTGATATATATATATATATGATAAACAAAACAAGTTATAAATTTCGTAACTTGCTTTTAGCTTGCATTTTATGATCACTAGATGGAGCTTTACCAATAGCTCCTAACAAGCTTTTGTTTACATAAATGCCGAGAGAGATAGAATTCAATATCTCTTTCATTGTCTCCACCTCCAGAGCAGCTGCTTTTGAGCTAGTTGGCTTACATCAGTGAAGAGTAGGGAGACTAGAAACTGACATGAGCCAACTAGCTCAAAAGCAGCTGCTCCGGAGGTGGAGACAATGAAAGATTTATTGAATTCTATCTTTCTCAGTGTTTATGTAAACAAAAGCTTGTTAGGAGCTATTGGTAAAGCTCCATCTAGTGATCATATATATATATATATATATATATATATATATATATGGCTATTTGTCATTAATTGAAATATCATCATAATTTTCTACCCAATTTCTAAATAAATATAGTCATAATTATGTTATATTTAAAGAAGTAATATTTTTTAAATTTAATATACTTACACTATTTTCATTTTAGTACAGAATTTGTTGAGATATGAGTAGTACAAATAAAATCGCTTTGTTTTTTATTTATATTCAGAATAGACCATTTTATAATCGTTGAGAGTAATAATTATCATAATATTAATTATTATATTTCATTATGATTGTTTGATCTAAATGAAATGCGACATTGGAGTTAAGAAATAACTTGAAAACCTTATCAAATATAACAAACCCGAAGTTTAATTAAAAGTTATTCATCCATTATATACACATTTATATACTTGGTGAGTATATGAGAATGACCTAATGTAACATTATAAAAATTATGTGGATATCCTGATATCTTGCTGATTCTAGTATATTTAGAGTAACATATAGCTAATTCAAAATAGATTTTGTTTATTTATTATTAATGATATGAACAAAATAAATAAGTCTTGATAGATATTAAGCTATTAAGCATAGTATATATTTTTTAAATATTCTCTCTTTTATACATTATTAAAACTTTATCTGTAGGTTTAGTTTGACCCTCACTCAGCTTTATGGTCATTGAATATTTAGAATATATAATTATTAACAGACACTTGTTCTGAATATATAAGTAAACAGATAAACTTTAAAAATTGTATGCTTATGAAATTAAATTGATTTTATATTTTGCAGTTTAGTATGCTTTAAGTATTTCCCATTTATAGCTTAGATAAGGCACCATGTCTTTTTTGCCACTTTTTGTGTAACATATAATTTTAATATTTTGTAAATATAACCTGTGGAACATGTCTCTTTATATATCATTTGATTTCTGAGAGTGATACGGTCAATTTTACTGACCAAGCCATCAATATGGTATTAAGTACCAAAATCATAAGTTGTTAAAATAAAGACAATTTGATTCAAGTGTACAATAATAAGATTTTGTCTATTTTATTTATATATTATACCAGGTAAATCAATTATTGCATTGATATAGTAAATAATAAAATTGAAAATGTCAATGTCATGTGACAAAATGGAAAAAACATTCTAAATCCATAATACCAAATAATATACCAGTCAGTCAATTGCTAAACTAAAATATCAATGCTAAAATGTTACCAATAGAATTTTATTCTTCCAGCACAATATTGGTCTATAACTGGCCACTTTGAGAACTACTTGTCATATAAACATCACATGACTACCACCTCTTATGATTGTGTATAACTCTTGTTAAAACAGGCAAAATTTACTACAGGTATTACCACACACAGCAAGCTTGAGTAATCAATGGATGCCAGAAGGCTCTCAGATCCAAGGCTCCTCACTGATAAAGGCCACAAGCCAGAAACTAGTCTGGGAATATTGGATGAGTAGGCACTTGATGGGGATTTTATGCACAAGCCTTCTGGCATCCATTGATTACTCTAGCTTGCTGTGAGTGGCAATACATATAGTGAGTTTTGCCTGTTTTTTACTTGTCATATACATAGCACAACTTTTTAATCAATGACCTCAATGAAGTAGTGTTGTGGAACTTCTTATATTTCCTAGCAATATTCACTTGTTTATTTATTTGGACTGATTATAAAAATAATATTGGGTAATACAAATTAGATTACTTTAATTTTGAGAATAAGAATTTTTAAGCTATACATTTTAGCAGTATTTGTCTGAATGATTGATTTTAGCCTTAAGCAATTGTTCTCTCATAATATGTTACTTATGGTATATCCCAACATGAGAGCACTTGAAGTTCATTTTTATGCATTGAATGGCCCATGTTCATGTGTACAAATAAATTGTATGATGAAGAATGGATATGACTATTATTTTCTAATTTAAAATAACAATGAATTAAAAAATTCTTTAGGTCCTATTTGCTCATTATGCCATCAGAGAGAGAACCCCTCAAACATATTTTCAATCAATGTATTGTGTTATACCAATTTGGACACCTAATTTACTATTTGTTCAGGGAAAAATGCCTGTTCAGGGAAAAATGCCTGCTCATTACAACTTTAATGCATGCAATTAACATAGGCACATTTGCTGTATTCAGGGGTGCTACCTTTTTAGCATATTCTATGTGGCTTATGAGGTGCTCACTTCTTTTTGATACCAATAGCACTGACCCTAGGCAAACTTTTATAAATAAATTGAAGACCATGAGAGACAGGAACATGAGGTTAACACCTGAAATGACTTACAAGATGACATGGGAATTAATAGACTTCTGATTCCTAAGAAATTTTAACTTAACTGAAAATTATCAATTAGCATAGATATCTATACTTGTTTTTTTTCTTCGTTTGTTTTAATTCTTTATACATGAACATATTCATTCATAAATTGTACACCTCTTGATAAAACCTTGTACAAATAAACCTGTTTTGATATTTAAAAAAAAACACATTTTATAATCTTCAAACTTGTTAGTATACCCACATACACTATCACCATATAGTACAATTATTTGCTTATATTTCTGACTTACTTTAATACTTTATTTAGCCCCTTTTTTAATCCTTTCAAAGATACTGCATCTCATTAGTTAATTATAAACTTGCAATTTATAAATTGTATTTTCAAAATAAATATTTACATTTATTAATCTTTCAAAATGTAAAAATATATTATTTAAATAAAAATGCAAATATTATAATGTATTCAAAAGATAATTTTTTATTATGGAATGTTTACAAATTATTCTGTTAATAATGAAATGCTAGTTTTTAAATATTTGAAATAAGTACAATAAAATGAAAATTACGAATTTACTCATTCCACTGTTCAATTTTTCTTTATAATATATTTAATATTTTATTATTTTTCCTTTTTTTACTGTGCATGTTCTAATTTGAATACACACTTTTGACAATAACTAAAATATCTATATTCTTTGCATGTTAATATTTCTAATTAGAACATCTATCTTTCAAATCATGAATTCTTCACAGATGTGCTTCTGTATCAAAAATCTTTTAGAATTCTAGTTCATTTCTGTTTTAATTTTGTTTATGATCTTATCTCATTGATTGGTAGATAAGATATCAATTCTGGACCACATTTTTTCTTCCAATGCGTAAGCTTGTGGTTAAAACCTGTAGAGGTCCCTACCTTCGCATTTTCAACTGCACATGCCTTAGGTTTATTGCCCTAGTAAATATTACATACAATATAAACAAGAAGCAAGTTCTATGATAATTTTAAGGCCATACATCTGTTCTTTTCTGATAACTACATTTCCAGCTGGCGATAGAGACTAAACTAATATTCTCAATAAGCCACCATTTAAAAAGTCAAATTAATGATTATTCTCGTGGATATAATTGAAAAATGGTAATAAATTACAGCTTTTAAATGCTGGTTTAGCTTCATTAAACTAAATGTAAATTTTTTTTTGGAAGAGACTTGTTTTGAATTCTTTGAGGAGATTATACTTCTAAGACCATCAAACACTGGTGACTAACAAACACATTTTACCTTCAGATGGATCAATTGCAGCTATATCTGATGAGAAAGAAGAACTAAAGAATAATTAACTGAAGTTTATTTTTTATGCCTTGTTTAAACATCTGTCTTTTCATACAGCAACCTGTGATTCCTGAATTAAAAATAACAATTTGCTTGTTTTTTGAAAAATATATTGATTTGCTTAATGAATGTGGATAGAGTATTTGTTTTTAAGTAGTTTTGAGTTAATGACTTATTTAATCAACATACAGATTATAAAAAGATAAGTTAGTGGATTTTTTTTTCCTTTGAACAATAATCCTGGTTTTCAAATATTTACATATGAAACTTGTATCCTGCCCAGGGGTCAGAGTGACTTCTGGTCAACATAGACATGGTGATAATTTTAGCATCAGCATGGGATTTGGGCTTTCCATCATCAGATTTTCAATGATATGGATGGCTGAAAAGTTGGAGGTTGGAGTAGATTAAAGCCTGTCCATGAAAACTTTGAAGATTTGCTATCTTAATATAAAACTGAGTACTGATTATATATATATGAAAAACAAAAACAAGTTATAAAAACATAAACTTGCTATCACTTGTATTTATGATCAATAGATGGAGCTTTACCAAAACCTCCAAACAAGTGTATTTTTGTTTACATAAACACCAGAGTCAGAATTCACTGTTTCTTTTGTTGGCTTCACCCTCAGATCAGCTGATTTCAAGCTGATTTGCTATCATTAATGAAGGATAGGAGTTAGAAACTAGATCTAAACACTAACTCCAAGCGTTTATGCAACAAGTTCCTATCAGTTTGCAAGCATGAATTTTTCAGACATGTAAATGTCTTCAAACCCAACCTAACAAGCTAGATAGCTATATGGGTCTGATATCAGTTCAGTTTCACCACATAGTCAAAGCTTCTGCAATATATATCATTGCAAGAAACTTCAAAGGTACATTTATGAAAAACAAAAACAAGTTATAAAAACATAAACTTGCTATCGCTTGTATTTATGATCAATAGATGGAGCTTTACCAAAACCTCCAAACAAGCATATTTTTGTTTACACAAACATCAGAGTCAGAATTCACTGTCTCTTTCATTGGCCAACTGATGAGTGCTGGTTTAGCATGAAATATGTATATTGGTGATTATTTATCTTTTCTACATGTGTGTGGTTTTTGTATATCAGTAGTTGTATGAGATAGTATGAATAGTTGGTGGTTCTTGAAAGTCTGAGTTCAAATCCCCTATATTTACTATTAAGCTCCATGTTTGTGAAGAGTGCCTGGTTTTCAAATAAAAACTAAAATGTAAATTTATTTTTACAAAAAATAATTTATTAAAATATAAGTTGGGTTTAGAAATAAAATATATAAAGAGTAGATTTTAAAGAGATCTGATGATGACTGCAGGACAGTCAAAACTGTAAATAAAGTTTCATAAAAAATAGTATTGTTGAAGTGTATAAGAAACTTTAAAATGATATGATATATAAAAATAAATAAATAATTTATTCTACAAACAAAAATTTATTTTACAGTTTCTAATTTTGAATTTATATATGAATTCTAATAATGTTCAATTATATAAACAGTTTAAAAAAATAATTGTCTTTTATAAGGAATATAGTGTAGCTTTATTTGCTGAAAAGTTGACTTAGCACAAAAATAGATTGTGCTTGGATTTATTTCATTATACTACAGATTGAATACTATTTTTATTTAATATTGATTTATTATATTTTCACTATTTTTACCTAAATTATTGAAAATTGGGTTTAAATTCTTAAAAATGTTCATATAATTCAGAAATTTAATATATATATATATATATGAAAAACAAAACAAGTTTTATATATGTAAAAACCTGCTATCGCTTGTATTAATGATCAATAGATGGAGCTTTACCAAGACCTCCAAACAAGCGTATTTGTTTACATAAACATCAGAGTCAATATTCACTGTCTCTTTCATTTTGCTCCACCCTCAGATCAGCTGATTTCAAGCTGATTTGCTCTCATCAGTGAAGGGATAGGAGTTAGAAACTAAACCCAAATATTAACTCCAAGCGTTTATGCAAAATGTTTCTATCAGTTTGCAAGCATGAATTTTTAGACACCTAAATGTCTTCAAACACAGCCTATCAAACTAGATAGCTATGTGAGTCTGATAACAGTTTAGTTTCTCCACATAATCAAAGCTTCTGCAATCTACAATGATATAGATTGCAGAAGCTTTGATTATGTGGAGAAACTGAACTGTTATCGGACCCACATAGCTATCTAGTTTGATAGGCTGTGTTTGAAGACATTTAGGTGTTTAAAAAATTCATGTTTGCAAACTGATAGAAACGTTTTGCATAAACGCTTGGAGTTAATATTTAGGTTTAGTTTCTAACTCCTATCCCTTCACTGATGAGAGCAAATCAGCTTGAAATCAGCTGATCTGAGGGTGGAGCAAAATGAAAGAGACAGTGAATATTGACTCTGACATTTATGTAAACAAATACGCTTGTTTGGAGGTCTTGGTAAAGCTCCATCTATTGATCATATATATATAAAATGTTGTTTCTGCTGTTCCTATCGTTGGCTTGTCTTAAATGAAAATCATTTTATATAAAACAAATCTTAAATAGGCTGCTTTCATAACAGTAACACTTTTCTAAATAAATATCAGTCATATACAATTCAAAGTTCTTCTTGGTGGTTAAGCAACTATAAAAAAATCATCTAACTACAAATTTTGTCTCTGCAGAATCCTAATAGTTTTTTTCATGTGTCATAGTATCGGCCGGAACAACTGTTTGTAAGGCAGCTGTGCTGACCACTCGACCACCAACTCTTGACAGAATCCTGATAGTTGTAAGAGAATCCCCAATACTTTCTAATAACTGAATAATAAATTAATACAAGAATATTACATATATCAAAACAAATTAATAAATCATAATCATTATTTTCAGCCAATATTGATTCACTGCAGGATGAGGACTCTTCCAAGTTTAATCCCATTTTTTTAATAGCAAACTTTTAATTTGATTTACCTATCTCACACGCGGTCTTTTTCTAGATCGTCATCAACATTTTTGATTCGATTTAAAATATCATCTATTTACTTATTACTATTTCTTTTAGATTATATATGAGCGCAGCTTATTTTAGTAGTCATTTAATCTTTCTATGAACTCAGTGATATTGTCTCACCCAACTACTTTGTTTTTGATCCTTTCTTTTTACTCCAAATATATATCATTTCATACTTCATTCTATTGTTTATATATGACTTACATTAAATCGATTAATTATTATCTCTAAATGTCAAATAATAAAATTTAAAAATAAATTTATATATATTTATTTTAATCATAATTCAGAGTTAAACTATTTAGCTGGAATACAGTTATATTACATAAAAAATTAAATAAAATATTCGAATAGTTTTATTTTTTGGGGAGTTAATAGAAGTTCAACTGGAATCATTCGAAAGGTTTTAGATTCTCGAGTCTGACTTTCAACCTAGCAAGAAACTATACAGGTAAATAGGTGTACCATTTAAATAAATAAATTAACTCTCCATTTCTCCACTTCAATGCAAATTCAAGCATTCATCCACATACACATTTAACTTGTTTACAAATTCTTAGATCTCAAATTATTATTTTTATTTTAAAATAAAAATTTATGATATTTGAATGTCAAATCAATTAACATAAAATGTAATCTGCTAAGTTTTACTTATTTTAAATTAGGTCATGATTTTATTTATTATTAGTTCAGTCATATAATCCATTTTCTTATTTTATATTCGAATAAAGGTTAGAGAAACAGATTTAATGCATGGGATTACCATTTCAAATTCCATTTGTTTACATTAAAATCATTTTAATGTTTTAATTACTATTTAAGTTTTCATTTTATCATATGTAATTATTCTTTGTATTTAAATATGCTTGTTGATTTCAGTACTTTTAATAAATATTAATAATATATTCACGTTTTAATACATCAAATTTGAAAAATAATTGTTACAGCGGAGTTATGACATACATTTTGTTTCAAGCCCCTTTGCAAATATTAAAAATTGAGTATAATGCTAATGTTTAGTTAACAAGACATGATTTTAAGTACTTTTCAACATGCATATATATGACATATGCTTTATATTAAGAATATAATATAAACAAAATTTTTAAAAAATAATATTATTATAAATTGAGAAAGCACAATTCCGCATATATTTACCGTGCTGTGTGTGTGTGTATTTAATCAGTTATTTTTTCTAATAAGATTTCAAAAACGTTTTTTTAATGTTTAATGAAAATATACTGGCAGCTTCACGATCAGAACATGCAACTTTAGTGATTATTTTAAGATTATAATGATTTTAGAATCTATATAGTCATCTCCTATTTGCAGCAAATAGTTTGAAGTTGTGAGAACCAGATTCTTGGCTAAATTCATCATACAAACTTGGCTTTCTGAAACAATAGAAGACTACCAACGGGAACATTCTTATAATTCATATCATTTAACCATAGATTTGAGGCTTTCCCCATTTTACCCAAAAATGATAAGTTGACTTTTAAAAGGTATAAGTAACACTGGTATGAACCTGCTTGTCTTTTTATAACTTCTCTGATTGATGAGACAATCTTTTGATTTCAGAATAAAATTCTTACTTTTTTGGTATTTAATCAATTTTTTTCTCAATTAAGAAAAGTATATTATGATTTTTTGGGATTTATCACTGATTGTATTATAATATATATCGCTTCTCGGCCTTTTGGCTAAGATCAAAGTGTATTATAATAAATATATTTTACTAGAGTATGGTGATAGTATTGTACAAAAAACTTTTTGTAAAAAAAAGACAAAAAAATTTTTTGAATACTTTCTTACAACTAAATCAAGGAATTTTAATTAGTCAAGTGTTGGTGGCCGAATAATTTGCACAGCCGCCCTACAAGCAGTTGTCCTGTGGTTTGCTTCCCGGCTGATGCTTTAACACTTAAAAAAAAAATATGATTTAAAAAATCACATTTGATATTTGGCTGCTACCATATTCAGATTTGTAAAATTTAATAAGTTTATAAATTTCATTATTTTTTATTTGTTCCCTTACATTTTTTTGGGGATAGCTTATAATTGAAGTCATATATACTGATACCGTATCCGTTTGCAACTTCACTGTATTAATTTTAAAATGCTTGCCTATTACTTCTAATTATTTTAATTAATGTAATTAGAAGGGACTTAAACTCAGATGTTCAAGCTCTCTACAGCTATCCACTCACTTATACAACTTATACACATGACCACATACATGTGAAAAAAATAAATGATCTGCAATAGATGTATTTTGAGTTGAACCAGCACTCATCAGTTAGCGCAGATTACCAACTGATGAGTGCTGTTTCTGCATAATATATGTAAATTGAAAATTATTTATCTTTTTCACATGTATGTGGTCATGTGTATCAATTGTATAAGATGGAATGGATAGCTATAGGTAACCTGAAAGTCTGAGATAAAGTCCCTTCTATTTATATTAAGTTTAATATAACCAATGCACAGGTATTGAAATATTATTTTAATTAAAGAAAGTGCTAGTTAAATAATTTACATTTTTTTTAATAATGAATTACAACCTAAGATAGATTTCTACAAAGATTGACACATACTAACAGTAATTTTGGGGGGATTATATATTTGAATTTACCAAAGTCTCCTCAGAGGCATTATATTGTCACTATCATTATTATCATTATCAACCATCATCACTCCACTGCAGGATGAAGGTCTCTCCAAGTTTAATCCATCTTCTTCGATCTTTAGCTTCTCTTCTCCTCATCACGCTGCACACTTTCTTATTTCATCCATCCATCTCACATGTGGTCTCTTTCTGGGTCTTTTACAATCTCTTGGAATCCAGTTTAAAATTTCAATTGTCTATCTATTATCATCTCTTCTAGCAATATGTCCAGCCCAACTCCACTTCAATCTTTTAATTTTTTCAATGAGGTCAATAACACCTGTTTGTTCTCTTACCCATACATTGCATTTTCGATCTCTTCTTGTTACTCCCAACATACATCTCTCCATACTTCTTTGAGTGGTCTGAAGTCTCTATATTGCTCTTCTATTGAGTGTCCAAGTCTCAGATCCATAAGTAAGAACTGGTAAAACACATTTGTTAAAAACCTTTCTTTTTAAACACATAGGCATATTTCTTTTTAGTATCAAGTTATTTCTACCAAAAACACTTCAACCAAGTTTAATTCTATGATTAATTTCCTCCATTATGTTTCCACCTGTATTAATAATCTGACCAGGGTATTTGTAACTGTTAACTTCTTCTAATTCATCATAATCAATCTTTATTTTCATATTTTGAGCAAATCGATTAAACATTACTTTAGTCTTTTTAACATTTATCTTTAGTCCTACTTTTCTACTTTCAACTAATAACTCCTGCAACATTTCCTGCAGCTCTGAAGCATTATTTGCAAAAACAACTACATCATCTGCGAAATCTAAATGACTTAAATAATCTCCATTTACTTTCACTCCTTTAGTTTCCCATTTTAATCCACAAAATACTTCTTGCAGCACTGCTGTAAAAAGTTTTGAAGATATGGAGTCACCTTGTCTTACACCTTTCTCAATGTTGACTTTCCCAGTATTATTATGTAATCTAATTGTTGCTGTTGCATTTTTATAAATATTCTTTAAAATATGACAATATCCTGGATCTATACCTGATGATCCAATGCTTTAATCACTGAAGAAATGCTTATAGAATCAAATGCCTTTTCATAATCTACAAATCCAAAACATAATGACAACTTATATTCATTTGTCCTTTCTATAACATCTCTCAATACCTGAATATGATCTACTGTACTAAAACCACTTTTAAATCCAGCTTGTTCTCTTGGTTGGTGGAAATCCAATGTTCTCTGTAGATGAGTTGTAATTATCTTGGTAAAATTTTTATATAAAACTGATAAAAGGCTGATAGGTCTGTAATTTCTAATATCTTCTTTATCACCTTTTTAAAATATTAATATTATTACTGCATTCTTCCAATCATCCAGTACATCTTTATCATTTAGACATTTAATATATAACTTTGCTAAAAAAAAGTATTTCTTCAGCTGCTTTTTTTAATATATCAACTATAATTCCATCATTACCTGGAGTCTTTCCTTTCTTCATACATATAATTGCATTTCTCACTTCTTCATTTAAAATTCTGGGCAATTCGGAAGATGTAATAGATGTAGAAGGTACTTGTTCTTTATTACTATTGTCATTTCTTATTGCAGATATAAATTTCATACCAATACCAAAATGTTGTTTTATATTCTTAAGACTTTTATTTTCTTCTACAGCTTTTCTTGCTAGTTCACAGTTATACTTTCTTATATCATTTTCAACTCTTTTCTGCACCATTTTACAAAATTCGAGATATTCAATTCTTTTTAATGCATCATTTTTGTATATCTTCATATTTCTTCTTTTCTTCATAAATTCTCTAGTCTCAGTAGAAATTTTATTGGTCAATTGCTGTTTTTTCCTATCAACTATCTTTGTTGCAGTTTTTAAAAGTGTATCAGTTATTTTCATATTAATTTCATTTAAATCTGAATCATGTTCAAAATCTACTAATACTTGAAACTGATTTGTAAGTTATAATTTAAATTCATTAAAATGTTTCTGAAGATTAGGAATATCAACTGTAAATATTGTTTTTCTTAACAATTTTTGTCTTTCTAGTTTTACATTAACATGTATCTTGCACCTTACTAATCGATGATCACTTCCTGTGTTAAATCTATTAACAACATTACAATCTTGAAATATGTATTTCCTGCTAGTCAAAATATAATGCAATTCTGCTGTACCTTCATTTGGATGCTTCCATGTCCATTTTCTTTTAGCATTTTTCTCAAAAAAAGAATTCATAATATAAAGTTTTTCTTTTTCTGCAAACTCCACAAGTCTATGTCCTCTCTCATTTCTATTACCATAACCAAAATTACCTACAGCACTTTCATCTTTCATTTGTTTACCAATTCTAGCATTAAAGTCTCCCATAACAATTTTAAAATGTTGATTACTCTGATCAAAAGCCTTTTGTACATCCATATAAAAATCTTCAACTACTTCATCACTATGAGAACTTGTTGGGGCATAAACCTGAATTATCTGCATTTGGTATCTGCTATTAAGTTGTATAACTAATCTTGCCACTCTGTCTGATACACCATCAATCTCCACAATATTGTTCTTCCACTTTTTATTTGTAATGAATCCTACTCCACTTGTATTTCCAATATTTGTGCTTTTATAATAGAATATATGTCCACTTTTTAAATCAATTGTCTCTTCACCTTTTCTTCTAACTTCACAAAGTCCAATAATATCCCATTTAATATAAGAGAGTTCTTCTTCTAATTCTTGCAATCTTTTTCACTTGAAAGTGATCTGCAGTTGTAAGTACCTAAATAAAAAGTTGTCACTATAGATTTTAATAAATATTTTTTTTAGAATTATTAAGAAGATGATTAAAATTTGCTGTTCACTTTAATCGATCTTATCATATCATTAATAATAATTTTGGTCTGCTCTAACAAATAATTATTCATTAGATGATTTGATTAATTACAATATTACGGTTTGCTATTTCTGAATTTTTCTACAACTCTGACTGATTTCCAAGTATTTAAAATGATTTTTATACAATGATGATTGACAGATGGGGAAAACAATAAGTTCTGTATTCATTATATCGCTTGTATTCTGGAGATTTAAGGGTGCTACATGTAACAATAATTTATGCGGACTAATTGTGATTTGAAACAAGTGTAAACACAAATCAAAAATATTTTTCATTGTGCCTCTGGGTAATTATAAATTTCTACTTATACAAAAAAAAATCACTCAACCATGAGGTTGAAAGTTGTTATAAGGAAATAAAATATTATATTAATTTCTTTATTTTAGAATATATGTGTACAAGCCATTGTTTTATTTTTAGACTATTCTAACTTTTTAAAACAATACCAATTATATTATTTTAATTATGTTTAGTAATTGGAAAAATATATGAAGGGGAGAAAAAAAACTTCAAGTAAAATTTCAGGATAAAATAACCTTTAATCCCTTTTAAATTTTATGAATGTGTTTTTTATAACGCATAAATAATTTGTATGTAATTAGTTAAATCTAAAATTAGTAACTTCAAAAAGATTTTATGCAGTTAATTAAATTTGCATTTTTTCTGAATCTTTATTGAATCTAAAATCAAAATAATATTTTAATATTACATTTGTGTTTATGCACAGACACAATCATTTGCTCTATTTATACAGTATATATATATACGATAATTTCTATATTTCTTTCCTAATCCACGAACTTATATCTATAATTTAAATAACTTAAAATTTTTTAATTATATAAATATCCAGCCTTTCAAATATTATAACTATGTTCTACTTCTACTAATTATAATTATTTATCATATAGATCTACTCTTTCTTTTTTTAAAAAAATATTTTTTAAAAATTTACTACTATAATTGCACACACACACTTATTACACGCACGCATACTAACATTATGAATGAACTATTTCAATATATATATATATTGAGACAGATTACTCTCATAGTTACAATATAGTATGTGTGTGGATATATATTTAACCTTTCCATCATTCCAAATGCTGACCAGCCATTTTAGACTTATTCAACACCTACTGCAAATTTTTGCAACTTTTATTTTTAGATATGCATATTTTTATAAATATATATTTGAATGCAAAATTTTAGGTTGGAAACATTTCATAGATGGCCATAAAAGCACAAATTTAGCAAAATAAGAAGACCTTAACTCTGCTCTGACAAGTACCTCTTTTGTATTTATGACATCTTCTGACATCACTAATTTTTAAGACATTACATGGAGAAAGTAGTTTAATAACCCAATAACATGGTTATTTAAAAAAAATTTACAATTCAAGATTCTTTTTGCACAGTAATTATTATAAATCAAGAATATAAATTATTAATAATTTATTTTGAACAGATATTTTATTTTTAAAAAACAGAACATTTGGACAATGCAAATTTACTGTGAGGATATTTACAAGCTTAGTTATTACATAATTAATGCTATTAGTAAAGATGCGTCTAAAAATATTACATTATAAAAATATTAAACATATTTCAAACTTGTAAAGCATAATTTATTATTTTAAGAGAAATAAATATTTATTTGTTCACATTTTAGAAACAAATGTCATATAATGATTTTATTGATATTGAAAAATGAAAATACTCTTTTCAAAAATGATGATGTAAAGGCTTTTTGTTTTGATTACAATATTATTTTTTTTATATTTTCAGAAATGAAATGTGAATATTTACAATTTATTTCATTTTTAAACAAAAATACCTAATAAGTGAAATCAAATTTATTATTTATCTAATAAGTAATAATGGTTTAATCTTAAATTCAATGTTAAATATGGATACAAAGAAAATAACATCTTTTGAAAAGGGTAAAGCTTAAAAGGAAAAGTAGAAGTGAGCAAAGACAAAATTTGCTGTATATATTTATGTAAAATATAGTATGAAATATCTAAAGTATTAATTAAATGATAATTTTTGATATGTTTAAAGTACTAAAAATTATTTAAAATCAAATATCAAAACAATCTGATTAATATAAATATTTTAATTAAATTAATTTCTGATTTTGAAGAAGATGTAAAATTCTTAATCATGAAAGAAAAATGTTTTAGGATAAAGCAAAATGATTTTTCTTTATAATATTGTAGTTAGTCTTATGCTCTGTTTTTAGTTAAATGATTAACGTAAATTACACATAGTTAATTATTTTGTTTTTATTAATCAGTATGAAAGTAACTTACTAAAATTGCCTTGTATTTAATTCAATATATAATGTAAATAGTGGGTTCAGATTAATTGCTTATTAGATTAAAGAGAGTATAGAGAAGTCATCTTGCTTTAAATTTCATATTGGTGGAAACTAATAAATGCCTTCTATGAAATATTTAATAGTCCCCATGTATAATAAACTTTTGTTTTCCATTGATAAATTTCAAAAGATATTGAAGAGTAGTAATTAATTTATTGAGCACACGGAAAGCATAGGTAAATACTTTTAAACAAGCTTTAACCTTTGTTCAATGCACTTTAAAATTCATAATAATCAAGCACATTTTGCTGACAGAGAAACCTTCCTCTAAACTAAAGACCATCATATTACTGTAACTATCTAAGTCATGAGCATGACCATAAGAAGCCAGAATGTTCATTTTAAGATTTTAGCACACACATTATGCTTATGCTGTTTTATGTATGCATGGAAGCACAGAAGAAAATATATTGTCATTCACATTCATAATTGTGAATATACTTTTTAAAAAATGAAGAAAAAAATTGTTCTAGTTAGAGAAGTATTTTTTTTATAATAAAATGGATATAAAAAAAAAATTGAATTAAAGTAAAGCAGATGATCCAGAAATTAATTAATTGGTGAAAATACATTTTGAAATTTTTCTTAAAGTTAATAAATAAAGAAAACAAAAGTCAAAGAGTTTTAAAAGAACTCTGAAACTGCAAATTGAAAGTGGTGTATGTTTTATCCTACAAACTTTTGTTTGCAATTTAAGTGCTCAGAAAAAATAATTAAAGTTAGTAACTGAAATGTTTTATTATAATATTATAAAAAGCTCATGTGTGGGTGTATTACGCATTTATTTCCATTTAGTTATTTACGTATTGTGGATATAGAATAATATTTATTCACTTATTAAGAATTGAAATAGTTTTGAATGAGAACAAGCATATGTGTGCCCAATAGAATATTTATTGGATTATTAATGATTGAAATATTATTAGACAAGTGTGTGTGCATATAGATATTTATTTTTTAAATACTGCTTAAAGTTTGTATATTATTTATAAACTATAGAATTTAATATATCAAACTCACAGTTTTTCTTTCCAAAATAGTTTATAAATATCCAATATATAAATAAACAAAGAAACTCCTTTTAAAAACAACTTTTTAAATGAAGGAGTTTGTTTGTTTATTGATATATTTATAAACTATAATCATTTATTACTTTGCTGTTTTTTTTTTAAAAAAATGTAGTGCAATATTTTCAGTTATTTAAAAATAATCAAAATCAGATGCTTTATTTGTACTGTAGAATAATTTAACAGATATTTAATTTTCATTATTATTTCTAATCAATGAATTTATTCGTCATTACATCGTTCCAATTTATTTAATATTAAAGTAGATTGTTTTATATAAATACTTTTTCTAATTCTCAATTACTAGTGTTTTTGTGATTCCAAAACTACTTCGGATAGAACTATACTTTGAATATGTATATGATGGTGGACATCGTGATAGTTTTTTATAACGTTAAGATAATAAGTCACCATTAAAGTACAGTATATGTGTTCCAGCGTATTAATTATTTAATTGAAGATTGATAAATTATTATACTCATGCTAATGGACCAGAACATTGATGATAACGTCATTCCAGAATTTTTAATGTGTTTATTATTATAAACATTTGATTTCTTAAAAATGTATGCGGAGATAAAATATTGATTGTTGTTACAATCTTAAGTCTACATTTAGCACTGTCTAGATGCTGTTGAGTTTAGATTTAATATTACATTATTTTAAACCCAGTTCCAAAGATTAATGATTGCTGAATAGTTATTACTGCTTGTGATTCCATATTATTACTTATATTGGTTTCAGAAACATAATTTTTGCTCAGTAAAAACAGTAGTGCTTTTGATGGTGATGATTTTTATTAAGTATTTACCATCTATGTTTCTTATAGTTAATATATATATGAATACTTGTTAGCTAGCTAATTAATTATGGAATTGCTACCTGACAAGAAATATAAAGTTAATTTAGCATGTGACCAAAATAGTATAAGGATAAATTCTTAATTATTTGTTAATAGAAAATTACATAGAATCCATACTACAATTGAAAAGTAATTTATCACAGTGTCTATAATTGTAATTAAGCAAGAAGATAGTAAAAATAAACTATGGATTTGTTGCTCATAGGTGAAGTTCATTTCTTTAATCATGATAATAAGATATCAATATTTGCTATTTAATAGATATCTAGAACCCATTATTTTCATTACTGCTAATTTTCTAAGTCTCCGGAGTTCGGCTAAAAAATATTATTATTGGGATTATAAGCTTGAGAAAAAATAATAAATAGTTATTGACTTAGATTGAATGGAAATTCCATTATTATTTAAAAATAAATAGACTACCCATTTACAAACCTATGTTATAATGAGATATTATTTTATATAGTGCTATGTTTTTATATTGTAATAGTGATATTAGTGGTTAAGCCAATGCATATGTGCTTTAAAGATAAATTAAAAATGACACTCTCACTTTTCCAGACACAAGATATAGTTTTTTAGAAAAGATGGAATGAATCCACCCATCCTTTCAACCCAAACATTTATGTATGGGTAAATCTTAAGCATATAGAAATGAGAGGTGAAGGTGTTACTGTCGTATATGAAATGACTGAAAACTTTTTAAATATTTTTTTTTAAATCTTCAGGTGATTGCTAATAATAACAAGTGAACACTGTGCCATACTCCCTCATTGATTTTTATACTGAATATATTTTTATGAGTATTATTTTCAAACTGTTTCAAAATTACCTATTCTAATGAAGAATGCTAATAGTCTATGTTAACCAAAAGAGTGTTTATGAAATTTGTATAGTTTATTATGCTGAAAAAATAAATTTTCAAAAAATAATTGTTAATTTAAATGTTTGCCCTGAAAAGTTACAGCAATGCATAAAAAAATAACATTTAATCAAAACTAATTATGCTTTGTTAAATAACAGAAGCATTGTTCAAAACATAACTTAGGAAATATAGTGATCTAAAATGTTTAAGATACTTCAGAGAACTGAAATTTAAGTTTAAATTGAATGATTAGTTTCTCAAAAAATAAAAATTTGACTTTTCAAATGACAACTGGACTTTACTTCAGTATTCTTTAGTTGGCGAACTTGACTCTCTACCATTGAACTAAATTGCAAGCAGAAAAACCCTAGAAGAGCACTAACTAACAAAATGTATTACAAGTTTAGAAATGGATTTATATAATTTGAAGATAGAAATGATTGGGAAATGAAAGGAGAAAAGGTATTTGTAACTCTAGTGTATCCAGATATGCAAATTTTATGACTTACATTTCCCCAAAAATTTAACATTTTAAATAATAAACTGAGTCTTATATAAATATTTTATTTAATTGGAAATATTTGCAAATTCTACTCTGGATTTGAGTTTCATCATGAACATATGTATTTAATAATTATTTGATTTGTTAACATATAAATTTTATCTGTTTTTTTAAAAAGAATCATATTTTAAAATGGTCAGTAATATAAAAGAAGCAAAAAAGACATTAATAGTTAATAAAGAAACATATGGGAGCAGTAAGATTGAAAATGATTTATATTTATGTTAATACCGAACTAAAAAAAAATACAAAATAAAATTTAATTAGTAAATAGAAAAGAAAGTTCAAAGAAGAATAAAAAGAACTACATATACCTTTATCATCATCATCATTATAATTTTCAACCATCATCAGTGCACTGTGCATAAATGTTACTCCAAGTTTAGTCCAGTTTTTTTAATCCATAGTCTTTCTTCACCACATTATGCATCAAATTTTTCTAATTTCATCTATGCATTTTATAAGTAATATTTTTTAGGTCTTCTACAATTTTTTAGGATTTCAACTGTTTTCTTTTTATTACCTTTTCCAGCAGGATATCCAACCCAATTCCATTTCAGACTCCTAATTTGTTTAATAGTGTCAGTTATATCTATTTGTCCTTACAATCAATTACACCCAATTTTCTTTTTACACAATTTTGAAATAACACGAGTTTAAAAAACTTGTCTTTCTACAAAAGTTGTTTTAAAATAACATGATTGGCAAAACAATGGTACTTTGGGATTACAGCTACTGTGACATATTCATGAATAGAATAAAGAAACAAAAGTTAATGCCTGGAAGGCTTAAAACTTATCTCACATTTTTAAAGTAATTCTTAAATTGTCTTACATTATTATTATTATTAATATATATATATATATATAAAAAAAAAAAAATATATATATATATATATATATATATATATATAAAAAAAAAAAAAAAAAAAATTTTTTTAAAAAATAAAAAAAAAAAAAAATTTTTTTAAATTCTAAATAATTTCATGTAAGAAATATAATTTTTTTTTTTTTTTTTTTAGAAGATTGTAAATGTTTTTAATTTGGTGTTTATTTACATATTTGTTTCTAAGAACAAGTTTGGCACTATTATGTCACAAAGTGAAACAAAAATTAGGTCTGTTAATATCATATAATTTTTTAACAAAAAACAAGTTTCATCTCTTTATTTCTCATTATTTTAAAATCAAAAATCCTCTTTTCAGCAATATTCCGGTAAAAGAGGAAATTTGTTTGTCTGCAATGTAATGTTTTGAAAGGGAGGTATCATTTTGTTATTGGTGCTTTGTTTACATTTTGACATTTGGTTTTTTAAAAAAATTCCTTTGTGATGTTAAACAAAAATAATTTTAATAAAATACTAATTTTATACTTCACCTTTGAGTAGTTAGTAATTTCAATTGTGCTTTACGCAAAAAAGTGAAGCTTGTCTAAAATATTATTAATGATTTATATGGCTAAGCACGTTCAGAGAACTTATGTCTCCATATTCATAGCCTACTTTAATTGAAGTTTAGTGGTGATTTATGCAAAATTTATGCAAAGTTTTTCATTTTCCGGAGATTGCAAAGCACGACTCTCTGTGGTTTATTGCATGGTTGTCATTTGCAATAAAGCATACCTCCTTAATCTTTTGTTTCATATCATTACATTCAGTGCTAGTGCCCTTGCCATAGTGGGTTTGAACACATGTCCTGTTGTCTTTTGGTGCTCAAAGAATATAGATTTGTTTTCAGCATTATTTATAGCTCTCCTGTATAAATAATGATGTTGAAATGTTCTTGTTGTAATGTTGGCACGGGTCTCTCCATAATATGCTGCTCCACATCCATTGGTTGGGCATGAAATCTTATAAACTACTTGGGCTATTTTATCAGAAGGTGTTTTGTCTTTGGTATTATTTATCATTCTGTTTGTTGAAGGTGGGGTGTGAAATCTTAGTTCGAAGGACTCAGCAAATATTTTATAATATTTCCTAGCAATTGATGGTATGTAAGGCAGCAGTATTCTAGGTTTATTGTTTTTAACTGTGTCAGTTTGTAACTTAGTTTGAAATTGCCTGATCTTTTTGTAGATAATGTTGTGTGAAAATCCAATTTGTTTAAATTTATTAGATTAATTTTTTGAAATATAATTTATTAATTTTGCCAAAAATCAATAAATGGTAAGTTATACATTGAAAATTTTAGTGATAACAAGGGTATTTCAATCATGCACAAATGTATGCATTTATTGCCAGAAAGTGACATAATAAAATCTTGGGTACTTTTATGTTTTATGGGCAAGCAAGATAGTGCCTGTATTTTTGATAATTATGCAGTTTTGGGGGCCTACAATTTCTATTTTCAAATGTATTAGTTGTTAAACTAAAAATAATAAGTTAAATAAAAGTAATAAATTACATTAATAATCTTTAATTCACCACTAAACATCACATGATCACCATTTCTTATGCTTGCTCATAACTGTTATTAAAACAGGCAAAACTCTCCATACAGTGGCGCCACTCAGTGCAAGCCAGAGTAATCAATGGATGCCTGAAGGCTTGTGTATAAAATCCCTATGTAGCGCCTACTCATCCAATATTCCCAGGCTAGTTTCTGGCTTGTGGGCTTTGGCAGTGAGGAGCTTTGGATCTGAGAGCACTGCACCTAGATCTTAGGATCTAATGCAACCCTCCAGCAGCCATCTTTTATCTCTACTTAACTACAAAACTATGAGTTAAAATAATGTGGAAGTGATTATACCCTTTGAACTTTAAAGTTTTTATGACTTGTATAGTGGAACCAATGAGTGCTTCATCTTAAGTATTATCATTTTCAAGTTTTTTTTTTTACATTTTTCGAATGAAATGTATGTTCCTATAACTCATGTTTTTATTTATGTGCAATGTGTATAAAGTAAAATTTGACAGCACACAAAAAATATAACATTCAAATGGAATATTTTATACGATTTATTTAATTATTTCATTGATTTCTTGGTTAGAAACCAATCTTTTTATTTTCCATATATACAAAGTATTTTTGTACACGGATTTCTTTTACACAGAATTCTCAGGAACCAGTCTATTGTATAAAATGAAAATAGCTGTATTTTGCGTTTGATTTCTTCTAATTCCCAAAATATGTTTTTCGCTACTTCGGTTGAGTTATCTGAAATCTCGTCTTACATGTTCTTCTTATGAAAATATTATTTAGTTATAAATTTACTACAACATTGTATTATGTCAGGCATTGGTGGTCGAGAGGTAAGCGACGGCTGCTTTACAAGCAGTTGTTCGGGTTCGCTTCTCGGCTGATGCTATGACACATGAAGAAAAAAAAAACCCACATTATTGTTGTAATCAAGTAACAATGAAATATATATATACACAAACAATTTTACTTTTAAAAATTAAATAATTTTCGATTTTTGTTTTTAATTGATACTTTTTCCATATAAAGGTTAACGTATTGATATCCTCAGAAAATTATTTGCTTAATTGCTTCTTGAAATATTTAAACAAAAATTACTAGCAATTATTGAAAATAATTGAAAAAAAAAAAAGATATCAATACATAATTTGCGGCTAATTTGTTACAAGATAACAACTACTGAATTAGTAAATGTCAACGGATTCTATATGATTTTAATTAAAAATAAAAATTCGATAAAGTGTAAAATATTTCTTTTTAAAATAAAATCTTTTAAAGTAAAAAACAATAACTTTATTCTTTAGCTTATAGATTTATGATATTCTCATAATTATACTTTTCCATCCAATTCAAAGAATAATTTTTAAAATGTTTTTAACAATTTAAACTCATCCTATAAAGATCGTTTTACTGTTTGTGTCTTAGTCTAATAGTATATTGTCAGACTTTAAAGCAAGGATATCCAACCTATGGCCAAAGGGTCACTTTTAGCTGATATAGCAATGCATGTAGCCTAATGCAAAACCATAAACTTATTTAAAATTTTACGCTTTTTGTGTTTATGTGTCATAATGAGATTAAAATAAATATAAGTATTCACTCAAATAAATAAATTTGGTCATATGTTTACAATTATATTCCTCAACAAAGTGAGTGGCTAGAAACCAGTCTTTACCTTGTGTGAGAATGGTGCAGTGAAAATTAAACTATAGAAATATTATTGTTTATTGAATAAAATGTAGTCTAATAAACGACTAATAAAAATTATTAATATATTTTTATTAAGTAATTTATGACAAAGTTGTGAGGGCCGCATATTTGAGATTTAACAATTAAACTGTAGTAATTTGTTATATAAACTGAAACTGAAAAGCCTTTACCCTAAATCGTAACAATTTAAATTAATGATACAATATGAAACTATTATCATACAATCCTGCCATGGCCAGGGCTCACCACATAGACTAATTGCAACAATACTTGAGAGTTCACCGCATAGACTAATTGCTGCATTATTTGAAGGTACATCATGTTACATAAATAAATTGTATTATTTTTTTAATTAACTATAATTTTCCTTAATTCTGGATCTCAAAAGGGTATTCCCAGATCTTAATTTATGATTTATAACTATTCTTTCAATAATAGTTTTTTAAAATCACACTATTACCTTAATTTGAAATTTTATTTATTTGAGATCCAATGGCAGACCATAGACAAGATAGTATAGTCTATGAAACTGCTAATCATTACATGGTGAATATGGGCCATTAAACCACATAGTAATAATTATAATCAGCTCCATAACAGTAATGGAAGGTAAGAAATATGAATTTGAAGTTATTTCTTCAATAACCCAAATATCAAATCAAATCAATAGTAATGAACTTCTTAGGGATAAATAAGGCATCTGTTATAGTTTCAAAAAAAGGTTCAATTGTTATACCGACTAGCAAATTTATTATTAATTTAGGTATTAATGTCACAAATATCAATAGAGGCAAGAAATTCTGAATTATACTCCAGAATTGACAAAGCAAAAAAGTGGTGATATAGAAGGTGAATGGAATTTTATTATATCTTACACATCACAAAATATCCAAGGACAAACATTAAAATATTCTCTGGATGTTTCCATAAAACTTGTATACATCAACATCAGGGATAATATGTACTCTAATATTTATGGTCTATTTACTATGTTGGATTTCTGACTCTATATGTGACTAATAGAAATTGCACAGATAAGTTAGATTATAAAATTAACATTTATTTATGACTCGATAAATATGAAAATAGTAATTAGTTAACAATATTCATAATTTTACATAAACAATAAATGACATAAAATACCATCACATATAATTGTTCTACACATACAATGTTAATTAATTAGGTAAGTAAATAAACAAAATAAAATACTACCCCATGTACTTATATCTGTGCATGGATATGTACACGAATTTCAGATAATATTATCTAAAATTTTACTACAAATGCATTGATTTTATTCTTATGGAGATGAGAATATATTCAAATACAGTCAATGGCATTTCCAATACATCAAAACCAATGCACTTATACCATAAAGTATAATAACAATGACAACAATTGGAATTGATAAACATATGGAATTTAATTAAATTGAAACTGTCTGTGCTTTATAAAATAAATATTATTTACATATTGAATTTAACTATAATGAAATATGAAATTAAGACATAATTTAAATGCTAACTCAGCTGAATTGGGATATCATATAATCACCTATAATAAATTATAACCATAATTCACTTAAATGCCATTTTTGTGGCTGATGACTGAACATGTAAAAGAAACACTAAGAGGAGGGAAACAATGTAAGCATCATAATGTATGGAGACTCTACTCAAACATACATTTATATAATGAGTATCAATGACATACCTGTGGGTGTTTTTATCTGTGCAAGAAATAATGAGCAGTAAGTACCTTGTGGGTTTTGTAACCATCATCAGAGTAACTAGTATAAGTGTGGGGTGCTCAGAAGATAACCACCAGTACTGAAACAAACTTAAAGGATATATAAACCAATAGTAATAATTATTTTGTGGATTAATTGCCAACACAAAATGGTATAACAAATATAATATGAACACTTACTTTCCAGATAAAATAGAAATAAATCACCCTCATTAATGTACTAAATTGGAAGACATGTTATGGTTTAAAAGCATGATTCAAGACCAAAAGATGTAATAAAATCTCTATTACAAAAAATGGAGATAATGGCCAACCATAGACCAAATGGTATGAAAAAATGTTACCTAATATTACAACATGGGTATAAGTATAGAACCCTAGAAAGACATACCAGATTAAGATATGTAGTAATGATACATTATAGATTTATTGAACTAATTATGAAACTCTTCCACAAGGGCTGCCCCCTAAATTGAATCCTCCCTCCTACATCTAAATGAACAAGTAATTTTTTTTTTATACAATAGATTACATATACCGTGAACTTACATACTTATAAGATAATATAAAACACAATAAAACATTAAATGCCTATTCATTAAATTACTACACTAGATTCAAATTCATGTCATTTAAATCCATTGGCTATTAGCCAATTAATTAACAGCACATTTCTTAAACCTAATGACAAATATAATTTAAATATATATTTTTTAACATAACAACATAGAATCTTAAAAGCTGATTGTATGCTTCTTCATTAGCCTTTATAAATTAGTCAATTTTCATGTAGGTTCTTTGACAATCCATGATATTTGAGAGGTAGGATATATGTATTTTAATCAAATTATCCTTGAAAGTTAATGAAATTGCATGGCTTTGTCTTAGGTTTTATTCCAAAATTAAAATATTTTACTACCTTTCATTTATGAACATCGAGGACAAAGGATAATTATTCATGACCCAAATAATCACCCCATGAGTGCTGTAAAAGCTAAGATAGGTTCCTAGTCAGTGGTCATTTCTTTGAACCCTTGTAATTTTAAGAAGATAACTCACAATGTTGTTTCTAACATAAGTTCACAAGGAAACACTAATCAATTTTTTATTGTTAATACAGTAACATGCAAAAAGTTAAAACTGCTTTCCATTCACTATATTCCAAGTTAAATACTGTATTTATTTCCACACAAATATAACACTCCCACATGTGTTAATGTTTGTGAAAGCAAAATTTATCTAAAGTTAAATACAGTATTTTGTTTCGCACTTTCACCACACTACCATGGTGTTAAAGTTATGAAGGCAAAACTTTACTCGAGGCTAAACATAGTCTGTAAACAATAGAAATTTTAAATAGAAGGACCTTCTAGAACTGCTATTCCTGTTGTCATGGTTAAAAATAATTCCTGTGCATTTCAGCTGTAGAATTTGCAAAAGATTATCAGCAGCTACACTCATAGTTGGAGGACCCAAATACATTTTGAAGGATTTAGCTATGCATTTTTCTATTTACACTTGATAATATTGAACTTAAATTATTTAAGAGAAGTTTTAATTTAACTTCCTTTTTTATCTTGACATTCTCTCCTCTTTTAAAAAAGTTTTCATTTTTGTTATATGGTTAACAGTAAATATATATATATATATATATATATATATAAATTTTTAGTATACAGTTGCTGTCACTATGCAATTCTCTCCAAATAAAAAAACCTCTCTGGCAGTTCTATTTTTTTAGCCAATTAAATTTCTCCTCATTTACATATCTGTCTAATAAAAAAAAAATTAAAATGAAAAGAAAGACAAAAAAGTGCATTTATCTTATTGTATCCTATAAATTAATTTAAAAGAAATTAAATAAATCCTTCAATTAAATCAAAATATTTTTTAAGATTATTTAAAGAGGAAAAAAAATTATTATACTTGATGTAATATGCTGTTGGTTTTCATTTTAGGTTAAGCACAGTTTATCTAACTTAGTGTTTGGAAATAGAGCAAAACTAATATATGAAAGAAAGAAAAGAAAAAGGAAAAAAAAATTACACAATAATAATAAGAAAAAAATGAAATTATATGACCTCACTGTTCAATAAATTTGAACACAAGGGTCAATCATACTTAATGCCATTCATGATAATCAAATCATCTGGAAAAATATAGAGAAATTTTAAAACTAGTTCTACAAAACTATATATATATATATATATAATTACAATAAAAATAATAATAATAATGGTAACAAACTATTATAAACAATCTTTAAATTCGTAGAAGTGCTTTCGGTTAATTTCTTGAATTTTAATGGCAGTTGAGGCAGGTTCAAGAAATTAACCGAAAGTATTTCTGAAAATTTAAGGATTGTTTATAATAGTTTGTTACCATTATTATTATTTTTATTATCTAATAACACTGATACACCTAAACACATATATGCTGAAAAGATAAATAATCACCAATATACGTATTTCATGCTAAATCAGCAATCATCAGTTGGTCCAGACTATCATCTTTACACACATATATAGTATAAGTGCTCAGATATATATTAAGATAGACTATCCTCATATTTTAATGGACAGGCTTCAATCCACTCCACACTCCAACTCTTCAACCATTCATCCAATTGAAAATCTGATGATGGAATGCTCAAAGGCCACCCTGAGGCTGAGATTATTGTCACACCCATGTTGACCTAAGGTCAATCTGAACCCCACATGTACAGGACATAATCCATTTAATACATATGCAAGGATGGGCATATATGTGTTTAGGTGTATCAGTGTTATTAGATAGAGTGGAGAGAGGTGGGTGGTGTGAAAGTCTGTGCTCATATACCCTATATTACATATATATAGCCACAGGTATATAACAAGCCTGTATTTCAGTTATTACATTATAGAGATGTCTGCCCATTCTTGCATATGTATTAAATGGATTATGTCCTGTACATGTGGGGTTCAGATTGACCTTAGGTCAACATGGGTGTGACAATAATCTCAGCCTCAGGATGGCCTTTGAGCATTCCATCATCAGATTTTCAATTGGATGAACGGTTGAAGAGTTGGAATGTGGAGTGGATTGAAGCCTGTCCATTAAAATATGAGGATAGTCTATCTTAATATATATCTGAGCACTTATACTATATATGTGTGTAAAGATGATAGTCTGGACCAACTGATGATTGCTGGTTTAGCATGAAATACGTATATTGGTGATTATTTATCTTTTCAGCATATATGTGTTTAGGTGTATCAGTGTTATTAGATAGAGTGGAGAGATGTGGGTGGTGTGAAAGTCTGTGCTCATATACCCTATATTACATATATATAGCCACAGGTATATAACAAGCCTGTGTTTCAGTTATTATTTTTATTGTAATTACAATTTTGTTTTAATTAACGGACATTTTATTTTTATATTATATATATACTGTGCTAATATATATATATATGTGTAAGAGATTATAGTCTTCTAAAAGTAAATATTTTTACATAAAGTCAGAATTAAATAAAATTATTTTTCTACAATAATAATTACAACATAAATATTTTATGAAAACAATTCTAAAGATATAAGTAAAAAAAAAAAACACGTATTTTCATCCTATATTGTAAAAGTTCTTTGGATATAGAAAGAATTTGAATCTAATAATAAGTTATCTTTGTTGTTTGAATGATTAACAAATTGATGTACTGAGAGTTATTTAAAATTAAAAAGTCAGTGTCATTTTATTTTTAATTTTTATTGTCAAATAAGTACAAAAATTATCCAAGTAACACTATAAATAATCACAGAAGAGTGATTTAAAATGAAAACAAACTTCAATATTGTCAGTTATTTGATAGCATGACAGGAATATCATCAGCGGGATTAAAAAAGAAGAATATTTTTTTTTGTTTTTGCTTAAATGCCAATATGTTTCATTTATTAGCATATTATATTTGCAAAGTTAATATTTTATTTTTCAGATTGGGCAAATCATAAAAAAAGCCTTATTTCAAGGCCAAAATTGACAAAATAGGAAACAAAAAGATGATAAATCAGCTATTAAGATTTGTGTTCCATATGTAAAAGGAACTACAGATAGTATTGGATGTAAATTAAAATGCTATAATATAGATACATTTTCTACTTATCAAAAGATCAGAAATATAATAACTAAGCATAAGGATTCAATCCCTCTTGAATCTCATGGTGTTTATTCATATCTCATGTGAAAATTGTAAAGCTTCTTAAATAGGTATGAGTAATCATCACATCAGTGTTAGGAGAGATGAGCATGCTAATGCAGTTAAACAACACTCATCATCATCAGCACTCTCACTCCATACTATAGATTCAGGTCATAAAATTGATTTTTCTAGTACCAGGATCATATCCAGATGTGATAATCTCTACCAGTGCAAAATAAGAGAAGCCATTGAGATACTTAAAAGGCCAGATTGAATCAATAAGCGAGATGATACATGCAAACTTCCTCCTATTTGGAAAGATTTTTTTAAAAAACATTTTTAATTTAACATTTTTGCTATTGGTGGAACTTTAACATTTTTTTTTTTCAAATCAGTGATTGTAGCGCCTCTACAACCATCTTTCTACCTTTTATCACCCAGTGTATGACTTGTGTGATCAAGTCGAAATGTCGGTATATCAATATTTAAAGTTTTTAAACTCGCAAAATATGTTTTTTATATATGCAACCCATGAAAATCTTCGTCTCAACATATATATATATATGACTATCACATGTTTTTATTTGCAAAAGCTGAAGAAATCTGTTTTGTTTTTTTATATAATAATGTATATTTGTGAATAAAACCATTTTTTTAAAAAATACATGTTTCTATTTTCTTATTCTTAGTTTATATATGTAACAGTAAACTATCAAAACAAGTTCCTATTTAATCTTTCAGTTTTAAATTAAAATAAATTCCCGTAGATACTATTAGCATCAACATTACTTACATTAAAATATTATTTTTTTATTTTTTTCTAAAATAATTTGCAATCTCTCAAAAATGTATAGTCAATAGGAACATATATGTAAACAAAGTTTCAGCTGGATCAGAAATTACAAAGTGGGTCAAAATTAAGTTAATTAAAAGTGCATAAAATATGCACATATTATAAATGGAGCTATAAATAGCTGATAAAAATGCTTTGTCATATTCAAAGACAAAATAATTATTTTAAACATTTTTAAATAATAAAACTTTTTAACGTATGACATATGTAGAAAACTATGTATTCATTTTTTTTAAAAATTTTATCGGTACCTTTATCATTTCACTATATACTATATTACAACCATTCACCATATGCTAAAATTAAGATTACACTTTTTCAATTATATATAAATTGTATAAAGAAACTTCACTTTTCAGTTGTGCTAAAGGTATCACATATTTGAATTTTTACACTCCTGTTGGCACTTTGATAGTACACCTCTCACACACAAGTTATAAACTGGTTTGAATGCATTATGAATTATTGCACTAAAAATACATATTTTTAGATCGTGCTTTAAGAAACTATTTTTATTATGAAAATGATTAACACATGTGTTTGAAAATAATTCTGCCATCATAATTTAAAGCTATGTGGTCAAATCTATCACAATGGCCACCCAGTGGTTGGTGACTTATCATGTATGACAGTAGATGGAGCATTTAAAGAAACAAAATGAAATATTTTGAACCATGTCACCATTATTCATTTTTAGTGTGATCAGAATTTTAATATTTAATCGTAATTTATATGATATATTAAGAATCTCTTTATTAAGGGATACCTCATATATAATTATGTATTTCTTAGGTTAATGTTCTGCATTGAGATAATTGATTATATTTTGTCTTCTTTATTTTGTGATTTGAAATCGAATTTTACAACAAAGTTGCTTCAAGATGCAAATATGTATTGGCTTTATAATTAGATTCATTATAATACTAACGAATGGCTAAAACCACTGCACATGCGCTTTACAGATGTAACACTATTTATAAAGAATACTTTCATAGATTTATTTTAACAATTAAACTTTTTTAAAAGTTATAAAGATCAATTTGGTTAAAAACTGATAGTTTGTCTGCTCAACTACAACTAAATATTGATATGGTATGTGTCAGTCTTTAGAATAATAGACTTTTTTTACAATTATTAAACTTACTCAAATCAAAGTAAACATCTACTTAGATGGTGATCAGTTGGTTTATAAGTAAAAAAGTGAACATTTGAACAGGAACAGCTTAGAAAAATAAAACATATTTTGAAAGCATTAATCTACTATTTTTATTTGATTTATCCAGACATTTCTATTTCATTTATAATACTGGTCTGTATAAGTTTAACTTGTTGATTATCCATGTGCCATATTGAATTTTTTAAAAAACTGACTTAAGACATAATTTTCTCAATAACTTCAGCTTTAATAATGTTAAAGTAAAAAATGTTACATTGTTAGAAAGTAGAAAAACTAAGGAAAATAATAAGTCTAAGACAAATAGTGATAACCATTTAAAAAATAAGGAAAAAAGAAATTTCAACATCTGACATAATTATTACTTTATTGTTTGTTCATAATTTCTAATTTATCATTGACTAAGTTTAAATTACATTTTCAATAATAATTTCTTTGTATTCTTCACAAAATTATCTTTTAAACCATGTATAATACTTTTTACCTGAGATAATCCATAGTTTCAGAATCTCTAAAACAATTCACATAAGAATTCTTCATTTTTATCTTGTACCCCAAAAGTTAACAAATTTCAAAGATGTCTACAAGAAAAAGATTTATCCTAATAAAAGATACAAAACAAATCATTTCCAGAAGGTGGATATGCATTTGTCATCATAGCAATTGGCTTCTTGTCTATCTAAAACTAGAAATTGTAGGCTACTGTCTGTATCACTGATAAAATGAGTTTCATCTCTTCATTTTATATTTTTTGTGTACATCAGTGATGTTTATATTCTTTATGCACACCAGTGATGCTATCTTGTTATATTTATTGTCCCACAGAGATATAATTTATTTGCATATAGCTCATTTGCTAACTATAGACTTGAAAATAATGTGATGCAAGATGTGGCAAAACTACTGACTCCACAGCATGAGTATCAAGGCATAGGCAAGAATCAGAATTTGATTCTTTGCCTACATACAATTCCATGTGGTATATGCATAACCATTGTGGCTACCACTACACACACACCATTTGAAATCACTTTTTATTGGTTTTAAGTGTTTATATTTTCACATGGCACTATGCTCAGTAAATTTTGTGATTGCTTTATCAACTGCAACCTTTTATCTGATAATCAGTCTTAAAATTCACATTGCACTACTCTATAATTGTTATATATAAAAAATATTTGTTATATAAACAGAGCTGCAAGATCAAACACAAACACACTAATATAAACATACTAATAAATAATTAAACCTTTTGAGAATCATTATGTCTATAAAACAAGGTTGCCTCAAACTTGGATCAGAGACCCAAAATGACACTGTAAAAAAACACTTTTGTTATATTTGAATACACATTTATATACTGCATAATAAAGGGCATAAATGATTTAATATAATATAATTTATATACTACACACACACACCAACACAAATACAAATTAATAAATTATACCATTTATCAAATAATTAAAAAAAATATTAAATATTATTAAAAGAATTAAAAAATTAAAATTGTATACTTATGACCGATATTCTGCGATTACGTTTATATCCCATTAAAAGTCTTGAATGCAAATCATCAGCATATTTTTAATCCACTTTAGTTAGGTAATGAGGCCGATAAATATATTCTGCCTTTATCATCCTCATAAAAAAAAAAGAAAAAATTAAATGCGCTTATTAAGAAAAATATTAATAAAAAATTCAAATTTTATCCAATTTCAAATTGAGATACATCATTTTAAAGATGGAATTAAGCAGCAATGAATGCTGGGATTTCTGTTGACATCATTCTTATCACTTTTGTGTAATTTATAAAAGAAAAAAAACATTTCAATGAATCAGCTGTGATGCAAAGATTCAGCCCATAAAATGGATAAATTTCTAGTAATTTGATGAGGTAGTTTGCTTTAAAAAATAAAAGTAAGCATTTTTTCCCATGTTAGCCACTGATTTACAGCTCTTGAGTCCATAAATGAATTGGTTGTGAGCAGATGGTTAATTCTACTCAGAAATTTATATATTTTATAGATTTGAAAACTGATTTAAATATAGAAATGATCACTTAATATCAATCTATATGTTCACCTGCATAGATTAATTCAGGATTAAAGTAATAGAGATAAAGACTAATGAATGAAATCTAAACTGTACTACTTTTATTGATGGAATGTCACATGATCTCCCAAGCAATAATTCACTATACATGTTTTGCCCTGATTAATTTAATGTAATGATAGAGTGATCATAGATCAACTTTATTATTTCTGATAGTAATATGTCACGTGACTTTCTGAGTCACATTATAAATAGTTTTTATGATTCAGTTTCTAAAATTTTAAGTTATGTTTCAATTAATTTTATTTCATGGGATTAAGATATTTAAATGTTCAATTTTAAAAAAACAACAACACACTAAATCTAAGTATTGTGGAAGTCATTATCAATATCAAATAGATAAGAAGTTAATTGATACGTTTCATATTTTTCATAAAAATAAAAAGACATGGAAATATTACAACTTATTTCTAAAATAAATCTAAAAATAATAACTTTAGCGAACAAGTAATAATTGAAAAATGAATATTTTCAATAAGTGCACTGCAAGTATTCATTGATAAAACATGAAAAATAGTTTAAATGAACTGCAAAGCAAACAGATCTGAAAATAATATGATTAAAACATGAAAATAATATAATTTATTTAGAAAACAAATTTGAAAATAATATCTTTAGTGAATAAACACTGACTGGAAAACATATAATATCAATAACTATGATGGATGGAAGCATTTTACTAGATATAAATTAGTGATGGTGGTTTATGTAATTTTTCCAAAATATTCAGTTCAATAAATAGATTAATTTCAAATTTTTAAACATTATGTAATTTTCAAGTTTTTTTTTTTTTTGCTTTTGCATCCATAACATCCATTTGCAACCATTGTTAAAAAAAATAACCATTAAATGTTTATATTAACTGTATTTATTAAATATTTGTTTTTCACTTATTATTTATTAAAGATGATTTTATGTTATTTTGTTAATAGTTTTAACAAGGCTGTAAACCTTAGCAATGAGCGTCTGAAAAAATCGTCACTAGGGACCTCTGTAGGTCTTTAAAACTATTACTGAAATAATAGTGAGCGTTTAATAAAATTTATAATTACAACTTTAAGTTATTTTGTTAAATAAATTTTGTGCCTTATGTTTTTCTATTTGTCTCTGACTTTTTACTGAAACTGAAATATATTTGTTAGGTTAATCTGGTCTATTTTGGTATGTAAATGGCAATTATGTGAACTAACTACAAATAATGTTTTTGTTTTGGATGATGATTGCGTTTTTGGTAGTTTTGACATTGAAAATATGTACCAATTGGTTAATAGATTAAAAAATATTGATGTTTTTTTTTTCAATTTTAAATAAATTGGAATATTTTTCTGCAGATAAAATTAAGGTTTTTCATGATTTGCTTTTGCTGTTAGAGGATTCAATGTACTTTATGTCTAATGATGTGTTTTATAAGATTAGAGAGGGTTATTTATTGGTTATGTTATTTCTCCATTGATGTGTGCTTCTATATTGATTATTTGGAGTGCAGTGTTATTAATTTGTTTTCATGTTCTATAAAATTATTTGTTAGGTATGTTGATGATTGTTTGTTTGTTATTCAGAAAAAGAAATTAGAAGAGTTTTTGTGTGGATTGAATGCTTTTGATTTTAGTATTAAGTTTACAATTGAGGGGGGGGGTAGTTTTCATTTTGTAAAATTAAAGCTTTTACATTTAAATGTTGAGAAGATTAATGATGTTTTGTTTTGTAGTCATTTTATAAAACCTAAGAATTTGAGAAATATGATTAGGCCTAATAGTTTTCAGCCTTTTATACATAAAAAATGTCTTTGTCGAATTTTTGTTGTAGGAATAAAAGGCTTAATAATTTTAATAATAATGATGATATTGAAAGAAGTCAATTTGTTGATGAATATGTAGAATTGGGTTATATTCATGATTTTATTAAAAAAGTGGTATTTAATAATAATGTTTATGGTCGTGATTTGGATGATAAGAATTTTGTTGGTAATGATAATGATTATATGTCATTACAATTTAAGGCGTCAGTATATAATTTGGTTTATAAAAATAGTCATTTGTTAAATGGAAGGAAAGTTGCATGGAAGAAAGGTTCTGATATGAATTCATTACTTAATGGTTCAAAACATACTATTGATAGTAGGTCTATTTCTGGTATAGTTTATAAGATTCCATGTAGTTGTGGTAAGTTTTATGTAGGCCAGAGTAAGTTTAGCCTTAATGAAAGGATTATGGTTCACATAAGTAGAGTTAAACATAGGTATCATAACTCAGCTTTATATATTCATAAATTGAATATAGGTCATAGAATATTGTTTGACAATGCTTCGGTTATTTTTTTATGAAAAGAATGAGTTAAAAAGAAGAATAAAGGAGACTTTGATGATAAAACTTTTTGATTCTGAGGCTATCAATCTTATGAAGACTTCTTTTGATATTAAGGGAAGATGGAGTTTGAAATGAATTATGGGAAGGTTTGTTTTTGGATATTGTATCATTATACACAAATATACCTCATGATGATGGAGTTGAGGCTATTAAATGTGCTTTACAAGATAGAGAGTATGATCATGGTCTTATTACTACTATGGTTGAATTAATATATTTGGTTTTAAGAAATAATTTTTTTACTTTTGATTCTAGATACTATTTACAGAAACAAGGTACTGCAATGGGTACAAAGATGGCACCAAGTTATGCGAATATTTTTATGTCAAAACTAGAGTCCTCTATACTTGATAATGCTAAGCTGAAACCTCACACTTGGCTTAGATATATAGATGACATTTTCATGATATGGCCACATAGTGAAGTTGAACTTCATAATTTTTTAAGTTATTTAAATAATTTTAATAAACATATTAATTTCACAATGAATTTTTCAAAATCAATTGCTCATTTTCTTGATGTTGAAGTTATTTACACTAATAGAGTTCTTACTACTACTGTATATAGGAAACCAACTGATAATAACCGCTATCTACATTTTTATAGTAACCATCCTAAACATTTAAAGGCTAATATTCCTTATAGTCAATTTTTTAAGGATGAAGAGGATTTGTAATGATGAGAAATTTCTTCAACAAAATAATAGTATTTTATATAATAGATTGCTCAATATGAGGTATCCTAAGACATTGTTGGATAATGCAGTAAGGAGATCTTCTTTAATTGATAGAAAGAAACTTCTTTTATCTGAAAAGAGTAAAAAACAATTAGATGTTCCACCATTGATTCTTACTTTTAATAGAGATTTGCCTAATATTAACCGGATATTGGTGAAACATTTTAACATATTACAGTCCACAGATTATTTAAAATCTATTTTTCTGATCCACCTAAGGTTGTATATCGAAAACATAGATCACTTAGAGATATACTTGTCAAAACAAATTTTATTAGTAGTTCTGTACAGGAAAAAGGATGTTCTCCATGTGAGGATAAAAGATGTTTTATATGTAAACATATTGTTGTGACAAAAGTGGTCTTTAGTACTAAGAATCGTAATTTTAAATGGTATATTCCTAATTATGTTACATGTAAAAGTGTTAATTTGATATATTTGATAGAGTGTATTAGATGTTTAAACCAGTATATAGGTGAGTCAGCAAATAGTTTACATGTCAGAATGACTAATGATAGATTTGACATTTTGCATAAGAATAAAGATAGACCGGTTTCAAAACATTTTAACTTACCGAATCATTCAATTGATGATTTAAAAGTAGTGATTCTTCAGGAAGGTTTTTATTCTACAAGGGAGAGGAAACAAAAGGAGAGTTTTTTTTATTTTTAAATTCAAGACCTTAGAACCACATGGATTGAATTTGAACACTGGAACTATTATATCTCTGGGTTACCTGGTCTCCTAAATGATTTCTATATGTGAGTTTTTTATGTGAAAATTTTCTTATATGAGGTTTTTTATGTAAAGATTGGTTATATGGATGTTTAATATCTGTGTTTAATTGGTTTATAGATAAATAATTAGTTATTATAAATTATTGTACTTTGCACTAACTATAATTTTTGATTAAAATGTATAAGTATTTTAGTTTTTAATGAATATTAATGTGAGCATAGCTATTTTTTGTATGTGAGCATAGTCTAATTTTTCTATGTATGCACATATGTATATTTTAATTTTTAATTTTGGATTTTTTATATATTTTTATTTTTATATTTATTTTAATTTAAATAGAATTTAAGCTTGATTAGGAGGGAATGTAGTTTTTTTTTTTTTGTTTGAATTTTGTCATTGATTGGGTAGATATTCTGTGTTAGATTTTGTGACCAATCAGGGGGGTTTTGTTAAAATTTTTAATCTTTTACCAAATCTGTAATTTTTGATTATTGCCATTTTACTGCGTATTTTTTGCTTTCTGATGAAAACCAGTCCTCTGGTTGAAATATAATATTATTTATTGGATTTATAAGTCTTTTTTTGTTTATATATATATATATATATATATATATGTTATTTTCTTTAGTTTGATTTTCACTTGAGAAGGTTTATTTGTAGTAGGTAAGGATTTTGGTAAAATTTTGGATTTAATCTAGTATTGTATTGTATTATGGTTTTGCATTTTTATTTTTGCTAGTATAGTGTTAGGCAGTTTTGGTTATATATATATATGATTTCATATTATTATTTTTGGGATATTCTGTATAGTAAAATAGCTAAATAGCTGATGTTTCAGTACAATAACAAGTACCTTCCTCAGAGCATCCTCTTTCTCAAATCATTGGAATGTGTGTGAGATTTAAAACCATTTTTATCTTTTTGTTTCTCCTCATAGTTAAATTCTATTGGTTGAAAAGTTTTAAAATTTATTTTGTCTTTCAATAGCTTCTTTCAAATGTTGTTAATCTTCTTTAATTCACATCTTTAAAGGTGTGAATTAAAGAAGATTAACAACATTTGGAAAAAGCTATCAAAAGACAAAATACATTTTAAAACTTCTCAACCAATAGAATTTAAGTATGAGGAGAAACAAAAAGATAAAAATGATTTTAAATCTCACATGCATTCTTATGATTTGAGAAAGAGGACACTCTGAGGAAGATACTTGTTATTGTACTGAAATGTCAGCTATTTAGCTATTTTACTACATGGAATATCCAAAAAATAATAATAATATAAAATCATTTTTTATCCATGAAAATATTAGAATTAATATATATATATAAGTTGATACAAATTTTATGGGTTCATATGTGTTAAAAAATTTAAACATTAAAATACCGATATTTTGACTTGATCACACAAGTCATTTACTGGGTGACAAAAAGTAGAAAGATGGTTGCAGATGCACTACAATCACTGATTTGAAAAAAAAAATTAAGGTTTCACCAGTAGCAAAAATGTTAACTTAAAAAAGTTTTTTAAAAAAATCTTTCCAAATAGGAGGAAGTTTGCTTGTA
Organism: Epiperipatus broadwayi; assembly: GCA_028023455.1. NCBI lineage: Eukaryota > Metazoa > Onychophora > Udeonychophora > Euonychophora > Peripatidae > Epiperipatus > Epiperipatus broadwayi. The sequence continues at coordinate 3,988,752 of JAQFVV010006233.1, forward strand.
TCATCTCACTTATTGATACATTCTGGCCTTTTAAGTATCTCAATGGCTTCTCTAATTTTTCACTGGTAGAGATTATCACATCTGGATATGATCCTAGTACTAGAAAAATCAATTTTATGACCTAAATCTATAGTATGGAGTGAGAGTGCTGATGATGATGAGTGTTGTTTAACTTCAATAGCATGCTCATCTTTCCTAACACTGATGTGATGATTACTCATACCTATGTAAGAAGCTTTACAATTTTCACATGAGATTTGATAAACACTATGAGATTTAAGAGGGATTGAATCCTTAGGCTTGGATATTATATTTCTGATCTTTTGATGAGTAGAAAACATCCTTAACATTTTTTGCTATTGGTGGAACATTAAGGTTTTTTTCAAATCAGTGATTGTAGTGCCTCTACAGCCATCTTTCTACCTTTTATCACCCAGTAGATGACTTGTGTGATCAAGTTAAAACGTCGGTATTTTAATATTTAAATTTTTTAACATGGATGAACCCACAAAATATGTCTTTTATATATATGTACTGCCAGATATCAAGATCCAATCGACATTATTAACAATCTTTTTGTGCCTGAGATTTTTAAATTATATGTATAAAACAGTAGTACTCTCAATAAGTTAGTGCCACCTAGTGCAAACCAGAATAACCAATGGATGCATGAATATTTGTGCATAAAATCCCTGACTTGTGCCTACACATCAATAACCCTAGCATGTTTTCTAGCTTGTGGCTTTCATTAGTGAAGAGTCATGGACCTGAGAACATTGCACCTAGATCTTAGGATCTAATGCATTCTTCTAGCATCTACCTTTTACCTTTTTTAGTTAATCATAAAGCCATGAATTCAAAATGAAAACACATTATGTTTTCAATTCAAGTTCATTTACTTGTGTAATCATAAAGATCTGAATGCAGCTCATTATCTATATATTTTGGTATCTGGTTCTTTAATAACCATAATCACCACCATCATCCCATGGGTAGTGTGTAGCACTGTTGTATAATGAGCTCACTGCTGTTTTAACAGCTTGTGTACACATAGGAAATGGTAATCATGTGATGTTTACTAGTTTAATATCATAAACTTATAAGTTTTTAGATATGAATTCAAAATTTTGATTATAAACTAGTTATTCTTGCAATATACTACAGATATATTTTAACATTTATAGACTAATAGTTTACGAACGTTAAGATATATAAATAAATAAATACATACTTACGTGAAGAATTAGAACTATCCGAAATGTTTGTATATATAAATATTATTTGTAACAACGCAGATTTCAATCTTTTTATCTATTGTTGACATCATATGTTTTGCCTACCCTTTTCTTTGTATCTCAACCTTCTAAATTAGAATAATTCACCAATGTAATAATATCCAAATATTTTATCCAATTGTCTCATAAATTAACCTCAACTTGTCAGATGAATTACATACATTAAACACCTGGATTTTTCTTAAAAATAGTAAATTTATTTTTTTAAGCTTGAATTTGTTAAGAATCTAACATAAATCTCTATTATTACTGAACCATTCAAAACTCTACTAACATAAATATAATTTGTTTTAAATTTAAGTATATTTTTATAAATTAAATATTTTTAATTATCTTATTGTTTAACTGAAAAAATGTGTGGTGATATCAATTACTTGTAATTGTAATTCGGAATATTTTTATTATCAAACTGTGTTTAGAAGAAATTAAACTATTTATTTATATCTTAACTTAAACTAACCTTGTGACATTAGTAATACTTAAATGAATTTCGAAATGACTAAATAAAGTTGAGATTTTTCTAAAATATTCAATAACGCCTTTACACGATGAAAATACTTCTAACATATAACTAATTATAATCAATTTCTCTTTCAATATATATATATTAAAGAGCTTAGATAAGAGATTGTGGAATTTTTTTTTTAAGATTCCACAATTCTCATTTGTATATATATATAATTTCCAAAAAGATAAATTTAATTATGAATATTTAATTTATTAATATTGGAACTCAGAAACTGCTGTACTCGAAATTAAAGAGAAAATAAAATTAAGTTCTTAGAATAAAATTTTATATATAATCAATGTTAAATTAAAAATTAAAATGCATTTGAATAATAAAATGCATTACAATATATTACTATATATTAGTTCTAAAGTAAATGTTATTGATATATAGAATATGACAATTACATTGATAATTAGTACATTTCTATAATTAAATAAAATTAATATTAATATTTATTATGTTTTTGAAATATACAGTTACAATTTTCAAAACAGTTACATATATAAATAATAAATAGCAAATATTAGTACATATTGATTAAATATTTACAAAGTAAATAATTTTTTATAAAAATAGTATATATATGAAAAGTAAAAAGCTTTACTTGATGAATTAGATCTTATAATTACAGTTATACTGGTAATGAGTCCAGCCTCTAGGCGAATTTACTTTTATATATGTTCAAGAATGCTAAAGTCTACACTCTGATGTTTGGTTTATTAATTTAGACACAACAATTGATGTTTCTAATATGTAGGATTGAAAACAAAATGACATCTCAGAAACTAAAGGGAAGAGGTTATTCTAATAATTGGAAATAGGTCTCTATACAAGTTATTAATTAATCCATTTAGAAAAAAGACTTAGAAATAAAAATTAATAGATATTAGATTAATATAGCAGTATATGCTACAATACTCAAACATAAAAAACAAATAGTAATGTTTGTATATGTCAGATTTGTTTTGATTAAGCAATCCAGATATTTCAGACCCAAACTCTAATGCTTGGTTTCCCTTATAACATAATGATCAGTGAAAATGAGGACGGATTGAGTTATATTACCAAACATAAACTTTCTGTCCAATATATAAGTCTCCTAATATCTGACAGTGAAAGAATAAAAATCACACATTTGGAGATGAAATTGAATAGGTTTTTTATGAATGTATTTTTGACTGGGAATAGAGTGGTAATAAAAATAAGAAAAATTAGGACTGTACTTTAGAATACAAGATCATTATTTTGTAAATTGAATTAATTATTCTCTGTAACTCAATGCCAGAGATGTAGTGCAATGAAAAATCATTATCTTTAGAAAATTTTGCATTTATTAAAAGTAATTGTTACTATTTTCTGCTCCATATGGGTTTACTGCACAAGGTGTTGGTTTCTTTCAATAAAACAACTTGTATATTTAATAACAGGAAGACAGTAGCAGCAATATGTTTAGAAAATAAACTTTTGTATGAGTAGTCTTTTGAAAGGAAGTTTATATTTAATAATTATTTGAGTCTAAAAATGTTTTTTTAATGTTTATCTTAATGTATTATATAAAAAATGAATAGGAAATCCCACAGAATTATAGAAGAGGGAATTGTGAGTAAATAGTATTTGTTTTTTATTAAGAGTGCTCCATGTGAATAATTTATTTTTTGATACAGATAAAAAATTATTTGTTTCAATGTGGAATAAAATGAAAAATAAGTATTTTTCTAGAATGAAGAAAGATAACTAAATCATTATAACTAATAAGGTTAGTTGACTTATTTAAAAATGATATATATTCTTAAACTACTTTGTTTTTTTTTATTTCTAAAAGAAATCGATTTATATAAATAATGAAGAATAAAGAAGTCAAGGGGAAACCTTGAGGGATTGGATTATAGATGAAGAAATCATGATGCTGCTGACGAATTTTTCTATAGAGGGAAAAATTAAACCCGTGTTTACAGAAAAGACAGTGAGACGTTATACTGGTTGGGCATTTTAAAAATTTTAGCTATATAGAAAGTTAAAAACAGCAACAATGTTCAGTCAAACTTCTATAAAGTCTAATTGTTTTCATTGTCTTGTTTCAGTCATCTTGGTGGTCGAGAGGTCAGCACAATTGCCTTACAAGCAGTTGTTCCAGGTTAGCAGGTTCGCTTCCCGACCAATGCTATGACACATGAAAAAAAACATTGCCATAGATGTTGAGAAGCTTTTTATACCAAATTGATATTAGGATATTAAGGAAAGAATGATGGTTGTGTTTTATATTTAACAAGAGACTCAATAATTTTAATGATAAATCAAGTCATAGAAATCAGGCTAAACATTCAAAATGAGAAAAAGTGTTTCCATTGAAAAAATGGCACTAATGATAATGGGTAAAACTGATCTATCTTATGAATTTTATTGGCTAAATTATTTAAAAGATTAATAATAATAATAATAATAGATATCAGTAAAATAGTTATGATAAGACTGTATAAATTATGGCGCATATATAAGACTACATGCATAATTTCTTAATGTAAATTGATCATTTGAATAATATATATTGTAATTTTATCATTTCAGTCACTTGTATCAAAAATTATAGGATATACATTTGGATAAAAAGGGTTTCAAATTTGTCTTTCAACTGATAAAAAGTATATTTTAACAAATATTTTACAGCAATTAGTTTTGAATTGGTAATGCTGGTAGAAAGTGTAAGTTTATTGGGTTTGTAAATGATAGCCCAATGGAAATATATTTTTGGCATAATTATAAAAAATTGTAAGAACTATTTTTTTATATTGTGGTTGACAGTTTTTCAGCCAATGGGAATTGATTGTTTTATATTCTTCACAACATTATATAGTAAGCAGAAGAAGATTAACAGAGAGTATTAAGTAATCCTGGTGTTTTTATTACTGTAATGATTTACTTTTCAGTCTTTAAGACTTATTTTAGATATATTAGTAAATGAAAACCAAACTTCTATGGAGTTTAAAGAAAGAATGTTAATTTTAAAAAATAAATACAACATTATAGTACTTCATCCTGCATCGAATTTTAGGAGCAATCTAATTTTATTGTTTAATAAGCCAAATTATCTGTTTCTGCAGTTTCAATGTATTATAACATTGAATTTATGTGGTCTGAAACTCTTATTAGACAAGAAAAGATGACTATAATAAAATTTAGAACCAGAGAATGAAAATTAAATCAATTAAGATATGTTTTTTTTTTTTATGTTAAAGGAAATAACATTACTCAAAAAATTTGCATCAATGAGATTTCTGGTAATCAAGCATAGATACTCAGATGCAAAATGAGAGTAGAACATGTTAAAATATTTGGTTGCTATAATTAAAGTTATTTATTTAATCAATTAATACATTAAGACTGATTTAATGTACCAATACAGATTGCTAGTTTTAACAGGAAAAATTATAGGGAATTTGAACACAGACATTCAAGTTTCCTTCAGCTATCCACTCAATTTCATACAACCAATACATATGACTGTACCTATGTGAAAAAGATAAATGATCTCCAATATACATATTTTATGCTGTACCAGCATGAATCAATTGGTCCAGATCATTAACTCCCATATATATATATATATATATATATATAATTGATGATCAGTTTATATTAAGATAGCAAATCTTCAATCCTTAATGGACAGGATTCTATCTACTCCACCCTCAAACTCTTCAGCCATCCATACCACTGAAAATTGGATTATATATGTGTGGGAGATGATGATCTGGACCAATGGATGAGTGCTGGTTCAGCATGAAATACATATATTGGATATCATTCATTATTTTCACGTATGTGTGGTCATGTGTATCAGTTGTATGAGATAGAGTGAATAGCTGATGGGATTTTGAAAATATGTGTTCAATTTCTTAAAATTACATCTAAACTTCAAACAAAATTATACTTGCATTCAAATATAAGAGTAGAATTGTAATGATTAAAAATTATAATGTTCAGAGACTAATCTAGATATAATATTTGGAATTGCTTAAATTAGTATTTACTAAAAACTTTACCAATTTCCAAAATGTCCAATTAATTTCAATATACAAATACTCCACACACTTCTTTCTTTCTAAAACATGCTTTATTATATGAGGAATTTCAATTCATAACTTTATCTGAATTGTATTATATTTTTCTACAAAATTTTTCTTATGTCGGACTATCTTCTATGGTTATTTTTAAGGATATACATACAGTCATATGATATAAAACATAAAACAGAAAATCATATAACATTACAAAATTAGCCAAAAAGAAAATTTTACTAAAATAACTCTTACAACCATGATTCACTTATTAACAAATAGACTTTCCCAAGTGAAATTCAACAAGGCACAACCAACATATAAACAAGGGAAGGCTATTTTATTTTTGATAGATATGTTGTTTGTGTCTTGTTGAAATTTACTTTAGATCTATTTGTTAATAGATAAAACTATGATAATAAGAGAATTTTAATAAATTTTTCTTTTTGTCTAGTTTAGTAATGCTATATGATTTTCTATTTTATTCATCATTATTAGTATAGCATTAAGTAATGTTTAATATATACATATATATTTAGAATAATTTACAATAAAAACGACAATATAAAAATTTCATCATATAATTCATCTTATGCTTAATTCTTTATATTTATCTTCACATTAGTAGATATATTTTTTAATATTTTCTAAAATGAGTTTTTTAAATTGTATCTTTATTAAAATGTCCTATACTTTACAATGAAATTTATTACGTTTTTAGAAATAAAGAAATCTTAAAAAATATAAGAATGCCATTAGAGATGTTTATATATATAATAAACAAAACAAGTTATAAATTTCATAACTTGCTTTTAGCTTGCATTTTATGATCACTAGATGGAGCTTTACCAATAACTCCTAACAAGATTTGTTTACATAAACGCCAAGAGAGATAGAATTCAATATCTCTTTTGTTGTCTTCCACCTCCAGACCATGGTTTTGAGCTACTTGCCTCATGTCAGTGAAGGGTTGGAAGACTAGAAACTAGATATTGAATTCTATCTCTCTCAGCATTTATGTAAATAAAGCTTGTTAGGAGTTATTGGTAAAGCTCCATCTAGTGATCATATATATATATATTGTGCCCTTTTCTATAGGTCAGTAATAGTTCATAACAGTCAATTACTAAAAATTTTAAATTTAGAATATGTTCTTTTAATATGGTAATTGTATTAAGTCAATTATATCTTTAAAGTACAATTTGAAGCTAAAGAGAATACGTAGTATATAAAATCATTTAAAAATAGTTATGTAAAGTTTAAAATATTGTTTCATATGGTTGTAAAAGCTGGCCATATTAAATAACACAGCTATAAATATTAAAAGTATATTTAATAAATTCGATTTTAATAGTTTAAAACTGATAATTTAATAAATGCTATGTTTAAATTTATAATCATATTTAATAGTCAAAATTAATATAGTATATTTTAAAAATAAACTTTATGATGGTGAGAATTGTATTTAATTCTATATTTTCTAAATTGTTCTTCCAAATTTTTTTATAATTATTTTATATAATATAATAAGTGTATCAATTTTATAAATCTAGGCAGAGAAATAGATTAAAAATCGTCTGTCAAAGTTATTAATCATGTGACTTGTATATTACATACGTTCTCACACACGCTTGTTTGAGTTAATAATAAAGTTTAAAATATTTTGAAAGTTGCAGTATAGAATTGGATGGAATTATTGCCTATCATAAAAGTAAATAGTATTAAACATTAAGTTAACTATCGTATAACATGTTTTAAATAATGTAATAAAGATGAATACATTCATAATATAAAAATTAAATATTTTATTTAAATAAAAATAGATAAATTGAATATTAAGAAATGGAATAAGTTATTAAATGTTATTTTAAAAGTTATTTTAAAAGATTAAATAATTTAAATAAAGTAATAATTGATTTAAAAGTAATATTTTAAATAATATTTTAAGTTCATTACGTCATAATTTCTAATTTTGAAATTTAATTCTACTATAAACTAAAAATATGTAAATTTGTTCTCAAGCTAAAGTAAGAATTAACCAATAGGAATAGGTATTCTTACAGACTATAAATATGAATTGCACGGGGTTATAAGGGGAGATTAATAATGTATTGAAACTAGAGAAAGGTAAATTATAACTATCAAAGAGATAGTATTTATTTTTAAATTTTTTATTTTAGTCAATTTTTTTTTTTTAGTACTTTCTTATCGTTTTATTTGCAAAAAACTAATTGATAATTTTTAAAAGTATTTTTGCAAAAGAGAGTTTTAAAATATAATAATTTAGAAACTTCGTGGAAATGATTTTCTAATTTTTAAAGTACTTACCAGTCGTATTTTATCTAAAAGTTTAACCTAAACTTCGCAATAAAAAATGGATATACTACGAAATAAAATGGATATAAGTTGTAATGCTGAAAAAATGTTTGGAATATTTATTGATACAGCTTTATTAATATTTCACCGAAGAACTGTTTTGGTACATAAAAAACCACAGCTCGGACATCATACGGAGTCTAATGAAAAAATTGGAGACGCATTATTATTTATAAGCCTATCCAAGATTTATTTTTTAAATAGTAATAAGACAATTATATATTGCATGAATTATTTTATATAATATGATATTCAAAGGAGTAAAATGTTATATCCTTTCTGAAGGTAACATTTTTTTTTATTTTTTAAAGTGATATATAAAAATACCAAACGAAAGTTTAAATGTATCAAGAAGGAAACTTATATAAAAAAGTGAACACATAGTTGAATAAAAGATGGATCCATGGAAATACAAATAGTACTTAAAAGTTTATCGAATATTTTTAAAGTTAAATTAGATGGATTGATGCATCGGATACGCAGAGAATATTGGTAGAGAAAATACTTAAAAAAACTTCACGGGATTAATTAATATTATGATTTAATAATTATCATCCTAAATACTAAAACCAAGGATTATTTTCTATAAATTTTACTAAATGGATTAATAATTATTTTTATTTTAAACTTTAACGCGCTTGGAGGAGAACATTTTTAAAAACTCTAGAGAAAATAATAAACATTTTGGACTTATCAGGAACTATCGTCAAGAAAATATGTAATTATAGTTTTGATTCCTTTTATTTTGTTAACCTAGTTTAAATCTAAATTTTTATATAAGATTAGGAAAAACATAAAAACATTAATTTATTAATATTAAAATTTTATAATATAACAATCTAATAATTTAGCTAAAAATATTTTAATATAAAGTGTATGGGTGTGAATTTTTTTTTATATCTGCAATGCTCAAGTGGATAAAGGAAGCCTACTGAACACGATGACTAGATAAAGGTTATTGGTAATAATAATAACTATTGATAATTTATAATGTATATTTTTTTTGTTTTCTTTAGATCATCCATAAATTGGAAGAATGAAGTGTAAAAGTTTTTTTACTTATATGTACCGCATTTCATACAACATTTTAAAAAACATTATGAGATAGGATTGATTTGAAAATATGCATACGACAATTTTTTTTTTATTAGTGATATAATCCAACATAACAAATAATTATGTGATTCTTTTAAAATTTTCATGTTATTGGATATTCAAATATTGTCTAAGTAGATTGTATATGATTAGACATATAGAATAATGAAGTAAGCAGACTTTTCTTGTGGAACAGCTAGATTGTTTAACTATTAATGAATTTTATTTATTGTTTTGTAAATGCAGATAGTTATTTATCGATGTAAGATGTGGAAAATCTTGAGAAATAATGTTGAGATAGTGGCTTGGAAGTACTTAGTGAACAGGAAACCAAGATGATGTTTTAAGAAATAGGATGTTATAAGGAATGGAAATAATATTTAGTCTTTATGTGAATATCAGCATAGTTAACAAAGCCCTATGACTGATACACATTTTATTTGGACAGTGTTTATATTTCTTTAAATATTTGATGTTCTAATAAAGCTGAAGAAATAGCTTTAACATCGTCCCTGTACTAGAGGATATTAGGCAGGTAAATGTCATACCTCTTCGCACTGTGCCATGATTTTGAGATATGTTAAGAGTAATACTCTAGCTTTCTTCCTTAATCCTATGCATCTGTTTTCGCTATCTTTATTTCATGTAACTGCATCATTCAGTAAGATATGTTTAAGAGAAATGATAAATAATTTAGAACTTAGGTTATGCTATCGTTTTGTATAAGATTGGTTTATTTGCTTAGAAGGAATAGGACGTTATAACTTAAAATTGAAGATCCAAAGTATCCTAAGGAAAGAAAAGAATCATAGAATATATTTTGAATTTTATTTCGGAAATGAAATATAAACTTTTTTAAAATAAAGTATCTAAACAAAGATATTTTCTTTAAAGTGATAATAATTTTAAATGCTTTAGTATTATTTTTTTTAAGAGAAAAATAAGTATTGCATATTTTTAAAATACAATAGTACAAAGTAAATTATGTAAACAATATGCATAGTATATTTTTTGTTTATTGATTAACAGAAATATATTGATGATTACACTTATATCATACTAAAGTAAGGCTTAAAGAAGAATATATTATGATTAGTAAACATTGTGTGATAAATACTAAAATCTAGTACTGAATTTTGGATAATATTTTGTGTAACATCTTTGACTTTGCAAGATGAAATTTTTTTTAATATTTTGAGAAATCCATACTCATTATAAAATTTTGTTTTCTATAGAATGTTTTTCTAAGTATGAATTTTTTAAAATAAGATAGTTTAATAATATTAAGGATAAAATGCTGTTGCTAATAAAGTAGATAAATATATTTGTAATAAGTTAACCATAATGAGAAACCAAATAGTAACATTTTTTTTAAATTTTGTCCTAAATCTAAATAAAGATATAATTGAAATATAAATTATTTTTTTTATAACCCGGTAGATCAAACTGTAAAGTAAAAAAGTTAAGGATATCCACTGTAAATAGTGTAAATAAATTGTTTATTTATTTGTTGTTAGTAATAAACTTTGTTAAATTTTGTTATTTCAAAAATTTTGTGTCCGAGTTATTTATTTCTCCACATCGCTGCATGAAATCACGATATATGCATAATAATTGAAACAAATATATAATTTTGCACAAAAAGATAAATAGAGAATTATTTTAAGAATTTTAAATATTTTATTGGTATTCATTATAATTAAATAATCATAATCTTACATTATTTTATTGGTCATAAATCAGTTATCACAATATTATATTAAATTATATGCTATCAGTTGCCACACATATTTTGTTTGTCAGATTATTAAAATGCTACCACGTATTTATTATATCATTACATGAAGATATAAGATCATATTATATTATTTCATTATTTTATTATGGTAATAAAATTATAGTAAAAAGAAAAGATATACAGAATTAGTTAAACAATGAAGAATATTATTACTGTTATTTATTATTATTAGTTTCAGTGTAGTAGATTATGACATAAAATCCCTTCTCATATTTTACTACCGTATTTTTAAATTAACTTAGAATAAACTTTATGAACCTGAGATTATTTTATTTGAGCTAGATTATTATTAAATAGAAGATTAAGATTTAATTATTAGTTTAATCTTAGTGAGTAGAAGTTATTAAAGTCGTAAGAATACTATGAGTTTGTTATTTGAAATAGTAATAAAGGGGGGATAGTGTTCTTATGCCATTGAGGTAGTATCCTGTGGGATATTGGCTCAATGTAATCTATCTTGTCACCTGTATTTTCACTTCAAGTCTCATGAAAATATTAAATATTTATTTAATTTATTTTTATAAACTGAACCTTATTCGTATTTTAAATTTGAGCTAGTGAAATATTTTAATTTTAATGCTGAATATTTTAGTTATTAATTATTAACTGAGATAGAACCCATTTTATTTTATATCATATATTATCTGGAAGTGAGGATGCACGAGATACAGGTTAGAATATATATATATATATTAATTCTTAAAAAAGAAGTTTTTATATGCGAACTTTTCAGTGTCTAATTTTTAAAATAAATAGTGTAACGGCATATGTGCCTGTTACATATCAGTAAACTTGCTTAAAAAAAAAAATTATAACAGTCCGAAAGAATGGGAGTCTTGCCATATCTGCTGTACAGAGCGCCACTAGGCTATTTGAACCTAGAAAATTTATATAGTAGGCAAATACGTAAGTTAAGAAAAAAAATTTTTTATATATATTTTATTCCGACCGTTAGCCCAATGTCACTAGCTCAGTGGAACAGCAGAGATTTATATTTTATAAATTCTTATCTAAGAATATTTCAATATTAAAAAAGAATAAAATAAGCCACTGCCAGTAATTATACACACAAACATTTATTAACGCACATATAAATTTTGAATCATTTTAGCATTACTTTTACTTTATAATTTAACTTGATTTTAGAATTTAATTTACGTTTTAACTTTTATAAGTTCACACAGATGAGTTGAATATTTTATTAAAGTGTCGAGTATGAATAGACTACATAGATCGCATTTGAAAAGAAAATATTCTATCCCTGATTTAACCTTAGGCCAAAAGTTCGCAGTCAAACCAACACCAATCTATCTGATATATCGATGTATTCAATGTAGCATGAATACGACAGCACAAAATATCATACTGTCAGGAATGTACATCTGAACAGCATGGTTAGAAGACATTGACTCTCATCGAGACAGGAATATTACATCTGTCTGATGGGAAGAGCAATAAAAAAAAACCTCCATAGGAAGGGACTGCATTTTCCGTCTTACCATCCCATTCCATAGGCAAAAAGGAGGTGTGCGGCATAATATGCGATCCTGCATGTGGTGAATCTCATACTACATCTACTAATTACACCAATATATCCAATCCATTGATTCAATTTAACTATGAAACAAATAACCTAAGATTAACCCTCCCTTAATTAATTAATATAACTTTACAAATCTATATAGCCATTCATGCCCGACTTAAGTTTAACATTTATATAATTTTGCACAGATGAATTTTATAAAAGTGTGTTATTTTAATGTTGGGTATAGATCGGCTACATAGATTACATGGTTAAAAACATTTCAAAATAAACATAAACAATCAAAATATAAAGTCATTGATGGAATTGCAGAGGGAAATTTACAAGAAACCCAATGGCATTCATCATAAGATGCCGCATTGACACCAATAACTTAAAAGACATCCGAATAAATACATTTTAGATACTCACCGTAAGGTATCATTATTTACCGAATGTCTATATATTTTAATCAAATATGAAAACAAAAACATAATTAACCATTAACGAATCCATGCAAGCATCTATACCCAACTTAAATTTAATGCATTTAAGTAATTTATACAATAAATATTAATAAAAATATAAAAAATGGAAATGATTTAACAAACAAATAATACATTCAATCAAATAATTAATAACTGATTACGTTTGGTCAGATAGGAATTTCTATTGCAATTATTTTAAATACTGGGAAAATTTTATACTTAGAGTTATTATTTTGAAAATGTTCATAAAGTTCTTACGGTTTTAAAAAGTTCATCTTTATCCATTGCTTGCCATTTGAACGTGAATTCCCATGCCATCCTAAAGAGATTGGTATTCTGTTGGCCATTTTATTGATTCATCCGGAGGTCTTTTACTTTAGCTGGTCCTCAATGTAGAAAACGATTGGTCATTTCTCTTTCTTTTTTTTAGCAGAACTGAAGGGATTGAAGAGTGCATCTTTTCAATCCCTTCTCCTTCAACTCCACCCTAACACATATCACCACTGCTATCACACATCTCTCCTTAATTAATTTTCACTCACTTTTTATGGTAGACTTTCAGATCCAGAGGACATTATGTCACGATGATGGTGATGGTCTTTTCGCTGAGGTCCGATTCCTGAGTGATTTCTTTTATTGGCCATTCTGTTCCCATTGTTTTTCTCTCTGATCTGACCCAAATGCCCAAGTGCTAGTTTACTTTTAACTAATTAAAATAATCATTTCCATTTTATGATTAATTAATTTGTTTTCCAAACTTAAAGATATATTTTTATCTCTAAATCTTTTTAAGTTTTGTTGAAAATTTAGTTTTAAAACTTTTTCTTTTTTTTAATAAAGTTTCTTTTTTTTATTTTTCATCTGTGCGATTTTATATATATTAGAGTTTAGATGATTTTTAATTTTCAATTTTTAATTCTTAAAAAAGAAGTTTTTATATGCGAACTTTTCAATGTCTAATTTTTAAAATAAATAATGTAATGGCATATGTGCCCTTTACAATATATATATATTTTAATGGTCACTGATATTTGGTCTTAAAGTATCTGCTGACAGGGCGCCATCTAGGCCATTCGAACCTAGAAAAATTTATAAAGTAGGCAGATACGTGCTGTTAATAACCCAACTCTTCTTTTATTGACCATTTGCCCTTGCCACTAGCTCAAGGAGTAGCAGAGATTAATATAATATAAATTCTTATCCAATTATATTTCAATATAAAAAAAAAAAATCAGCCACTGCCAGTAATTAACACACAAATAGATTTTTTTTATTAATGCACATTTAAAATTGAGGAATAAATTTATTTTAGATTTTACATTAATAATTTTTTTAAATTTAAATTCACATTACTCCTTAAATAGACCGCACAGATGGATATTTCTGAGGGTGAATTTCTATTTTACCGAGACGCATGTGCTACTAATGGTCCTTCCCATACGAAGTTTTCCCGAAAACAAATTGAGTCATTCACCCCTTAAAAGAAGTTTTCCTGAAAACAAATTGAGTCATTCAAAGGGGTAAGTGAAGCAACTGACAGCAAAACACATACATATCAGGTAATGAAATCGAACCCTCCCAACGTTAATGTAACTTTTAATTAGAACATAATATACACACACACACAAAAAATGAAATGGAAATGATTGCTTAAACATCCACATAAAAAAAATATTAATAATTGATTTTGCATTTTTAAATCAGATAAGAGTTCTTATTTTCAGCTATTAATTAATTGCAATTTTTAGGAAAGTTCTTATTAAATAGACACTAGAGTTCATACGTTACGGATTGAGCAGATTTTAGGGATCCGTCTTCGTGATCACTTTTGTAGATTTTGTCATTCTTTGAAATGAAACCATTATTTGCCATTCATTTGGTCAGGAACTGTCATCCCGAGGCCTCAGCTGGTTGTCCGGAAAATCAAACTTATTGCAGACTTCCACATCGTGAAAATCTGCAATATAGCCAGTTATAATGACATATTCATAGTCAGCTCTCAGATAACAATTATAATAATCATTTTGCTTTTATATTTCTCTTGGCCTCTTATCATCAGATCTTGAGATTCAACGAGAAAGATGTCACTAATCCATTCGTGTTTCAGTTATGGTCCGTGCTGTCATTTTCGTGTTTGCATTGGTCATTTAATTCCTTTGTATTCTCTTATCTGACCATTTAATTTATTTTACATGCCTCATGAGTTAGCTTGCTTTTGAACAATCATTTAATTAATAAGAGAATCATTTCCATTTTCTAAGACTATAGAAATCAACATTATTTCTATTTTTAAAATATCAATCTTTATATTTTTACTTTTTTTTTTTACAAAAAAAAATACTTTCAAATGCTTTTATTTTTAAAAGCCTTCAAAGTTTCCTATCTGTGCGATCTATATATACGTTACACAACTTTTAATTTTCAGTTTTTAAGTTAAGTTTTTTTTTTTCATTTTAATAAATCAATTTTTATTCATGATCTCTTTATTTTAGTTTTAAAATAATGTAATGGCATATTTATATATCGTTACAATATATATATTGCAATTAGAGATGTTAAGAGTAAGTTTGACTTGATACAAAAATAGTTTTTATAAATAACAATTAAAGTAAATTAAATCAATGGAAAAATTAAATATTACTATAAAAAAAGGTTAGGATTTTGCTGAAAATATGGAGTATTTTAAAAGTAGTTTTAAAATAGGGAAATATTGTCAAGCGTTGTTAGCCAAGAGGTCATCACAGATGCCTTGCAAGCAAGTAGTTGGTTGCAGATGGTTGTGGGTTCACCTCCCGGCTGATGCTATGACACATGAAAAAAAAATAGGGAAATATTATTAGAAAAGTCTGAAGAGATGGAAGAAGAACAAAAATTAAATTTGGTAAAAAATACTAGTATTGATCAAGATAGTAAAAATAGAATATAAATAAAAGATATTTGATTTTAAGATATGGAAAATAGGTATTTAGATATTATGCTAAATGTTAAAAAAGTATGAAGATAATTGGTAATTAGACTTGAGAAAAATCAAAAAATTGAATGAAGTTGATTAAAAATCTGATATTTCTGATTAAGATGAAGTGGAGGACAAATAAAGACTAAAAAATTCTGAGTTCAAATCTCTCTACTTAAATATGAAATTTGTGGAATAATTTGAAAAGAGACAAAGTGCCTGCTTTATTATTGAAAATTGTTGTACTTTATATTAAATATATAAATTCAACATTCCTTTTCTTTTTAAAACTTGTTTTATTCCAATCTATAATTTTCTTTCTCTTTTTGTTACAACGTTTCAACTACATTCTGTAGCCATTATCAAGTTTCCTTAAAATAATAATAATAATAATAACAAAATAAATAAAAATAAAAACAAAAATAATAACACAAATAAATAAAATATTAATACATTCCAAATATATAATATTCAAATAAAACCATAATAATATTATAATCTACAAATACAATTATTTACCTCCTTCCCTATCTTTAATTATTTCTTTCAAAATATCTTTATAATTTAATACTCTTCTTATATAAATTTATTATCTATTCTCTAAATCTTTACCCATTAACATTCTTTTTATACTCCCCCCCCCCTTTATTATTATTTTTATATATTATTCCTATATTATCTTATTTTTTATCTTTATTTATTAACATTCTATTTAATACTAGATTAAGGCAGCATTTATATGATAAAAAAATCTGCTATATATATTCATAAAAAGAATTTAAGCATGAAAATTTTGATATAAGGCTATTGGAATACGTTAAAAATTTTAAAGAGAGAATAAAAAAAAGAGGAAGTACATATAGATCAGTATAAACCAGTATTAAATAGAATGTTAATAAATAAAGATAAAAAATAAGATAATTAAGGAATAATATATAAAAAAGGGGGGGGGGGGGTATAAAAAGAATGTTAATGGGTAAAGATTTAGAGAATAGATAATAAATTTATATAAGAAGAGTATTAAATTATAAAGGTATTTTAAAAGAAATAATTAAAGATAGGGAAGGAGGTAAATAATTGTATTTGTAGATTATAATAATATTATGGTTTTATTTGAATATTATATATTTGGAATGTATTAATATTTTATTTATTTGTGTTATTCATATTATTTTTGTTTTTATTTATTTTATTATTATTATTTTTTTAAGGAAACTTGATAATGGCTACAGAATGTAGTTGAAACGTTGTAACAAAGAGAAAGAAAATTATAGTTTGGAATAAAACAAGTTTTAAAAAGAAAAGGAATGTTGAATTTATATATTTATTATAATGGAGCTATAATTTAAAAAAAAAAAAAAAGTGAAAAGTTGTGTATATAATTATATTTATACTTTATATTAGTCAAGGAACTGAAAAATTTGTTTGGGATAGAATACAAAAGAGAGTAAGCAGCTACACATTAACTGCTTAAGTGTAAATAGAAAATGAAATTATTAAAAAAATAGGATGGCCTTCCTCTTAATAAGAAAAATGAAAAGTATATTTAAAATGTTTTATTTTAAAATATAGTATGTGTGCATGTATATATATCATAAATAAAATGACCATTATATATATATATATATATATATATATATATATATATATATATATATATATATATATTATATATATATATATATATTATTCCTTACTTCTCGATGTATAATATAGTTTGAAATACGCTAGCTCAATTAAATTATAATGCTTAATTAAAATTTGCATATCTATCTTTAATTTACTTTTATACTATCATATTCTAATTAAATTTATTACCAATTATCAAAATCAATATATTTCTATAGTATGTACTAATTAAATAAGTATTTATTAAAATCATGAGACTGTGAAGTACAGTTACAAAGCAATAAGTAGATTTACATTGAATCAATATCTCCCAAGACATTATTTCAATGGCATAAGAATACTATTACCTCCTTATTAACTTACTACTACCTCTGCAGCATTCTTATGGCTTTTAAATAAAATAAACTATCTTTAGTAATAAAAATAAATCTCAACTTTTATTAAAATATAATTAAATAATCTCAGGCTATTCTAATTATCTTAAAGTAATAATAATTCATGTAAGTAAGTATGATAAGGGATTTTATATCAAACCTAAATACATCTAACTTATTCTAATAATAATATACAATACTAGTCTTAGAGTATAACTTAATTTTATCTATTTCTGTTATATCATCAATTATCAAATAAATAATCATATGTATATCTTTTCTTTTCATATAGTATCTTAATTTTGGAATAGATCAAAATCTTATAATTCAATAATCTGTGGCAATAAATAACATTGTACTCTTATAATGTGCATTCTAATTACCTTATGACCATAATAATATTATATGTTAATATCAATCAATTCTTATAAAATGATATCAAGAAAATATTGTGTTTATTTCTAAATAATAATAATAATTCATATTGTGCAAATATTATGTTTATTCAAATTATCTGTTGTCAAATGCTGTGGTGCAAAATAATGAACTCGACACACTTTTAAAACAAATTAAACAAATTTATTTACATTAACTTTAACCATGAATTTATTTACAATATTTACAGCCCAAAATTATGAAAACAAAGAAAATAAAAACAAGAAAATAATAATACAATCTGTTTACACTGTTATTAACTCATACTCTTAATAAGTAATTATACATTCTTTAAAATGCTGTACTAATAACATTGAAGTATGTTTTCAAACTTAGACTTTAAATAAATGTCAGTGAACTTCAATTATTACACAGAAAAAATCTATGTAAACAATATTTATGTAGCATATGTAAACAACTAAACTTTAATAATTAAATTGCTACATCACTTAAATATTAATGTTATTCATTTCATCATGTACTAATATGTGTTTACTTTACTATCAGCATTACTTTAATAACATAATACAAAAACTAATGTATCTTTATAATGTAATAACAACTAATTGATTATGATTTTTATATTTCACTTAATGCAATTTATGCTACATGTTTTATCAAATATGCATTACATATATGTACTGTTAAACAATAATATTTAAGTTATTCATCAATTTCAAATTCATAAAGTATTATATTAGATAAATTCTATGATTCTTTTCTATGTAAAATTATTACTTTACTTTATGTGTTATTCTACTCCTTTTAAATAACTTTCTTTCTACAAAATATCCTCTAAAACTTATTTAAACTTTCCGGAAAACAATCATCAACTTTAAATAAATACTAATTATCCAAACTATTTATACTTCCTCATCTATATTCGGTAAATCTTCAATTCAAATATAAACTTCTACATAAAACTTAACTTAATTTATCCAATAAAATAAAATAAAATATAGACTTTTAAATCTCTTCCTACTTGCAATAAAAATAATTACTTATGAATAATAAATATAATTCTAATACTATAACAAAACAAAATATTAAAATTTATTTCGAAAGAATCACATAATTATTTCTAAGCTTCTTATGTATGTTGCCGTATTTATATCATAAATTCAAATTATGCTATTTAAATAAAACTGTCTGCCAATATAATGTGTGTGTATTTTAAAATATTTATACATTCATTCAACAATATCATATCTTTGGTTGTCTAAAGAAAAATATTAAATAATCAAAATTATTATTATTATAAAATTTTTACCATAAGCAATGATTTAATGTACAGTCCATCTTCAATATTCTTCGAATTACACTCATAAAATAATTCACATTTAACTCAAATCATTCTTTAATATATTACGTGTTATATTAATTATAAAATAAATTTATATAATTAATTATTATATTATTTTTAGTTATTATTTTAAGAAATGTACCTATCTTATTTTTAATAAATTAATAATATTTAATTTTTATGTTAGATAAATAAAACAGATTCGGATTACGTAACGTCTGAATGGTGTCTTCTTTTCACCATAATAGTTCTTTAATCCTAGGTACACATTCACTAAAACACCATTTCCGTTTTCCGGTCCATCACGTGTTTTTAAAAGTTTATAAAATGATAACGTTCTTTTAAAATAAAATAAAAGTTCCCCACAAGAAAAATAAAATAAAATTAAAATAGTTTATAGGCTCCGGATCCAATTCCTTAACGAAAATTATTTAAAGTTATTATTTCTAAACTAGTCTATAGTTTATGAAAAATTATCATTTAATTATTTTAATTGACTTGGACGTCCACATATTATTTGCGCATTTCTTAACAAAATATCCAGGTAAGAATAAGCTTCTTCATCTAAAACAACCAGCGTTTAAATTATTTCAATATAATAATTTTTATTATATTAAGATTTTTAGCTAAATATATTTTCAATCTATTTGCCTTTTTAAAATTGTCCACATTCAGTCTTTTAAACATAAAGACTTAACAAGGCAAGCATTTATCAAACTACTTTTATTTCTAATATCTTTACTTAAGATATATATTTAAATTTGTAGCTTGCAAAAATACTTTCTTCATAAAGAAGTATTTTATTCTTTAAAATATCTATTTTTTAATAATCAATAGCAATTACTTTTAAAATTATATACTGTCCAAAATACTACTTTTCTCCATCTCGTAACTTTCCGAACTAATCCAGCGTTTGTCATATTTCTAGTATAAAGTTTCCGATATATTTTCACTATATATGATGTTCCCATGACCATTTGCTTGTAAATTGAGCTTAATATAGAGACAATTGATAAGGAAAAATTAAATTAACACTGCATGTCTATCATTTAACAATTTTATAAATTATTTATAACGACACTCTTGAAATTTTAAAATTGATTTTGAGAGCGTCTATCAAATTTACTTTGCTATTTTTAATAACACAATTAACTTGAAAATTCAATCACAGAGTCCCCTCCTAACAATTGAACTAAGCTTTTATACCAGAAGAAACTTCCCATTTGATTGGTACATTTAAACAATCAACTTGCTGGCTTATTTACATATTTACCAACAACACAAAATTAAAAATAAATAATGACTTATTTAATATTTAATATTTATTACATTATTAAATTTTAAAATAATCCTTATCGTTTATTTAAATCCACTAAACATTCTTTTAAAATATTCTTACTTACTTAATTTTAATTTTAACTTTTATAAGATTATTTAAAATAAACTAAGTCTTTTTTATACATTATATTTTTAAAGCAATACTTTAAAAATCAGATTTAATATTCTACATTGATTTATCTTTATTTTATCTCGTGATAGCTCACGTATTATTTATAAATTTTATAACATGATTTTTAAAATAGTTTTGCAATTTTACTAGATAACTTCCAAGCATGTGTGTGGTATCTAACTAACATCTGTTTTTTACAACAAAGAACGCTTCTCATAATCTAAAAATAACTAACAATTGCATTTTTAAAACAAATATTTATTTTTAAAAATAAATAAGATATTATAACAGATTTTAAATTAATAATTCGATATTATTAAAATCAAATATTAATCTTTTATTTAAGTATTTATAATAATTAAAATATTTATATTCTTTTATAACATTATTTTATCAACAATAAATATATGCATTTAATTTTAACTTGTCTTTTAAACACTTTTAGTTTTAAATACCTACTTATTAAATATATTAATGCAGTATTAACTATGGCCAGTTTTTTTCCAACCATATATTATAATAATCATCATTAAAATGTCTCTCTCAATTTCAGCACAATTTCACATATCAAATACTCATAGATTGCTTTAATTAAACCTTTTGAAATAGTACCATAAGTAAAATTAACATCACATACTCAAATATATCTTAAATTTAAAATTTTTTAATAGATTAGCACAAAATTAGATGGTGACCCATACAAAAGGGCACAATATATATATATTAACCCTCCCTATAACCTCCATCTTTTTCACTTATTTACTTTATTATATTTATAATTGCCCAGGTGCCAATTTTATGCAAAATAGAATAAAATTTATAATTATAAATTATATTTAAACTTATTTAAAAGGTTTTACATTGCAACCACTCCATGGCCTAGCTCAGTTGAGATTATAGGATATGGTCTTTATATATGAGGCCAACAAGGATGATAAAAACGTCTATAAATAATAATACTATAAGGTTAATTTAAATATGTTCAGAGCATCTATTCAATACTAAAACTGTTGCAAAATTGACAATTATTACATTTATTACGGTATAGACAATGATGAGAATTGGGTATCTTTTTATCCAAATCACCACCTATTCTAAGCAAAGTAAAATATATTATTAGCATTGTAATACTGAGATTTATTACCACCAGACAAATTAAATAAAACTTGACTTATATTGACAAACTTATATCTTATATAACTATGTTGTGTTAACTAGATGTGTGTGTGTGGAAATGGAGAATCGAACATATATATAATCAAGCAATTCATATGAGCTATTTATTCAATATAACATTTATTGAAATAAAATCAAAAATAAACAATAACTAAAAAAATATATTATTTATACACCTTTATAACCAATTACATCTCTTCTAAGGTAAAATCAAAATTGACTATTATTTAATATGTTAATCATATATTTTCGAATATGTGCATTTGATTATATTGTAAATATAATGTATTTCCGAAACATATTTTATTAGATTATTTATAGAACTTGGATGATGCTATAAATCAATCATCTTTGATATATATGATAAAAATTTATACAACACATATCTGTTATAATCAATGTATACAATCTAACACTAACTATACAAAACTAAAGACAAGCATGGAAAAACACTAATCAAACACTTATCCTTATACTTATATACGTGAGGGTTAATTAATATCTCCACACCCAATCTAAATAATCTACTCGTCTCTGACCATTTCTACCTTCAACTTATAACAGACACGGTTTTAATTCTTTATTTTTTTTAAATAAAAGTTCATTAGTGAAATTAAGCATAATACAATTAAATAATAATAATAATAATAATAGTAATTTATAGCATCACGCACATACTCGAATATATATAATCACCTATAGTATAATTTCTAGATCATACAAAATATGTTATCATATTATTATATGTAAGAAGTTACATTGTTTTGTTTTTTTAAAAGAAAAACGAAAAAAAAAAAAAAGGTTGTACATCTATTGTAATCAATAAAAAAAAAATATTTGTCACTATCCCATTATTACATGTTAAGTTTTTTTTTTAAAAAATTTGAAAGTAGAAAGAAACATACATATTAATTTCAAAGATAATAGTAAATTATAACATAAAAAAAAATGTCTATCCGATTGTTAAGCATAACTTGTTAAGAATGATAAGAGTTTTTTTTTATCCTAGAATTCTGTGACGGGCATTAAAAATGACATTTGCATGCATTGAAATTATTTCACTATATATATATATATATATATATATATATATATATATATATATATATATATATATATATGCGAATAGAAAAGTTATACAGTAGAAAATTATCTTCTTGATATAAAATTAAGTAGATAAACTTTTTCATTTTAAATTTTAATTTGCAGAAGATTGATAGAAAATGATTAGAATTGAATATTAAGCATTTGGTTCTAGCGTTTAACAAGAAAACTTTATCCAGCTTTACTTTAAATAATTTTGTCATTTTAATATTATTTACTTTTGACAATACTTTAAAATAAATTATAATTACTTATCTTATGTGACATCCAGGTATTTTTAAAGGTAGTGAACTTGAACCATCGTTTGACAGAAATTTGGAGCTGATTTCCCTCTGGGTCTATCTCTTCATGGTTTTATTACTCCAGTAGTATAATAGAAATTTTCCATAAATAGATCATTAGAATCCTTGCGATGTTTTTTTAGATTTGTTGTAATACTTTTAGAGAGCTTTTTTGATTCTTTTAAGTTTTTTTTTTTTTAGCTTCTTCCTTGGATAATTTTTACTTTCTTCAAGTTTTGAAACTCTTTGTCTCTCTTTACTCACACCCTCTGTGTTTTTATGACAATCAACTTTGGAAGCTTGCCAGAAATATTATTTATAAAAATTTTAACAATACAATGTTTGAATATAATAAACATAGTAATAAAAAAAATATTAAATATTAATTATTAATTTTAGAAATGTTATTTACTATTACAAATAATCTTTATCATTTTTAAAACATAAGATTTTAAGACAATATATAATCAATAACTTATAAATAAAATATAGAAAAGAAAATTCTAATTAATAATATATTTATGCATCTGCCTATTATGACATGTAAATCTTCTACTATACACCAACATCTACCACTAAACATATATTCCAAAACTCCACCAATCAATATACCCATTTAAAATTTTAATTTTGTTAAAATCCTAATTTTAACTAGCAAATTACATCACAATTTAAGTTTAGTTTTCCTAAAAACTCAATTTTAAATATTAAATTATATCACAATTCATGTTTCTCAACTAATTACCTTTAGCCATTGTTAGCACAAATGTGACCTTCCCACATTTCGTTCTGGTGCCAACCTGAAAGGTTACAATATATATATATATAATAGTAAATTATAACAAAAAAAATGTCTATCCGATTGTTAAGCATAACTTGTTAAGAATGATAAGAGTTTTTTTTTTATCCTAGAATTCTGTGACGGGCGTTAAAAATGACATTTGCATGCATTGAAATTATTTAGATCTAGTTTCTATACTCTATCCCTCACTGATGAGAGCAAACCAACTTGAAATCAGCTGATCTGGGGGTGAGCAAATGAAAGAGGTAGTTAATTCTGACTCTTTTTCGTTTATGTAAACAAATTTTACACTTGTTCGGTGGTTTTGGTAAAACATCATCTGTTGAACATAAATAACAAGTGATAGAAAGTTACGTGAATAACTTGTTTTTGTTTTTCATAAATGTACCTTTAAAGTTTTCTTGCAATGATATATATTGCAGAGACTTTGATTATATGGTGATACTGAACTGAGATCAGACCCATATAAATATCTGGCTTGCTAGGCTGAGTTTGAAGACTTTACCGGTCTGAAAAATTCACACTTGCAAACTGATAGAAACGTTTTGCATAAACACTTGAGAGTCAGTGTTTAGATCTAGTTTCTATACTCTATCCCTCACTGATGAGAGCAAACCAGCTTGAAATCAGCTGATCTGGGGGTGATCAAATGAAAGAGGTAGTTAATTCTGACTCTTTTTTCATTTATGTAAACAAATTTTACACTTGTTCGGTGGTTTTGGTAAAACACCATTTGTTGAACATAAATAACAAGTGATAGCAAGTTACGTGAATAACTTGTTTTTGTTTTTCATATATATATATATTTTTGTTTTTCATATATATATATATTGAAACAGACACATTGTTACACATATATATTTTCAAGATTTCTTTCCCTCCCCTGCTAAAGCAGTTTAAATTAAAAATAAAACTGAGTTTCTTTAATATAAAGTAATAACTAAATAATTATTGCCAAGTGCTTTCAACTCTTATGAGTCCTTATCAAGGCAGTGTAAAAAATTATATTTTCTCCTAGGTGATACAATACAATACAATGAAATACTGAATTCATCACCTAGGAGAAAATATAATTTTTACACTGCCTTGATAAGGACTCGTAAGAGTTGAAAGTGCTTGGCAATAATTATTTAGTTATTATTTTATATTAAAAAGCTCTGTTTAAGAATTGACAAATTGTTATATTATATTTAAATGATTGTTGACTAATTTGTATTCCAAAAAAAAATAACAGGATAGTCAAAATAAGTTTACTGCACAAAATTATTTATGGTAGGTGATAAATGAAAATTAAATTCTTAATTAGTAATCAATATGTTTATATTTTATTTATGAAACACAGAGATATTACCCTTTTATGTTACCAGGAAGCTGTTGATTATTTGATGGTTTCCTGTCAATATCAAAAGATAAAGTTATCTCTGTTTACACAAATATAATCTCTTTATTTGTATTCTATAATAAATTAAAAATTTATAAAAATATTTAACTTATCACAAGATCATGCACACATATATATATACCATTATATTTTTTATTGTTGAAAGAAGGTTACCTTGACAACAGTTTGAAATTGTTAATTGTTATTGATATTGGGATTGTCTAAGTGTGGACCAGATTTTAATGATATATAACAAAACTGAGAGATATAAATATGTAATAAATGTTTGAACTAATGATTTTTTCAACATGTTTAATATAAAATCAATTTACAATTGAACACACAAATTATTTATTAATTAAAATCTTATCAACTGTTATTACTTACAAAATAGGAATATGCAGCCAATATATATATATATATATATATATATATATATATATATATATATTGCCTGTGAAATCTACATTTTAATATATATTTATATATGCATATCATAAAAACCACTCAACATTTAGACAATCCCACTATCAATAACAATCAACAATTTCAAACTGTTCTCAAGGCAACCTTCATTTAACAATAAAGGAGGAATCCATATATATATATATATATATATATATATATATGTGTGTGTGTAGAGAGAGAGAGATGATGATGATGATCTGGACCAACTGAAAGATGCTGGTTCAGCATGAAATATGTATATTGGAGATCATTTATCTTTTCTACAAGTATGTGATCACTTGTATCAGTTGTATGAGATGGAGTGGATATCTGAAGAGAGCTTGAAAGTCTCTTGAAGTTCCTTATGGATGGTTACATCTAAACTCCAGGTACTTAAATCATACTTGTATTCGAGCAAATATTATATATATATATGTAATATAAATAAAATGTTTGTTAATTAAAACAAAATTGTAATTATAATTGAAATAATAAATTTAACGGTTTACAAACTATTATACACAATCCTTAAATCTGCAGAAGTACTTTCTTATACCTGCCTCAACTGCCATTAATAGTTTGTAAACCGTTAAATTTATTATTTCAATTATATATATATGTTAAAACGAAGATTTGCACGGGTTAAATATATATATATATATATTGAACCTGATTGAAATCCGATTAAGTTTTTAATTTTCACTAAACTTAATTTTTGTTAAATCTTATTTAATGTTTGAAATTTTATTATTATTTAAAAAAAGAATATGTGTATCAAAATACACAAGCGTTTATATGTAAAACGGATCATTTTAAAGTTTATCGATTTATTTTAAAATAGTTTTCATATACCGCTTGTTTTTACTTATTAATTAAAAAACAAGCAACCTAGCTAATTACATTCCTGTGGCTTTTATTTTAAAGAGCAGAGATTTGATTTTTATGTAGTTGTTTTCGTTTCAATAATCCCTGGGTAGAATTCTTAGATAGATTGAGCGGGAGATTAATATTTGCCCTGCCTTAGGCATAGAAATTGGACAACAAGGAAAGTGTTTCGCAGGAAATGGAGCGAGATATAAATAGCCCCAAAAATTTGGAGAGTGAGAATTGATTATTTCTAACTAGACAAGCTGTTTCTCAAGTGAAAGTTTATATCAGTGTGGACATTTAAATTCTTAAAGGACATCAGCTGTTATTAAATACTTTTGCTTGCAACAAGATGAAAAATTCTATACGTGTTATCACCAACCGAATGGCTTGCTAATTTAACAAAAGATGGATCCCTGACTTCCAAGTTTGCTCCAGTAATGCCTTAAACACCTAAAAGAAGCTGGAACCTCTTTACATCTACCTTGCTGTCTAAAGACCTGAAAATGAACTAAAATAATAGTGCACACTCTATGTGAACATTGCTTTTACTGAAAGATAACTATTTTCGTTTTTATTCTTCCCAGGGTAAATTAATTCTCATTAAATCTCTGATCAGTCTAATCATAAATATGTATTCATAAGCTTAAGTAATTTATATAGGCTCATATTTAATATTTGCTGTGTTTTCTAATATTTTGTAGTGTGTCTTGGAATCTTAGTTTTAAGATTCCAAGTTGCTTTCAATTTTTGTTTATTGGAGAGTGACGAGTGAGTTTTCTATTTTTATGTAAGACTTTTATAAATGCTTTGGCAGTCATGCCTTTTAAATGCTTACCTGTAGTTATGTTATTATTCAATAAGTAATTTTAAACTCTATGTTTGCCCTATTGCTAAACCTCCATAAATCTTTTGGCTGGCGACTTGATTGTCTAATTTTCCGCAGGTGGGGATTTCGTTTCTTATATCTCTGAAGGCGGAAATTAGAATTGTTTTTCTTTGTAATTTTATAAGTCATCAGCAGGAAGATAAAATATATTCCTCTTTAAATTACAGGTGAGCGATACTTTCATACTGTTAAAGTATTTAAAACTTTTAATATTTTCATACTCATGTGCACTCTCCGATAGATTTATTTTTGTATTTATTATGTGTGCTTTAAATTTATCAGAGCGTGTACTCAGAATTTGTTTGTAAGTTTATTTTCTTTAAATGCTGGGGCAGACGTAACTGTTTTTCTAATTATTTACTTGTCCCTTATCGAGACCTTTAATTATTAATTTTAAAGTAATTTTCACCAATCGTTTGGCTGGGATTCACCAGTTTTAATTGTTTTACTTCCTTTCGATCTTATTTTTCGGTTATTCTTGAGGTGGATCAATCACCGTTATTTTAAACATAGTAATAGGTGCAGTTCATACTGATATAAGGACATTCGAGGTCTGACCATGTTTAGATCTCGAAAAGCTCATCAGCACTGGTTTCTTTGATCTATTTCAAGGATGTATTGCTTAAGTATCTGAAAGTGAAAACCAATGTTTGGATGAATCCTCTGCTGAATGAAATTTACTTCCTCCCTTTATAATTCATTTATTAGAAGATCAGTCAGTCTGTCATAGCTTTGCCTTAGTATTTCTGGTACATGCCTGAGTTAATCCTATTTATTGTGTCAATAAATTATACTTCATAATTTATCTTCTCTGAATAAAATTTTATTAAATATGTTTAAACTTAATTTAGCTGACGTTTGTCTTTGTGCTTTTGTCTCAATTGTCTAAACAATTTAAGATCTCTTGTTTCTCCCTGAGTCTAGTCGGTGCAAACCATCATCATCATCTATTCTGATCACAGTAAACACATTTTCCAGACACGTAGTGATCTGGTGGTGCCCTCTGTATCAGAATAGATTAATAGATGAAAGTAAAAGCTTCCATCCAGCACAATATATGTATATAAATTATTAATCACTGTCTGAATTCCAATTATAATAAAATATATATAATTATTCAAAACAATACAATAATTAATACAGTAAAAAATATTTTAAAAACATATATATACCACAATTTAATAGAAGTACTTTTAACTATCTATGTATTACTTATTTCTTTTTGTTTACATTTGTAATGGTTTTTTGTAGTACAATTTGAATCTAGTTGATAATGACTACATAGATAGTTTAAAGTACTTCTATTAAATTGTGGTATATATTTGTTTTTAAAATATTTTTTACTGTATTAATTATTGTAATGTTTTGAATAATTTTATTTATATATATATATATATTGAAGCAGTAAATCTTAGCTTAAGATTGTGCTTCATGTTTCTACCTACTAACCCGTATTCAAACGCCTATATCCCATCCCACTCCTTTTGTCGTGTATATATATTTCATGTATATATTTGAGATGTGTACCTAAATTATAAAATTTAATGTTTCAATAACATGTTTTAAAATTATTATTAATTCTTTTTATTAATTATTAGTTCTTTTTTATTAAAGTATTATAGATGCAGCTCAAATACATATATAGGAGCAAAACTTACTAACAAAATATTGATGTTTTTAAATATTTATTATATGTCATTTTTAGCCTTTTCTTTTTAAATTGCTTGTTTTTCTATTAAACTGTATATTTTTTATAAAATCCAATATGGAAGATGTGACTGTGGTTAATTGTCCAAAAATAATTAAAGGGAGGTATTTTTTTTAATTAAAGTTTTACTTAAAATAAATGGGATTAAGTAGATTAAAGATTTTCTTTTGTATAAAACATGTTGTCAAATCTATTTCTAATTTGGAAATAGATTTGAATTTATTTTTGGACATTATCTTACAATTGCATCTTTCAAAAACAACTGATAAAAGAAAAAGTATAAAATGACTGAATTTGGAATCACAGGAGAGATTAGCCACTATTGAGAGGAGATTAGCTACTATTGAAAGATCGGATTGTAAACATACTACACGTCGCTTGAAATCTAAAATGATGTAGTCGTAAATCCACCCTCTTGCTGACCCTGGTGGGTCATTCTTCCCGCTAATGTACCATCTAACTGCTGCCCTGAAAGAAAGTAAAGATCCAATGGAGAACTTTTAAAAATGCTAATAGAGAAGCTTGCTGTCAGCAAGAAGAGTTCATTTTGGACCCTCAATTTGCCATGCATGAGCAGTACTTTGAAAATAGACTTATTAAATTTGTGCAAGGTAAGCTTTATGCTACTATTTGAAAATGAATCTAGCCTCACTAATCTCAAATTCTACTAATCAAGATTTCTCATGTATTATATAACTTTGTTTTTTTTATATAAATCTGTGAATGTAAATTTGCTCTCAAATGATTTCGTTATATCTAATCTATTTCATATGCTCTAACTTTCTTTAATTTTGGTGTGGTTAGTTATTTATTACTTGATTTTATATATATATGCTTTTATTATTATTATTATTATTATTATTATTATTATTATTATTATTATTATTATTATTATTATTATTATTATTATTATTATTATTATTATTATTTTATTATTATTATTATTATTATTATTATTATTATTATTATTATTATTATTATTATTATTATTATTGTTATTATTATTATTATTATTATTATTATTATTATTATTATTATTTTGCCAATCTCAAACAAACTGGTGAATTTAATTTATAAAAATCTTTTTTGTCTTTTAAGTAAACTTTCATGAATCAAGTTTATTAACATCCCCTTAAAATATAACTTATTGTTAATTAATATACTTGCCAGATTGTTTTACAAGCCAACATTTTATTTATGTTTTAATATATATATATATATATTTGTTTAACTCTGGATTTTCTACCCGGTGTCAGTCCAGAACTTAAGCTAATTAACGCTTTGAAATCTGCTAAAATGTTTTATTTTTATTCAATTCTGAAAGAGTGACCCATTAATTATTTTCTATAACTGCCAGTCTTCTTATATTTTCCAAACTCTTAAAATTTCAAATCTTGTATTTAAATATTTCAGTTATTGTAAAATCAACAAAGGTGGAATTTATTAATTTTAAATAACAGAAAAGGGATGGGGGTAACTCTTAATATTTCTTTTACTAAATCAAATCTTAACGTATATTTTATTAATTTGAAATCTAAATCTTAATGTTTCTTTTGCTATATAAAATCTACATTTTTGTTAATCTAAATCTTAATTAAATAGATTTTGTTAGTACAATGACTGATAAACTTAATATGCTGGTTGTTGTTGTTTTTAATTAGCAAATCAACCCTTGGGGCATGTTCATGCAGAGTGATAGATTTTCCCTCCAAAGCAGGAACCAACCTCAGAGGAACTGTTAGAGTGATTTCAATTGGAAATTGTCACTGTAGATTGAATCCTCTAGATAAAGCCAGATCACATAAATAGTGGATCTTTGATAAGAGGGATTATTATTGAGTTTACGGGAGAGAAGTGATTAATCTATATATACATCATGCCTAAAGAAATGACGGGGTGAAAAGATCAGTTGTTTGCTTTTCAGAGGTCTGTTCCACCAACTCCTCCATGCCTTTCCAGTGCTTAAACATCTAGCCAGAGACTTCTGTGTTGTGGAAGCCTGCAAATAATCTGACTGTATAAATGTCTGTTTCCAGCCATGGAATGCCTACTGATTGATTCTGTGGTAATGTCCAATTTGCTGCAAGCCATTGATTCCATTTTACTTGTTTTCCAAATCAATACTAATTTATATTTTATATATCTGTGTGATGTTTATACGGCTTGGTTTAAAATGCATCTTTTAATTTTATTAAATTTAAAATATCAATTCTTATAAAATCTTACATTATTTTGATGCGGCAAATTAAATTAATTTTGTTGGTTTATTTAGAATATTTGATTTACTGAAATTTCCAAGTACAAAATTCAATGAGCTATTAACTTTAAATTCTCTCCCTCTTAATTTTCCAGTCAAAATCATTACAGGACACTTACTTCCTGTAAATTAATTAATAGAAAAGCTTGTTTAGTTTTGTACCTTTTATATTATAAATTCATTTTAAATTTATGATTGAAATTATTTAAAAAAATCTTATTATTACCTCCAATTTAAAATTGCTCTCATAATTAAATTGATTAGCTAAACCTATTACAATTTCTGTAAAATGTATATCTTGAAAGAAAATCATTGAAAGCACATTTATCATAGAATTTTATCAGTATATATTTCATAAACATATTTTATTTGTCAGAAAATATTAAAATTATGATTTACAATTTATTATGCTTTATATTATCAAACTTCATCTGAAGTGAGTTTGATATTAATGCCCCATCTATGTTAATTAAAAGACAGTCTTATTTTGTAATCTTTGATAAACTATTTAATAACTTATTAATAAAAGTGTGAAAAACAATTTATATTTTAGTTCTAATTCTTGCCTTTCTTTTTATAATATAATTTATAATTCATTCATTGATGTCAGGGAGCCGATTATTTTAATCAGGATTTAAGTTATAATTTTGTTAGTGATAAAATATCTACCTATATATGTCTAAGGCATTATGTATTTATAGCTACAACCATTCATTTATTATTATTTTGCTTTGCTACTTATTCCTCAGGAACTTCGGAAATTTTACTATGACCAGTCCAATCTTTCACACTCCCTCAAAGTAGACATAGTTCATATCAAGGGATTCTTTTTGGGCATTGCCATTTAAGACGTGTATGGGAAATACAGCACATCAAAATATTTTATTATTATTCAGAGACATGCTTTGGCTGGAGGGCCAACTTTTCTCTTATCCACCTGTACATATCAGGAATTTCCTTTAGCAAAGCCACCCAGAGTTTCATAACAGACCTCATTTATTTTTGTTGTAATCTATAATAGCATATTGCCTTCTTCATAATTTTATATCTTTATTTAGCAAACCTGAAATGCTCTCTGACATGATGGCACGTCCTTCACAAACAAATTTCGTAATTAATTAAATCTGACTGTATAATTGTCAATTATTTATTTAAGAACTATTTTGCTTCCCGCACTCATTATATGCAAATGATTTTAAATGTAATAGTGTTTTAAATGCCCATCTTTCATATTTTGTAATATATATATATATATAACAGATTTATTTGTAATATCTTATTTTATTGCTGATTGGTTTTTGGCTGACCAATTAACAAACTTTTACATTGTTTGTCAAAGCCGCATCAAAACGAATTAAAGAAAATAATCAAGTTGTATAAACAAAGACTACTTATTTTGTACTAAATTCCTTAATAAATTCCTATCGTATTGTTATTTTAAATAATTTTAGTTTGTCATCACTCCCAACCTCTAAGGTTCATTACTCTATTTATTTAAATATTTCCTTGATTTAAATTCACTTCTTTATAATGTTGCCAGAAAGAATTATCATTATTATGGTTCAAACCATTAGTAATCGATCAAATCATATCTGTACCATTCTGCAATCATCAGAATCCATTAAAACATTGATTTTTCATATAAACCCTTTATTATTTTGAGTCTCTATGTGAACCATGACCTCCACCTGGGACGGAATAAAACCAAGCACTGCTAGTGTCATCACAAATGTTATCCATTAGTCAGAGAGGCAATAGTTTAGGCAAATAGGTTAGGATTCATCCTTGTCCTGACATATGTATCTTGTGCATGGTTGGATTCAAAGTACTTTTGCTTGGATTATTGGTCTTGTTGAATGAATACATGATTTTGACCGACACAATATATATATATATATATATATATATATTGATTCTAATATTTTAACAGATAAAATGATGATTTTATAATATTATTTTTGGGAGTTTCTGTGTAGTATACATTGATATTGAAGAAATGGATCCAGAAATCCAATCCATGCTTCACAGCCTCCTATAAACTTAAGTAGTATTGTAAACCTGAATTAAGTTTATAGCCCAATATCAGCAGGGTTTTGTGTTAAAGCTAAAATTAATTACGTTTATTAAATGTGTATTTGCATTTAAATATTTCCTTTTAAATAAATTCCGTTCTAATATTAAATTGCTATTAAAAAAATTACTTGTAAAACCTATCAATCAAACATATATATACGTCAAGTGTATATATATGAGTTAATGCAAAATTCTGCTGAAATAAAATGCTTATTTTATTAAAAGAAATAAGAATATATTTTTCTTTTTAAATCTTGTTAAAATATGGCGTATGATTTTATTTTGAGATAAGCCCACCAACATTTTCTAAAGGAATGTATGTTTTTAATTAGTTAGCCCATTCAAGGCAAATTAAAGATGGCCTTTTTTAATTAATAAAAATTCAAAGTTTAAAGAAAGACATTTAGAATAAAAAAGTAAAAGTTATTTTTAGAAAATGTTACCTTGAAACAAAGGAGTGTGGGGGGTTTATCAAGATCTAAAATCATATGCAAAACAATAGAAGGATAGCTGACAAAAGGATATAAAAAGGGGAGAGAACAACGGGTTCTTCTTTTGTTTGTTCTGCTTTATGCTAGTGCTTCGTTCTTCTGCTTCCGTGCTTTGCAGACTTCTTTTTCGATAGAGCAGAGATTCTTTATGTTTCCTTGACAATTCATAGAGAATTCATTCAGAGATATTCAGATTCAGATTCCCTTTGATTCAATCATTCATTTTGGTTGATTTATTTTGATCCATTTGTTATCATGCTGACGATTTTTTATTAGTAGGATTGGTTATTGATTAGCTCGGCAGATCCTGTGCTGTGATCCTCTCAGATTTTGCTTATCATTCAGATTTTGCTCAAAAAGTTATTCAACTGTCTTCCTCAAAATCACGGATAAGTTTCAACATGCTACCAGTTAGAAGTCATATAAATTTCATGGATTTGACTATGCTTGGTGGCTAGGCAAATAGCTTTGCTTGCCGCCGAGGTCCTAAAATCATCAAAATGCCATAGTATCCAACCTATCTAAACCTGAACTCTGTGCTGTGTCTGTGGGACTGTTCATGAAAAAGATGCTGCGTGTTTCCATTTTTTTTGTCCGGACAAATACCGCTCTACGGACTTATCAAGCCACTAACGTCGCAGGAACAGGACCAAGGAACCAGGATGGTAACCGCATCTCTCCTCATGAACTATTTATTATTCTACCCTTTTTAATCATACCTTGTTTAATTGCATTATTGAATTATATTTCTTAATTGTTTGATTTAATTATATTTTTAATAACTATTTCTATTAGACTAACCTTAGATGTATAGATATATATTGTGTGATCATCTATTTCTATTTATATGTGAACTTTCTTCCTTCATTATTCCTCATTACTAAAGTGTTATAAATATTTCGCATTCCATTGTGGTGTGAGTTAAAAGTTAATTTTCATTTAAAATATCTTTACAATTTAATTAAGTTTGTAAATTAAATACGAGCAGGTTTCCTTTGTTTGCCAACTTGATCTCCTCGATAACGCCTCTTTTGTCTGCCTATTAGCCCCATACGTATGTTGTATTTAGCTATACACATCTCGAATAATGTCAAACTGTTTTCCAGCACAAATCAATTAGAAATGCTAGTGGTAGATTTTTTTATTGTGCTTTATCGAGGGGATCTGAGTTGACAGTTTTATTAATGTTGGGAAGAAAAAGACTTAGACCGCAAAATTATTATGTCATTATTATCCCTTTTTATTGTCTAAATTGTTTTCATTAATCCTTAGAAGAATAGCAGAGGCCATTAAAACATTACTAATATTTTAAAATGTCATTAATTAAATATATTATTTAACTAAAAAGCTTGAGTTTCCTAATTTTATTTCAATGCTTTATTTTACTTTTCCAATGATCCAGGTATGCAAAACACATATTTCATAGTACTTTTATGCACATTTAACTGTTTAGCTCCATAGGTGTTCCCGTCCATGTCTCTCCCGTTTGCTAAGTTTGGGCTGGGTGAGAAATTAATTTATGTATGTCTCAGATAATGTTGTTGGTTCGTAATTAGACTTGATAATAGGTGAAGAGGGCAGAGGTCATAGTATTCTTGTTTTAATATCTCATGTATGGGTGGCCTCGAGGTAATTTCGCTTAGTATTCGAACTGAGTTAAACCAATATACATCATCTGACCGGCACAATATATGGGATTTGCTCAGTTATAACAACACTCTTTTGAAGTGTACATTTTCAACTTTATAATCATTGTTTATTTTATATTAGTATTTCAATAAATTAAAAATTCAGAAAGTTGAAATTCAATTCAAAAATTAACATGTCTTACCCAGGAAATGTCATGTGTAATCCAATCAAAATTTTGGTTTAATATTTCTATTAATTTCATATAAAATGTATCAAAATATATGCACATGGTACTGTTAATATGCAATATTGTATGCATTTACCCATTGTATTAATTAAGATTACACATATGTTGCATGTATTTACAATACAACTAATCTTTCTTATTGCATTGCCAAATGTATACCATATAATACTAAATCATCCATGCACTTTACTACTGTTTAGCAGTTGAAGTTAGGAGACATAAAAGTTTTGAACAAGATTGTTGGAGCAATCGAAACTGTAAACTGTAAAAGACAGTGGCAAATAAAGCATTGTGTAACAGTAGTAAAGTGCATGGATGATTTAGTATTATATGATATTTAGAATATGTATAGATAATTTTCATTATGAGCAGAAATCTCACCTGAGAAATAAAATTTGTTTATGGAATGCCTGCTTAGTGAGATACAACAATCTGATTCTCTCCATAGATGAGTATCTGTGATATTGTACAGTTGAACAAAACTGTAATATATATATTGTGCCAGGCATTATCAAATGGCCTTGCACAAAATCTGCTGTAAAAAATATTACAGCAGATACATATATAGATTTGTACATATTAGGCACAACAAATATATAAATGCGCTATATTAATAATGGAAGTCAGATCTGAGCAATTAGAATACCCATTCACACCAATCTAAAGCAAACATTTAATGGTCACACAAATATTGTACACGTATAATAAACTCATGTATTTTTTTTATTTTTCATTTTTGTATATTTTATGATATGTTATTTTATGTATTTTGCTTTTTTCTGAAAAATTCAAATAGAGAAAAGCAAATTTATTAAACAAATGGATCAAATGTTGGAACATATTAGTAAAGTAAATAATTAAAGCAATTGTTCCAACATACTTGTATATATTTTTTTTATTATATTTTTTTTTTAATTACTTTTCTAAAAACTAATTTTATTCTGTAAACTAAGAATGTTAATTGCTTTTGCAAAAATCTGATCAAAAGCAAAATGTTTGATAATGCTATAATTAAACTGTTATCTTTTTAAAAATTCTTTTGAATTGATTTTGTAAGCAAGTGGTCTGGGTTATTCAAGATGGAAACCATGATATCAAACTTAAAATGTAGAATTTAATCGGAAAAATTGTAAGAAATGTTATAATCAAAATGATAAGATAAATTGAAAGGATTGGCTGATTCATACTTCTCAGAGGGCTATCTGAATTGGTTCTTATGGGTGATTTTGATAAGTTAGTCAGTGCTGGGAGATTCATTCTTTCTTTGGCAGTCGTTCTGGGCAAGTCATTCACTACTTTGGCTCCAGAATTGGTAAATCATGTAGCTACTTGAGATTAATTTATGGAGTAGACTACAGCAGATAATTTCTAAGAAGAAATCCATTGTACAGTTCTTTTAAGAACTAATGATTTCTTAAGATTTAATGAACATTTAATAAAATTTATGTTCATATACAAACAGAGGAAAATATGAAGCAATCTACCAGAGAGTCCAGTAAAATGACCATGGGGTAGACAACCAACCAGCGCACCGCCCTTTCTCTGTCCCAAGCCGCCAAGATGTGACCACGCCAGTTCCAGCCACCCACGATGATGACAAATGCCGCCTTGCTAAATAGATGAAATCCTCACTACACAGCCAGTTGACTTGAAGCCCACTCAGAGCCCAGAGGAGAAGAATGAAGATGCAGACATAAGTTTATTTTAAGATGTTTTATTAATATTGAGATAATTAAATTTGATATTTCCGATTAAATATATTCTTATTTCTTTATTATTATTATTAATCATTTAAAAAAAAGAGAGTTTGTCTCTCGCATAGGTATACTGGATTTATGGTTATTACGGGCATAAATGTTAAAGCTTTTAATTAAATCTTTGGAGTCAATTTTTCTATTTCAAATTCTAGTATTTTCAACAAAGGTTGCAATGAGATTTTTTTTTCTTGTTGCTATTCGTTTTCCTTTTTGTTACTCCTGAAATTTGTCATATACAAATATACATGTGTATATATGCGTACATATGCTTATAATATTCGGTAAATACGATATCTCATGTTGAATATCTAAAAAATGTATTTAACCGTATATCTTTTTTTTTAAGTTATTTTTTTTTTGTCACTGCTACACCTCATGATGCGTGTAAGAAGGGATCTATTATAGATTCCCTGTAAGCAAGTCCTTAAATAACTTTATATTTAAAATAGTAAGTGTTTAATTGTGCTGCACGTATATACATGTATAGGAATTTATCTATGGCAAAAAGGAAATAGATACGGTACCTCATGTTGCGTACTATATAGTATCTGAACTAACGCAACCTTATTTGACATGTTGAAAAATATAAAATTAGTGAAATATTTCATAGTGCAAATATATGCATAGTTTTTATTATTATATTTGCTATCAATAAAAAGGTTTTAAAGTCATCAGTAAAAGTATATGCCTGTATAACCGAAGATCTCTAATCTGATATATATATATATATTTATATATATATATATATATATCAAATCACACAAAGTATAACTTATTTCCACAGGGTCAAAAAAAGCTCAGACCACTTTCATTCTTTATGAAATATCTTATTGTAAATAGCTTTAGGGGTTTATCTATTTTCGTAATCATTTAAATTGTATATATATATCTATCTAAAAGCATCAAATATATATATATGGGTTTGTAATCATTAATTATTTAGTATTCTTTTTATTATATCATCATTAGTATGAAATGGTGGTGGGTATTTGGGATTAAATAAATATTTAATCATAATATTAAACTTGTTTTGGTTTCATATTATTATTTATATTGATAAAAATGTATTCTTTCCTTATCAACCACGTACCTATAATAATCATTTAACTTACTCATTTGAAGACCCTAGATGTAGAGTGACTGAGCTAGCCACAAAGGGATATCGCTCTACCGGGGTGTTAAATCTTATTCTCATGCTTCGCTGAACATATGGTACTGCACACCCTTCTGGGAGGGGGAAAAATTCATTTTTATTCTTTTCTAGAAGTGGCGCACAAAAGTCTATTTTGTAAATAGATTTTTCAAAGGTGTGTACTTGCTATTGTTCTAAATATTCGGGCATTCAAATAAGATATCAACTAAAGGGTGTTTTTAACTGGAAGAGTCATGTCAATCCACTCTTTCTATCAGTTTAGCTGGAAGTACCAATATACATGAGTACAGAAAATCGGCTAAATTGGTATCCATTTTTTTTCCTGTTAAATCTTGTTCACTTTATGCTCAGTGCAAGATTAGGATTAGGAAATCCGCAGGGAGAATGGTCTGGTACAGTATATATATATATATAAAGGTTTTTTTAAGAATGCAAATTATCAAGAGATATTTTTATTGAATATTGAAAAAAGAATAAGAAATGCTAATGCATATCAAATTAACATGGAATATTATGTGTATTACATTCTTCACAATGAGTTCACATCAAAAGATCTATGTTCAAAAGAAATAAAAGCATTCTCTGAAAAACAATCTCCTGGATTTAGAAATAAATTACGGTTATGACATTTTGTATTCCAGGGTACAAAAGACCTCAGGAATGTAAAATGTCAGTTAATTCCACAAGAGTAATTTTTGTTAGAGTCCGTCTTTTAAAGAATTTTGCCATTTAATATATAAACCTTCAAATTTAATTGACTTCTCATGCATTTTCCATGGTGCTATTCATGTTGTGCATGCAAATATAGTTATTATAATTACTGTTTTTAAGTTTAACCTATATTAATTATTTATATATTAAAATAATAATTTTGCTTATGACATTTTTAATAGTTAAATGTTATTTCTGCTTTAAAATTAAAATTTGAATTTAACTAATTTGTGTTACGGTTGTGTGTTTGCTTTTGGCTTTCCATCATTTACCCAATTATCCAAGCTTATCCAGTCTAAATATTAAGCATGCCTTAGCCAATTAAATTCTGGCAAGTTTTCTATGATCTGGATAAAGGAATAAACATAAAAAATACTCCACATCAAAAATACTTATGTTTTTTTTTTTAATTTTTTTAGTAAATGTAAATCAAAACAAATAAAGACAAAACTCTCCATACAATAGTGCCACCCTGTGCCAACCAGAGTAATCAATGGATGCCAGAAGGCTTGTGCATAAAATCCCTATCTAGTACCTACTCATCTAATATCCCCAGACTAGTTTCTGGCTTGTGGCTATCATCAGTGATGAGCCTTGGATCTGAGAGCACTGCACCTAGATCTTAGGATCTAATGCAACCCTCCAGCAGCCACCTTTTAACTCTACTTTACTACAAAACTATGAGAATAAAATTGAAAACACAATAATATTTTCAATCTAAGGTCAAAAGCTTATATAGTCATATAGTTCTGAACTCAATTCAGTACCCATACATTTTGGTGTCTTTGGCTCTTAAGCAACCATAGCCACCATTATCCTATTAGGCATGATTGGTGTTAAGCCACTAAACATCACATGGTCACCATCTCTTATACTAGCACATAACTGTTGTAAACAAAGGCAGAACTCTCCATACAGTAGTGTCACCAAGTGCTCTCAGATACAAGACTCCTCACTGATGATGGCCACAAGCCAGAAACTAGTCTGGGGATATTGGATGAGTAGGCACTAGATAGGGATTTTATGCACAAGCCTTCTGGCACCCATTGATTACTCTGGTTGGCACAGGGTGGCATTACTGTATGGAGAGTTTTGCCTTTGTTTACAACAATTATGTGCTAGTATAAGAGATGGTGATCATGCAATCAAAACAAATAAAATGCTTTGAATAGGTCGAATAAAGATAATAAACTGGTTCATAAAATACAGGAAAAGATCTCAAATAAACAAGGTAGTAGTTAAATGGATGATTAATAAAATTTGATGGAGTTAGGATTAGAGAATAATAAATCGATAATAACTGAAAAGAATGATAAATGTAAAAACGATTACGAAAGTAATTTTTAATATATACATTTATTCCAATAATAAAATTGTAAAATATCAGATAATTCTTAAACTTTTGCTCGGATTATGAAACATTAAACTTGCCAATAGATACGTTAGGTTATTAGATTTTTTTGGCTTTAGTTTTTGTAAGAACAACTGGAATCTATCTGTAGGCTAAACGTAGTTAAAATTAATTTCTTTACATAAAAACGTAATTTCAGAAGACCGTTATTTATTTCATTATTTTCTAAATATATATTTATTTTAATATATTTTAAATTTAATAAAATATTGTAAAATGCCATTACAGCAAATATGTGAATATAAATACGCAAAGATTCCATTAAAAATTATTAAAAATCATAATTTACATATCAAATTTTATGCTAAACCAGCAATCATCAGTTGGTCTAGATTACTATCCTCACACATATATATATATATAATCAGTGTTCAGCTTTATATTAAGATAGTGTGATCAGGTGGGTCAGCAATATGAGATGGCATTGAGAGTAGTGGGTCGTGTGAAAGTCTGAGTTCGAATCCCGCATATATTACATATATAAATGCAGGTTTGAGCCTACAATGTATTAATTTATATCAAATTTTAGTATTCTCGCTCATGCTGTTATTATTAAAACTAAAAACTACACATAAAATGTATCATCATTACTATCATTTGGAGCCCCTCATAAATATTTGAGTTTGGTTTTTCTAATTCCCGAAAAAGAGAACAAAAAAATAAA
This sequence comes from Epiperipatus broadwayi, assembly GCA_028023455.1. Taxonomy (NCBI): domain Eukaryota; kingdom Metazoa; phylum Onychophora; class Udeonychophora; order Euonychophora; family Peripatidae; genus Epiperipatus; species Epiperipatus broadwayi. The sequence goes on from JAQFVV010006233.1 coordinate 4,031,084, forward strand.
TATAGATAGACAAAAAAAATTAAGGAAATAACAAAAATATTGGAATCAGAATTTCTGTGTGTAATGGATGGGTAGAAATGTGATTGCACAAATACTCATCATCACTCTTAATCCAGAGAGATCATCACTATTAGCGCACAAGTGAAGAGATAATAAAAGGAGCAATTTTGGTTAATTTTGTTAATAATATTACCTAACAATATCCCCACACTCCCCCTTCATTGAATACACTCATAATTATATATTTTTTCTCATTGACATTTAGTGTGGCATGAGAACGATTAACTTTCATATCTTAAGATTTATTAATAATGCTATGTGAGTGTGCATTACTTAAAATATCACTCTTGCAAATATGTTTCTGGTGAATGGTTGTGCAAGAATTCATAATATTTTTTAGATATATGAAGTGATCATGAGTCTATTATATTGTGACTGTTTTACTCAGATTATGAACGTAAAGTTTGTTTCTTCACTTTATCTACATGTTAGATACAACTTGACACTAAATGTGATGCCAGAAGCTTCATATTTTTGTAACATGAAAATAATAAAGTGAAATAGCAAACTTTATGATCATAATCAGAGTGAATACTATTTGCATTATGTCATCATCATCAACAACATTATTAGTCCACTGCAGGATGAAGGTCTCTCCAAGTTCAATCCATATTCTCCGATATTTAGTTTCTTTTATCCACATCATCCCTGCACATTTTCTTATTTCATCCATCCATCCCACATGTGGTCTCTTTCTGGGTCTTTTACAATCTCTTGGAATCCAATTTTAAGATTTTAATTATCCATCTATTATCATCTCTTCTAGCAATATGTCCAGCCCTATTCCACTTTTCTTTTAATTTTTTCAATGAGGTCAGTTACGCCAGTTTGTTCTCTTATCCATATACTGCATTTTCAATCTCTTTCTATTAATCCCAACATGCATTTCTCCATACTTCTTTGGTCTAAAATCTCTGTATCACTCTTATATTAAGTGTTCAAGTCTCAGATCCATAAGTAAGAACTGGTAAAATACATTTATTAAAAAGCTTACTTTTCAAAACCATAGGCATATTTTCTTTTAGTATCAAGTTATTTATACCAAAAGTACTCCAACCAAATTTAATTCTATGATTAATTTCATCCATTATGTTTCCATCTGTATTAATAATCTAACCAAGGTATTTGTAGCTGTTAACTTTTGTTAATTTTTCATAGTCAATCTTTATTTTCATATTTTGAGAAAATCCATTAAACATTACTTTAGCCTTTTTAACATTTATCTTTAGTCCTACTTTCACCTGATAACTCCTGCAACATTTCCTGAAGCTCTAAAGCATTATTTTCAAAACCAACTACATCATCTGCAAAATCTAAATGACTTAAATAATCTCTATTTTTCGTTCACTCCTTCACCTTCCCATTTTTAATCCACAAATACTTCTTCCAGCACTGCTGTAAAAGATTTTGGCGATATGGAGTCACCTTGTCTTACACTCTTCTCATTGTTGAAGAAAAATAGGTAGTTAATATAATGCTACCACAATAATATACTTCCAAGAGTTATTTAATATAGCTAATATATAGCCTTTTCATGATTATCAATAAATCTTAAAATATACAATTGCCCTCATACTATGATAAATACCTAGAGGGAGAATATAAATATATTCATAACTAAACATGCCAATGCAAATGATACATTGGCAGTTAACTATTACTAACAAGTATGACAAAATTAATCTCCTTGTTTTCAGTATCTCTTTTCTTGCCTTTATATTAGTGTCATTTGTTATTCTGACTAGCACATAGACTTGTCATTGAGAAACGTTTAAGCTACACGTGATCTCTCTGAACTAAGAGTGATAAATGTTTGTACAGCTTCAATTCAATTCTTTAATCACATGCATAATAATTTTGATATCAATCTCTTCACTCTTTTCTACATTTTTAGACTTTGTTTGCCCGAGTTTGTTTCATTTTCTCTACTGGAATTTAAAGGGTGATACTTATTTACGAGTGGCTGTAAACTGTAATTTCAATTCTAGTTAAATTGCGACTTTTAGTAATTGTTCTTGTTATGTATATTTATTTTTCCATATTTTCTGTACTCCCATTTGACGACATTACATATACATATTTTTAACAATACAATTTATAATGCCATTTTATTTCCACTTTTTTGTAAAAAAAAAAAAAAAAGATATAATTTTAAGTACTTTAGCCTACAGATAGGTTCAGTTATACTTGCAAAAACGAAAGCTGAAAATTCCAGTAAAACTTTATATATCTATAGGCAAATTTAACGTTTCATAAACTGAACAAAAGATAAAAAATTACTCTGCATTTTACAACTTTATTGCTAAAATGAACACATATAAAGCCACTTTTATACAAACTGTTTTTACGATCATCATCATCATTTTCAGACAGTTTTAATCCATTACTGAATGCGAATTTCTCCAAGTTTAATTCTCTTTCTTTAATTCATATACTTTGTTCAGCAATCTCTTTTATTCATTCATCTATCCCATATACTTTTTAGGACTTTTACAGTCTCTTGATATCCAGTTTAACACTTCTATTTCCACTGTTAATATAATAATTATCTTTTCTAATTATATGTCCAACTCAACTTAATTCTAGCTTTTTTATATATATGTCAAATGCGTTGACCGGGAAGCGAACCCGGACCAGCTGCTTGGAAGGCAGCTATGCTAACCACTAGGCCACCAACGCTTGACATGTTAATTCTAGCTTTTTATTACATGTTATAAAAAATATTACAAAATCACTTTATAACTCTTTTTGATGAGTATTTTTCATTGTCCTTTGTATGTCCCGAAATTTGAAAACTTGCCAGAAATTTATCGGTCGTAGTCGTTAACCTTAAGAGAGAAATGGTTTGGATACTCTCTTATCGTTATTTAATGGAAAGCTACAAACCAGACAGACATCATGAAAAATAATCACGAGAAAACATACATTAATCAGTGAAATTAAATAACAGAAATATGATTAATGATTTTGTTTAACATGATTTTAATATAAAATCAAATGAAAGCGAACACACGACTTAGCTGAATTAAAATCTTATCAAATACCAGCTCTTAAAAATTGAGAATGTGTTTGTATCCAGACAATATATGTTGCCATGAAAATCTTCGTTTTAATATATATATATATGTAATCCCAAAAGTTTAAACAGACACACACACATATATATGCTGGATACATATAGATATAAGTTGTTTTTAAAGTAATAGCAAAAGTGTGTTTGCATTATTGTTTTAATATTCACTATTTTGATAGATTAAAAAATTAAAAGACAACATGAAAATTAATCTTCTACAACTATCAGTTTTTAGAGTATTCGTTTTGTTAAATCTGAGCCATCTTCAAAGATTGTTAATATTTTTAAATAATTTGCAAATTTTAATTAATATTATAATAGTAGAAATGTCATTCATGAGTAATGTTATTTTAATACATTTTGCCTATTTTTTCCATGTATTAATGCTTATTTCACATCTCACTAATTCAATACCACTCCTTTGTTGAATCTATTAATTATATTACACAATAAAGTCAATTATATAATAACAGAAGTATGTATTTTAGAATGAAAGAGGAAAAAATTCAATATTACTGAAATTTTAAATTTCTAAAATTATAAAAAAAAAAACCTATATTATTAATAAACATTTTTCTTTCTTTTTTGTATTCAATATATATTTTTTAAAAATCTGATTGGCAATTTTAAACAAAAAAAAAATTATTTTTTGTTATCTTTACTTTTTTAATAATATTATTAAATAGAGACGGGTTTGTAAAAAAATCTTCTAAAAAATCTACTGCTTTGAAAAAATGATAACTTATCAGATTATATGTTCTAATCACGGGTTGAAAAACATGAAAAAGAAACTCGGTTGCATTAATAAAACATATAAACGCAAAAAAATATTTTGAAATTAAATAAAACATTTAAAATTTTTTTAGGACACATATTTTTATAAAGTATCTATAAATCCAGAAATTCAATTATTTAATGAATTTATTTACAAACGAAAACTTATCTTTATAAAATGCATTACAAAATATTCTGAATAATCTGATGTGCTGACTGGAAATTTCCTAAGAGAAAGTTATTTCTTAAGTCAAGCATTGGTGGTCGAGAGGTCAGCGACAGCTGTTTTACAAGCAGTTGTCCCGAGTTAGCAGGTTCGCTTCCCAGCTGATGCTATGACACATGAGAAAAAAAAAGTTCTTTCTTAATTAATAAGAACATTTCTAAATAATGTTAAATTTTATGTTGTTTATTTAATAATATTTTTAAATATTTGACTGATTTTAATTGTCTCTTTTACACTACCACAAAAAAAAAAAATACATGAAAATAATTTTATAAAATTGTCATTATAAGTTAAAACTGAACTCTTATTTAGATAACAGATGCAATATTTAGTCTTTGATTTCAGTAGTTAAAATAAGCACTATACTTTTAAAATATATTATTAAAAGGCTATTTGCAGTTTTCGGTTTTTTATAAGTGGAAAGACTTTCTGTATGGTTGACTTATGAAGAAATATTTGACAAAATTTTAATCTGATAATAAAAAAAGATGGAACGGAATGTGCAAGAAATCAAGGTATAAGCACAAAAATCATGCCAGTTTCAAAAAATGGCTAATTCTCAAAAACTATAATGTGGTTTTGTAATGTAAATGCTTCAAGCAATGTTTGATATTGCTCCTATAAAAACTATTTTATATAATTATTTTAAATTTGATTTTTTTAATTATAAGAATTATTTACAATAAGTATTATATTATTTATATAAAAACATAAAAAATTATAAACAAAATTATATACACACACAAAAAAATAGAGAAATAAAATTACTTTTGTATAGAATAACGTCTAACTGGAATCAGATGCTTTTTTGCGATCAATTATAATGAAATAAATTGGGTTTTTATTATAATAAACATTATTTACAATAATTATTATTCTATTTAGAAGATAACAAGCCTTCCTCTTCAATTCCATGCATAATATTAAATCAATGATATTAAATGCAAGAATACTCTTATTCCAGCCACAATATAAAGACTTTTAAAAAAATAAGAATGAAATTCTTATTTTTAAGCCTCAATGCAGTTATATAGGCCAATGCTAAGTATTTTGAAATAAGAGCACAGATATTTTTAAATCCTTCACTTTACATTTATTTATTTTGATAATGTTATAAATACTTATGAAATATTATAATTTACTTCATGCTAATACTTATATAAGGCTAAAACATCAGTACCCATGTGCCTTGAGTGTTTAATTTTAGCAAGAGAGACCTCTACAAATCATAACATGAGATTCGACTTTATAAAGATAAGAGGGACCCTCTTATCTCTAACCTATTTTTCTTAATTATATAGACAAATCTAAAGCATTTTGATTTGGCCGCATGAAGCTAATAAATTCTTCACTGATTAAGTCCACTATTTCTGTTAAACATAAACATTCATGAAATCTTTCGATTTACAATAAGTCAATATTCAGATATTAAATTTAGAAATATTTTGAATTAATTTAAAGTTGTAAATATTAATAAAAGATGCTAAAGTATGTAATAATCAATGAATTTTACTAGCGCAGTATCAGATTGTACTTCCATTTATAAGGTAATAAATCTTTCTCATTAGCAACATACACAATAGGAAATCACTGATATTAAATGTAAGGATAATCTCATTTCAGTTCAAAGATAAAGACTTTTGAAAAATTATTATATTTGTATATAAAAAATAACCACAGACTGCAAAATATGGAGAAAAATTATTATGTCTAAACCACAAGTAGTATGAGATACTGCTAAACTCCAAACAAGCAGCATTGCCAAAGCTTTAATAGCAAAAGATAAAATTACAAAGAAATCAAGTCATATATCACATGACCTAATTTAACAAGCTTGTATTATTGGGCTTGTCCTGGTATTTTAAATCTAATGCTTGAATATCCTAGCACCTCACTAAGGAAGTCAGTAGCAGAAAACAGTGTGGAATGGTGATATTTTGCAAAGCTTGTTAAGAGTTTATTTAGCTCTTTATATAACATTTGTAATACAAGCTTGTTAAATTAGGTCATGTGAAATATGGCTTGATTTCTTTGTAATCTAATTTTAATGTAAATAAAAAACTATTTCTAAATATCAAACATTGTAAATAAATGTATATTTTGATTTAAACTAGATGATTAGTGTCGTCTCTTTTATTGACTCATAAATGTTATAATATCATATTTAATTACATAGCACATTAAAATTTTAAATAAATTTTATTTATTTAATGCTTTATCTGCAAGATTTCTAACAAAGAATTGGAATAAGCTGCAGTTAAACATCCATTAGTAATAAAGAAACTTTGTTAATTCTTAAATATTATCAATTGCAAAATAATTAAAACGAGATTCAGAAATATATTCAATACACACATTATAATGATTTGTTATACATGTTTTTATTGTATACATGAAATATGTACAAACATCCAAATATGGTTAAAATGCATGTTATAATATGGTTCATTATTAGCCATGAATTTCAATATTTGCATTACTACTTGAAAACAAGTATCATGGATAAAGAGGGCGTACTATATGCACATTTAAAAAATTCTGCAGTGATATAAATAGAAAAAATGTCAACTTATTTTTTGCAGGTATTATTCACCATTATACTATCTTTTTTCATAATCCTTTGTTAATATTAATGCTTTCAATATTAAATCATTTAAATTAAAAGAGAAAAAAAAATTATTTTTAAAACTATATTAAAAAATTCAAATAATCAGATGCACACATTTAACTTTTTAAATTAACATTATAAATGAAAAATCATTGTAAATAATAATCCATATTTAAAATCAAGTTAATACATTTTAAATATATGCTACTTTTTAATATTAATGAGATTTGGGAACATTTATTTGATAACCAATAATATGTCGTTTTCCAATGACTTCTCCTACAAAGAACCAGAATGCAACTTCACAGCCAACCAATGTATTTAACCATGCTTCTTTGACAGAGAGATTTTTCCATCGTCCAGATTTGACTGTACTAAAAAGATCAGCAAATCCTCGTGGGACTTGGAATAATTCTTGTGGAAGAGGTGGTCGAAGTTCTACAGCAGCATAATGAAGAAATGTTTGAAATTTTGGAGTCAAAGTTTCTCTAGCAAAACCCGGAGCACGAGTTAAAGTAGTGGACAGCTTTTGAACTAGCTTCGCCATGTTGGAAGAATTGGCTGCAAATAATTAAAAATGAGATAAATCAAATATCTGCTACATTTGATTTATAGTCTAATAATAATGTCAGATGTATTTCTTAATCTATTTAGATTTAATGTATATGGAAAGATATCAGAAATTTAATTATAAAGTTTCATTTTATGTTAAGAGTATTAAGTAAATTTACCCTATTTATAGAGACACATATACTTTTCAAAATTATTTTGGTTATTATACAATTCTAAGATCATAAAAGTGTATAAACGTTTAGAAAATGATTAAGTATTAATTACTGCATTGTTTAAACAAGATAATACTTAGTAAGATAATTATATTTACTTGAAAGATATATGGAATGAGTTATTGTTAAAATAATTAGTATTTCCTAAGATTAATTTATAAAACATTTATTTTGATTAAGAATAAATGATGTGATTACTAGAGAGTGATTATTTGAAATAATAATTATTTGTATAAGTATATGGTTAATTACTGAAAAGTGTTTTATGAGTTATTATTACTCTAATGAGAACTTAATAATTTAATTGTTACTATGTTATTCTTCTCCTTCACTTTCTTTGCATATCTTCATATAATCATGTATATTATTTATAATATTTCACTCATATACACTTTAATGCAAGTAATTTTCTTAACCTTCTTTATTTTCTTTTTCTTACAGTTTCATCAGAGCTTAATCCTCCTTACAGCTCTGACGAAGACTGCTGGACAGTCGAAACTGTAAGAAAATAAAGAAGGTTAAGAAAATTACTTGCATTAAAGTGTATATGAGTGAAGTATTATAAGTAATAATTTAATTGTTATTATTTGTATAGTATTGAGTTAGATGTATTGTTAAATAGTCATTTTAGTTAGCGTCTGTAAGTTATAAAATTACTATGTGATTTAAATGATTGGATTTCAATGAAATTCTTCTTGTCATTCATTTATCTAACCATTAACCATTAATGTTATTATTAAAAGAATATCATTATCCCTGGGATTTTGATAAGATAGATTAATAATAAATTAGATTAATTTAATATGTGTTTTAAATTTATAATATTGTAGTTTATTATAGATATAATGGAATATGTAGTTATATAAATAGTTGTAGTAATTATTTAAATATGAATTTATTATGTTAATCATTGTTTATTACAGGGATTTTCCTAATGATTGTAACATGATAATATATGGAAAATTTCTATAATGGCAATTCCAATGGAGGTATATTTTATATACTTTACAATGTCAAAAACTGTACTTTGTGATCTTTCCTATAAAATATTTTATTTCAACAGTAATTATGAAATAGAATCTCAATAATAGTACTTGTATTGTATTTTAGGCTGAGTTTTATTCTATTTGTTGTAGAGTCATTCTCGTAAGCGAATGTTACAATATATATTTAGTGAATTAAATGTGAAGGTATTTGAAGCTTCACACTCTTAATTCGAAATGCTTGAGTCGGGCTTATTTATATATAAATTTAGGCATAGTAGAAGGTGGGTCCCATCTTTTTCTTATAGTTCTGACCCGTGTTTTAGAATTGAGATTCCCATGTGCAATCATTATTATATCTGATTGGCTGTCACATAAGCATGTTTAAAGCGCATCTTTTGAAGGTTTTAGCTTTCACGTTATTATATATATCACTTGATATCATGTGATGTGATCACTAAAAATATTCTTGCAAATATAAAATTAGATTTATAATTATTTATAGATATATAAACATGTAGACATTGATTCAAAATTTTGACTCACAACAAAATTAGTCTTGCGATATCCGGTAAAGATTCTTAAAATATCTATAAGTTCAAGGCCTATGAATTTTTAGATAAAATAGACAATTAAAAGAATTAATAATTTGATTTATTTGTATTGTTTACATTTCCATTAGTACTAATTTTCTTCTTTTCTAAGACAACGTAATATCTGATAAAATGAAAATATTCACAGAAAAGGGTTGTGCTTTATTACTGCCTGACATGCTTTCTATATATTTTTACTATATTATATTCATGGCATACATACCATAAATATGATTTAGTAAAAATATATTGAAATCATGCTAGACAGTAATATATATATTCTATTTATTCTAAATCGATACAGCAGTTATAAATTAATTAATTATAATTAATTTATTTTTCAAGAAAAACATTTCAAGATTGTAAGTAGAAGAATCTTAATTTTTTTTTAATATCCCAGAATTCTTATTCACAAACGTAAATATCTATCTATATTTCCCAAAAGATAAAATAATTATGAATAGTTAATTTATTAATATTGAAATTCAGAAACGACTGCTCTTGAAATTAAAGAAAAAATAAAATTAAGTTCTTAAAATAAAATTTTATATTTAATCAATGTTATAACAATATTACATTAGAACGTAAAATTAAGCAAATGAATAAATAAAATATTGCTTTTGTTTAAAGTAATTGAATTTGTCCACACACACGTGCTTACATATCCACAGTCTTGGTACATACATTCCTAACATGCATATCTTCATCGTCCATCTGTTTAAAATCTTTTCTTCCAAAATATATTGATTTGAATATACTGAACCATGTTTAAAAAATGAGCAAAGTCCTTTTCTAATAAATATTTTTATGTGTAATTAAATCCATAGAATTCTGCCTATTCATAATATATATATAAGATATAAATACCTCATGGTAACGATGTTAATTTATTCGCTTGGCATGCCTTATGACCTGAATTCAAATCTAAGACAGTTAATTGTTAAAACTCTTTAGTCTGTAATTAGTTTAGATTTGCCTTTTAGATAAATGTTAAATATTTAGCCAAGATTATCAATTATTACTGAGTTGTGATATGAAATCAGAACTGTATTTAAGAAGTCTTGTGATTAATGCATTTACCTTTACCTTTTAGTGTAAGAGATTATTAATTGTGATATAAATATAGCAATTTTTAAAGCTAAATAGATAAAAAGGTACTAAATAAGCTTGCATTTACTGTGACATTAATGCTGAGCAATATAAATTTAAATCTATTCACCAGTAGTCAAATCTGAAAAATTGATTATATTAATTCACAAGCCATTCCCCCAAAAATCATTTAATTGAACTTGCAAATAATACCCAATTTTTTATATCAACGCCTATCTATTTGATCTGTATAATATGGCTACTTTTATGCGACCTCCAGCTTATTACATAGTAGCATATCAAGCTTTGTTACTTGAAAGGTAAAATTTTTCAGTAGACTGTGATTTTTGTATTTTTTATTAATCAAAACAACAGTTTCAAATATTAATTCAGATGAAAAATGTTATACTGATAATATAGAACTAAAGTAACATTTTTTGAATTTTATTGTTCTGCAAATAGCTTTATCTATTTACATATTTGATAAATGATATTTATTTATGGATGTGTTAAAATTAATAGAATTAATAAAAAAATTTGAGTTATTCAGACATAAAACATACATTTCTAATTTTTTTTTTCATTCACAAAATTCGAACTATTGTTTGGAATCATCTTTACTTATTTTTTGTCTGAATTAAAGTTTGAATGAATGCTATTTGTAAATGCCAAATTAGGATGGATCTTATTTATTGGCATCTTTTGTACTAATGAAATATTTGGGATTTATTTTACAAAAAGATAAAATAGCCACCATAAAAAATCATAAACATATTATTTTGAAAATCCACTTCAATCATAATATCAATTATAAATTATTATTATTATTATTATTATTATTATTATTATTATTATTATTATTATTATTATTATTATTATTATTATTATTATTATTATTATTATTATTATTATTATTATTATTATTATTATTATTATTATTATTATTATTATTATTATTATTATTATTATTATTATTATTATTATTATTATTATTATTATTATTATTAATAATAATAATAATAATAATAATAATAATAATAATAATTTATTTATTTATTTATTTATTTATTTATTCATTATGAAGCAAACAATAAATGTATAATACAGTGAGATAAATTCCATACAAGAAAAATCTTGTGTGAGGAATTTAAATGTAACAACTAAAAACACTAATAAAATACAAAAATATATATATATATAAATATAACATAAAATATTAAAATCACACAGATATTGCATTTGGCAATTCAATCACAGTAGTAAATAATTACATCATAACATATAATATAAACAAAAAAAATAAAATAAAACTAATGCTTAGCATAATATAACCAGTGCCATAAATGCTTTTTAAAAATCAAATAAGATAGTGTTCATTAAATTCACAGAACAATCTCTTATAAATAAATATTAAATAATTTAGGACCATTATAACTAAATTGCTTCCTACTGGATGTTTTAAGAAAATTAGGTAAAGCTAACTAATATTTAGTAGATAAACGAGTATTTACTAAAAAACACTAATAAAATACAAAAAAATATATATATAACATAAAATATTAAAATTATACAGATATTACATTTGGAAATTCAATAACAGTAGTAAATAATTACAACATAACATACAGTATAAACAAAAATAAAATAAAATAAACAAAATAAAACTAATGCTTAGCATAATATAACCAGTGCCATAAATGCTTTTTAAAAATCAAATAACTAGTGCTCATTAAATTCACAGAACAATCTCTTATAAACATATTAAATAATTTAGGACCATTATAACTAAATTGCTTCCTACTAGATGTTTTAAGAAAATTAGGTAAAGCTAGCTGATATTTAGTAGATAAACGAGTATTTACAACAGAAGATTTAGTATCCAAATGAAGTTTCCTACAATAAATATCAAGAATCACTCTATATTTATACAAATGGAAAACATCTAGTATATTAAAAGTGGCATAAATATCTTTAACAGATGTGGCACGTGATCTACCAAAAATGATACGCATTGTATAATTCTGTAAAACAGACAATGTAGTCATTGCAAAAGTAGAACAGTTCCCCCAAACTGATATATTATAACATAATAAGCTTTGATAAGAAGAAATATATAAAGTAATCAAAGCTGACCGAGGAAAAAATTTAGATAAGTAGAAAAACATATAATTTAATTTACGTAAACGAGAACAAAGAAAGTCAATATGGTTTGACCAAGATAGTCTGGAGTCAATAAAAACACCTAGATAGCAAATATTATCAACAAAAGAAATGTTAGCACAAGTACAAGTGCTATTACAATGCCAAAAATACTTATTACAAATAGTAATGTTAAGTGAATGAATATTTGTCCTATAAGAAAAATTAATAGCTTTTGTTTTACTCAGATTAATTGATAAATTATTAAATGCTAACCATTTACTAATTAGGATTAAATCATCATTAATTATTTTTTCAACAAAATTATATGAAACTGCAGCATAAGATAAAGCAATATCATCTGCAAAACCATAAATCTTAGATTCTAAAGGTAAAGAAAATAAATCATTTATATAAATTATAAATAAAATGGGACCCAAAACTGAACCTTGTGGTACACCATGGTTAACTGTTATAAAAGAGCTTACAACACCAGAAATATTTGTTGCTTGTTTTCTATCCTTTAAGTAACTCGCAAACCATGAAATAAATCCACCACGAAAACCATATGAATATAAACGCTTAAGTAAAATTTTGTGAGATACAGAGTCAAATGCCTTAGACAAGTCTAAATAAATAGCAACAGTTTTAAAATCCTTATCTAGTGAAGTTGTCAAATTGTTTACATGACTATAGAAAGTGTCCAAGGTACTTCTACCAGAAATAAATCCATATTGATGTTCAGATAAAATATTATTTTTAGATAAAAATGACATCATTTTCTCTTTAACCACCATCTCTAACAATTTGGATATTACAGATATAATAGATATTGGTCTATAATTGTCAAGCTGTACAGGATCACCCTTTTTAAAAACAGGTGTAATAAAACCAACCTTCAAACAAGTAGGAAACAAACCAACATTTAAGGAAAGATTAAACAAATAAACAAGAACAGGTATGAAAGCTGACTTATTTTCCTTAAGAATCTTTGGTGTTAACTTATCTAGACCAGCTGAATGAACATTCTTTAAGAGATCAATTTTACCAGACAAATCCAAATCAGTAACATCTGTACACAAAAAAGAATTTACACAAGAATCAGCAAAAGACAATTCTTGTACTGGTGTTCTATCTATTGATAGATCTGAAAAAAAATTATTAAACAAGTCAGCAACACATTTTTCATTATTTTCTACTTCAATCAAATTATCATTGTGTTTTATAAATTTAAGTTGATTTGACAAAGGTTTCTTTACAAGAGAATTTATCAACTTCCATTTCAAAGAAATATTTTTATCATTAAAATATTTTTGATAATATTGAAATTTTAATTTCCGAATATCAGATTTAATCTCAGTATTCAATTTCCTCAAAGTCAACAAATCTCCACCCAAACATTTTAAATGATTTCTTTGATTAATTTTTCCAATCAAATCATTCGTTATCCAGGCTGAGCGCTTGCGGTTTTTGCTAGTCAATTTAAAACTAACCATAGATTTTGCAATTAAAGATTTACAAATATCTTGAAATTTTAAAAATGCTGAATCAACATCATGCAGAGCAAAAACATAATCCCAATTCTGATCAGATAATAACATTTTTAGTTTATTATGTGATAACTTATTAATATATAAATGAGTATTTACATGTGGTCTACAATTTAATAACCTCAACACAGTTGCAAAATGATCCGAAATAAAAATATTTTGTACAGACGATTCATAACTTTGATTCTGGTTTAATCTGACAAATATATGATCCAAAATTGATTGACAAGATTTCGTAATACGAGTAGGTGAAAAAATAGCTTGATTAAAACCATAACTATAAAGCAAATTCAAATATCGTACGGTAGGCCCATGTAGATTATTACATAAATCTATATTTAAATCTCCCATAAGAATTACTGAAGTAGTATGTAAATCAGACAATAACACATCAAGTTCAGCTATAAAATCCAAAATGATACTTGTGCACGATCTATATAAAGCAACAATAGTTAACACAAAACAAGGTAAATTCAGATGAATCAAAACACATTCTGCAGAGGCAAGAAATGGATTATGATACGTAAATTTAATGTTTTCTTTCACAAAAACTAATACACCACCTGAACGTGAAGACGCACGAGGAGAAAGAATATTTGAATAGCCATCCAGAACATATAAATGCTGTTCTTCAATGGAAATCCAAGATTCAGTTAAAATTATCACATCATAAAAACCGGCAGGAAAATCATTTAAATACACAACAAATTCATCGAAATTAGATCTAACACTTCGTATATTCATATGAAAAACATTTAAATTAGACAAAGTTTCATCATGAGAATAAAATGCATCAAGCTTCACTTTAGGAAATAAATTTCAAAACGCTGACAACTCAGATTCATTTTTAATTAAAACACACGGAGAATTTAAATCATTTCTAATATAAACCAATCCATTACGTATAAAAGCCATACCTTTACGTTCACGCATTTTTTGCTTAGCCTTCCATAACAGCTGTCTAATATGTGGAGTTATACGTTGATTAATATATACACGCTGACTAGATTCCATTAACAAAAAATCAGAAACCGATTTAATAACATTTCTCTTCAATAAAAATGATTTAGCTAAATTTCGCGAAGCAAAACGAGTAACAATAAAACCTGCTATATTATTAGATTTAGATTTTGTCCGATAAACATTCTCAATACAATTAGTAGTAAAGTTTTCAATTTCAAGTTTTTCCGCCAACTTCGTTACAATTAAAGATAAATTTTCATTTTCACAAAAGGGAACACCTTGTATTTCAATTTCACAATCCAACCGTAAACGTTCCATAGAGTCAATTTTTTCCTTTAACAAAGTGATTTCGTTTTCACAAGAATCATACATATTTGACAATCGTAGTAAATTATCATTATTTTTATCAACTTTACCCCGCAAAAAATCCACGTCAACCTGAAGCTTCGCAACCGTAATCGTAAGCTCTGAAATTGCCGTAGGTATAACCGGAAGTAATTTTAATTTTTCCAAAATATCACTTAAAATCAAGTTCGAAGAATCACTATTATTTACCATAACAGAACCATCACTATCAGGTGGAATTCTACAAACATTACATCTCCATTCCTGCTTTTTTTTTAAAGACATTCGTCTATAGGTAGCCTCTCCTAACGTTGAGCACGTGTAATGAAAACTGGTGCTACAGCCCATACACGAAACAAAATTTCCATTTTTTGGTAGTAAATCATGACAAATCTTGCAGAAAGACATTTTATAGGCAAATCCAATTAAATCCTATTTTACTGAACACAATAAAAATTAATATTTATAAATAAAAATACAGTAAAACAAAACAAAAGCAAGAGAGAAAAAATTGAACACGTCTTTAATCTAGAATAATAATAATAATAATAATAATAATAATAATAATAATAATAATAATGAGTAAAGACCTCATGGTCTAATAGTTAGTACATCTATTGACAATATGCATAATAAGATGTTTAAATTATAGATATTTTAAATTTTATTTGTCATAAACAGTTTTAAGATATTTTTTTAAGGTAGGTGATCATAACTAATATAATCACTGTACTGGAGTGGCCAATAAATAGCTGTCCATGTATTATTAGAATATAAAGCTAATGGGTTAAATTATCTTTGTGAAATAAAGTTGATGGTTTGACTGTAAAACTATAATATGATGATGTCATACTACTATGGGTGTCCAGTCTATGGTCACTCTTACTTTATAATAATACCTGAACTTTGTATAAGATAAAAAGAAGACAATATATATATTTTTACTAATAAACATTTTTTAAAAAAAATGTAATTATGTTAACAATTAATTTTAAAAATAATTATTAAAAAAATAATTACGTTTGAACAAACATACCAGCATCACTTTAATTATAGTACAGCGTAAAAGCTTAACATTTGTTTTAGTTTGATTAATTCAAAGCGTTAGCTACACATTACTACTTCCTTACATTTTGGTTGGTAGTAAAAAATAAAACTAAAATTTAAACAAATAATGAACATATAAATGGCATTCATAAGCAACCAAACAACTTTATATAAACATATATAATTATGATGTACTTCCAAAAAATTTTTTAATTTTATTTGCATTAATATGTTAATCCAACTTATTCTTATATATGTATAAGCTTTTTCCATAATCAATTAATTAAGAAAAATTAGTATATGGATTAATTAGTTTCAATTGACTCTCTCATGGTTCTTAAATTTAAGAACCATGAGAGAGTTAATTGAAATATGAAAGAGACCTACTGGTTTAAATAGGGCTGACAAAGCACAATGTATTCCAGCTGTGTGGAAACCTCTCATTTTTATCTAATATTAACTTGAAATTAATAGGTGAAAAAACTGAGGGAAATAAACATTATGATCAGCCTTATATTGTGAATGCTGAACTACTTCAAGTTGAATCTCACTTCTCATCTCCCACTGAGTCACATTATTCTTTGAGATCTAACGATTGCTCTTTAAAAAGTTAACCTTGATAATGGCGGTTGCTAGTCCTTCGAAATATCAGATTGTAATGCAAAATAACACACAGTTCATACCCAAAAATATTGTATTATCTATCTATCTATCTATCTATCTATCTATCTATCTATCTATCTATCTATCTATCTATCTATCTATCTATCTATCTATCTATCTATCTATCTATCTATCTATCTATCTATCTATCTATATACGCATGGTATACTTATATAACAATGTTTATACAACATCTGTTTATGTACAGTTACATATATACATGTTAAGACAGACTAATATACTTAAATGTATGTAAATACATGTTCCCTTAGTTAACTTTGAACTCAGAATACATACTACTATCGATCATAGTAAATGAAACGGGATATGTGTCAATAAATACCATTTCAATATATAAGAGATTTTTATGAGAATAGTCTAGACTTCTGTTTTCCACAAAAAATCAAAATATAAAACCAGTTTAGAATCCCTTCTATTCTTTCACTAATCATTCAGCATTGACTATGTTAGTATTAATAAATGAACAAATATCACATTTCTTCTGCACTTTATTTAATGCAAATAAACACTTTTTTAAAAAGAAGTGACAAAAATCTTTTACGCAGTTGAATCTGATGACTATTTTTGGAAATTTGGAATAAAAAAAAACGCATTTGTATTGTATAAAGTGCATATAAAAGTGTGACTGTGTAGTTTGTTTACATTAATATCTACAAAACTCTGTATAAAATGGAAAGTCCAAACTGTTTACTGTTCAATCAAAAATCTTTGATTCAAACCATACGGTAATAAACTGCAATTATCATAATCATAATCATTATCATCAAATATAGGTGAGTATCCTCATTTTAATGTAAAATATTATTGATCTGAACATCTAATCTAGTTTACTTAAGTAATCTGCATAGGGATTGTATTTATTGCTAATTATGTATTATTAGTAAGAATAAGTTCTATTTTATCATACATCATCCTTGTAAGATTTAGCTCCTATAGCAAACCCGAGATAGATGACATAGCATATCTAGGCATGAATATTAATCACAGATACTATATTGTAATAAACTTTAATATTAAATAATTAAAAGTGCATTCCAAAAGATGAGATTCCTGTAACTTAATTAGATCATCATTGTTATAACACCTGCATGTGTAAGACTTCACCAGTGCACTTCTGTTTTGTTTTATATTAATTAATTTACTTAATTTAATTATTAAAGATATTTTAAACTGTAATTAAGTTTTGTGTGTCTCTCATAAACTACTTCAAACCACTCCAAATCAAATTTAGTATTACCATATTAATTTATATATATTCATTTATTTAACCATAAATGTGTTTTGTTAATATTATTAATAGTTTATCAGTCATTCCTGAGTTTCATATTCCACCCTGGTTTATGTCCAGCTTGTGAATTAAACTGAGATTGAGTGTAACCTCATATATGTCATCCATAGGATAGTAAATCATAGAGTATTGGTGAAGGAATTGAAGTATGATCAGATTCAAAGTTTCAACTTCTCACCTGGTTTAGCTTTGATATAATTCTCCAGAAATCCTGGATTTTGATCCATGAATGTACCAATATGACTATTGCTATATATATATATATATATGTCTAAAGTAAACTAAAGTCATATATAGATATATATATATATATATATATATATATATCATCAACCATTATCAATCCACTGCAGGATGAAGGTCTCTCCAAGTTTAATCCATCTTCTCCGATCTTTAGCTTCTCTTCTCCACAACACCCCTGCACATTTTCTTATTTCATCCATCCATCTCACATGTGATCTCTTTCTGGGTCTTTTACAATCTCTTGGAATCCAGTTTAAAATTTCAATTGTCCATCTATTATCATCTCTTCTAGAAATATGTCCAGCCCAACTCCATTTTAATCTTTTAATTTTTTCAATAAGGTCAGTAACACCTGTTTGTTGTCTTACCCATACATTGCGTTTTCGATCTCTTCTTGTTACTCCTAACATACATCTCTCCATACTCCTTTGAGTGGTCTGAAGTCTCTGTATTGCTCTTCTATTAAGTGTCCAAGTCTCAGATCTATAAGTAAGAACTGGTAAAACACATTTGTTAAAAACTATCCTTTTCAAACACATAGGCATATTTCCTTTTAGTATCAAGTTATTTTACCAAAAGCACTCCAACCAAGTTTAATTCTATGATTAATTTCCTCCATTATGTTTTCATCTGTATTAATAATCTGACCAAGGTATTTGTAACTGTTAACTTCTTCTAATTCTTCATAATCAATCTTTATTTTCATATTTTGAGCAAATCGATTAAACATTACTTTAGTCTTTTTAACATTTATCTTTAATCCTACTTTTCTACTTTCATCTGCTAACTCCTGCAACATTTCCTGCAGCTCTGAAGCATTATTTGCAAAAACAACTACATCATCTGCGAAATCTAAATGACTTAAATACTCTCCATTTACTTTCACTCCTTTAGTTTCCCATTTTAATCCACAAAATACTTCTTGCAGAACTGCTGTAAAGAGTTTTGGAGATATGGAGTCACCTTGTCTTACACCTTTCTCAATGTTGATTTTTCCAGTAACATTATGTAATCTTATTGTTGCTGTTGCATTTTTATAAATATTCTTTAAAATATGACAATATCCTGGATCTATACCTTGATGATCCAATGTTTTAATCACTGAAGAAATGTGTATAGAATCGAATGCCTTTTCATAATCTACAAATCCAAAACATAATGACAACTCATATTCGTTTGTCCTTTCTATGACTTCTCTCAATACCTGGATATGATCTATTGTACTAAAACCACTTTTAAATCAAGCTTGTTCTCTTGGCTGGTGGAAATCCAAAGTTTTCTGTAGACGAGTTGTAATTATCTTGATAAAAATTTTATATAAAACTGATAAAAGACTGAGAGGTCTGTAATTTCTAGTATCTTCTTTATCACCTTTTTAAAATATTAATATTATTACTGCATTCTTCCAATATTCCGGTACATCTTTATCATTTAGACATTTGGTATATAACTTTGTTAAAATTGTTTCTAATTCTTCACCTGCTTCTTTTAATATATCAATTATAATTCCATCATTTCCTGGAGCCTTTCCTTTCTTCATACACTTAATTGCATGTCTCACTTCTTCATTTAAAATTCTGGGCAATTCAGAAGATGTAATAGATATAGGAGGTACTTGTTCTTTATTACTATATAATTCTTGATAAAAATCTTCTACCAATTTCATGATGTCATCTCTCTTTTTAGTAATAATTCCATCTTTTTTTCTTATTGCAGATATAAATTTCCTACCAATACCAAAATTTTGTTTAACATTTTTGAGACTTTTATTTTCTTCTACAGCTTTCCTTGCTATTTCACAGTTATACTTTTTTATATCATTTTCAACTCTTTTCCGTACTATTTTACAAAATTCGAGATATTCAATTCTTTTTAATACATCATTTTTGTATATCTTCATATTCCTTCTTTTCTTCATAAATTCTCTAGTCTCAGTAGAAATTTTATTAGTCAATTGCTGCTTTTTTCTACCAGCTATGTTTGTTGCAGTTTTTAAAAGTGTATCAGTTATTTTCATATTAATTTCATTCAAATCTGAATCATGTTCAAAATCTCCTAACACTTGAAACCTATTTGTAAGTTCTAATTTAAATTCATTAGAATGTTTCTGAAGATTAGGAATATCAACTGTAAATATTGTTTTTCTTAATAATTTTTGTCTCTTTAGTTTTACATTAACACGTAACTTACATCTTACTAATCGATGATCGCTTCCTGTGTTAAATTTATTAAGAACATTACAATCTTGAAATATGTATTTTCTGTTAGTCAAAATATAATCCAATTCTGCTGTACCTTCATTTGGATGCTTCCATGTCCATTTCCTTTTAACATTTTTCTCAAAAAATGAATTCATAATATAAAGTTGTTTTTTTTCTGCAAACTCCACAAGTCTATGTCCTCTCTCATTTCTATTACCATAACCAAAATTACCTACAGCAATTTCATCTTTCATTTGTCTACCAATTCTAGCATTAAAGTCTCCCATAACAATTTTAAAATGTTGTTTACTTTGATCAAAAGCCTTTTGTACATCCATATAAAAATCTTCCACTACTTCATCACTATGAGAACTTGTTGGGGCATAAACCTGAATTTTCTGCATTTGGTATCTGCTATTAAGTTGTATAACTAATCTTGCCACTCTGTCCGATACACCAGCAATCTCCACAATATTGTTCTTCCACTTTTTATTTATAATGAATCCTACTCCACTTGTATTTCCAATATGTGTGCCTTTATAATAGAGTATATGTCCACTTTTTAAATCAATTGTTTCTTCTCCTTTTCTTCTAACTTCACAAAGTCCAATAATGTCCCATTTAATATAAGACAGTTCTTCTTCTAATTCTTGCAATCTTCCTTTACTTGAAAGTGATCTGCAGTTGTAAGTACCTAAATAAAAAGTCGTCATCAAATGGCAGCCTGGGTCCGCAATCAGGGGATTCTTAGCACCCTCCGCCTTCGGCCACCAACCGCTGCATTGGTTAGTGACTTTACAGCCTCCTGTGAATAAGAGCCATGCTTTATTTTTGTATATATATATACACAAACTCATATTTAGAAATATGTCTAAAGTAAACTAAAGTCATTGTTCAAAATACAAAATTTCTATTATCTATTGCTGAATAAGTAAACCATATCCTACTATATTTATAAAAAATATAAAAAGAATTTTAAAGATAATCTTTTATTCACATAAATTCCTTAAAATATAAAAAATAAATTTTTTTAACATTCATAAATAAAAGCATGTGACAATCATGTTTATAAATTCACAAATCAGATTTCCAAAAAATCATGCTCACATTCTTATAACAGTGCAAATATATCCAAAGTGGGTATTAGTTGCAAGTTATTTTAATGATTTTTTGAGAATTGGCTTTGTGATATTTTAAGCATGATCACCCCATATTAAATTGTGAAGGCTGAAGAAAATTTATTTTTCACTTTTTAGTGATTTTTTTATGGAAAGAAAAGTATTTTTTTTATTCTACTTGTATTTTATATAATTCTGGAAATTATGATCAAAATACAATTTAATACTTTTAAATACTAATATCATAAAGTATATCAAGTTTTGTGTAAAATTTAAAATGTACATCATTTAAATTATTTTTTCTAAAATTATGTGAAAACTTTTGTATGATCATCAGGAATGTGAATAGGGGCAAACTTTCACCAAGATCAGTAATTAGGAAGTGGATAGAACATGAGTTACAAAATTTTACAAATAGACAACAACAAATCAAAGAAAAGTACACAAAATACATAAAGCCTAAAAAACATAGTAAAATAGCTTATTTTATCAAGGTTTATGAGCAAATGTAGCACTATGTGAAAAGTATTGCATACATTTTTCTCTGCATTGTACAGAGATAAATAGTTACTGTTATGGTTTAAATTGTCATTGAATTTCTATGATACATAATATAAATACAAATATTATTTGAATATTGTTTTAATAATGAAGAAGAAATATTCAATGTTTAACTTTACATTTAAAACTGCATATAAGTAATAGGCAATGCACTAATAGCTACATTACTTCTAAAATCTAAATATTAGAATATAAAGAGATATGTTTCTTCTGAGGGCACAAAAGGGGCAACATGTTTTCATTTATTTCTAACAAAAGCAGTTTATGTCATGGGCACAGTAGTATATTAATAAAGTGATAATCTCCATGATAAAGAATCCTGGATCAATTTTCAGTTAAGTGAAAAAAAACTCATTTTGGCCAATTGAAAAACATAATTAGATGTAACTTATCATTTGGATACTAGAACATTTATATGATATTCTAAAAAAAAATATTTTCTATATATGAATTTTTTCTACAGAACAGGCTTTCTCATACCTGCACTCCAATGTGTAATATATTGGGTGTTTGAAGTCACACTTTCACACAACTCTCAACTATCCATGCTATCTCACACTGCTGACACACTTGATCACACATATGTCAAAAAGATAAATAATCATCAATATTTGTATTTTATGCTAAACCAGCACTTGTCAGTTGGTCCAGATTATCATCTCCACACATATATAAAGTCAATGCTCATCTTATATTAAGATATCCAATCTTCATACTTTAATGGACAGGCTTCAATCCACTCCACCCCACAACTCTTCTGCTATCGATTTCATTGAAAATCTGATGATGGAATGGGGTGTTAGGATGAGAAGGTTGGCACCAGTGTGTGCTTTGAGCATTCCATCAGCAGATTTTCAATGAAATGGATAGCTAAAGAGTTGTGGGGTGGAGTGGATTGAAACCTGCCCATTAAAGTATGAAGATTAGGTATCTTAATATAAGCTGAACATTCATAGTATATATGTGTGGAGATGATAATCTGGACCAAATGGCGAGTTCTGGTTTAGCACAAAATACATATATTGGTAATTATTTATCTTTTCTACATGTGTGTGATCAAGTGGTCAGTAGTATGAGATAGCATAGATAGTTGAGGGTCATGTGAAAGTCTGAGTTCAAACTCCCTATATATTACATATTAGAGTGCAGATATGAAAAAGCCTGTACTGTAGAAAAAAATTCATATATTAAAATATAGTGCTGTAAAGTCTACCCATGCCTCATACATGTATGTAAATGGATTATGTCCTGGACATGAGGGGTCAGAGTAACCTATGGTCAATATGGGTAGAATGAGAAGGTTAGCACCAATGTGGGCTTTGAACATTCCATCATCCAATTTTCAATAAAATGGACAGCTGAAGAGTTGTGAGATGGGGTGGATTGAAGACCGTCCATTAAAGTATGAAGATTGGCTATCTTAATACAAGCTGAGCATTGATTGTTTATGTGTGTGGAGATAATAATCTGGACCAATTGGTGAGTTCTGTTTTAGCACAAAATATGTATATTGGTGATTATTTATTTTTTCGACATGTATGTGATCAAGTGTGTCAGCAGTATGAGATAGTGTGGATAGTTGAGGGTCGTATAAAAGTCTGAATTCAAACCCCAATAATTTCTGCAATACATAAGGAAATTTTTATTTACCAAACATTGAGCACTGCCAACATTAATAATAATAATCAGAAAACATCTATCTATCTATCTATCTATCTATCTATCTACCTATCTATCTATCTATCTATCTATCTATCTATCTATCTATCTATCTATCTATCTATCTATCTATCTATCTATCTGTCTATCTATCTATCTATCTATCTATCTACCTACCTACCTACCTGTCTATCTATCTATCTATCTATCTATCTATCTATCTATCTATCTATCTATCTATCTATCTATCTATCTATCTATCTATCTATCTATCTATCTACCTACTTACCTACCTGTCTGTCTGTCTATCTATCTATCTATCTATCTATCTATCTATCTATCTATCTATCTATCTATCTATCTATCTATCTACCTACCTACCTACCTACCTGTCTGTCTGTCTGTCTGTCTATCTATCTATCTATCTATCTATCTATCTATCTATCTATCTATCTATCTATCTATCTATCTATCTATCTATCTATCTATCTATCTATTATCTACCTACCTACCTACCTACCTACGTGTCTATCTATCTGTCTGTCTATCTATCTATCTATATTTGCAAATTTATCAATCAATCTATCTATTATTATTTCTATCTATCAAATTATCTATATATCCACAAACAGATTAGTATCTATTATTTGAAATTAATAATTTTGTGAATAGACTGCAGTCTTGATTATGGATCTAGATAATTTGTTTTAAATACCAAATCTAGTTCGTAGAGGACATTTGTAAATAGCTACATATACTTAAAATCTTTATAAATAATAAACTGCTGACAGAAAGAGCGAGACTTTCTTTAAAATAATGTGAATAATTTATAGAAGCCCACTACTGAGACTGCTTTTATAGACATAAATCCTCAAAGGTTAAAACTAAGAAAGAAGTTTGCCGGAGGAAAAGAAATTCTAAAGATTTATTTTTTGTTTAGCAATAGAGTTCTGAAACTATATTGTTAAATGATTTCTATGCATTATATCAATATTTTATTTTCATGATATATAGTTTTTTTTTTTTAAAAAAAAAGTTAAACAGATGTAAATGCCCACGCGCCGCTCACACACATATATAAATAACTGTAAACAGATTTAAATAGGCTACAGCGGGGCAGAAGCCGCTTCACCCTTTTGTAGACAAATAATAAAAGCCAAAAATTACTTAACAGACTATTCAAGTTTCGGTTTCATGATCGTTTTTGATCTCTTTTTATTTTAACGTTTAAACTAAAAATATTAAATGCCCATAAACCAACCAATAAATGAATGGGGGAGCTTGTTTGAGATCCTGAAAAAAAATTCTAAGTTTGTTTGAAAGTCATGTGCTTTGCTGAATTATTTATCATATTCCACTCAAAATTGCAAACACACACACACCAATTAAATGATATATGTGTGTACGTGTACATATATACACAGATTTACTAAAGCAATGTTTTACTTGTCATCCTAAACTTATTTTAATAATAAAATAATAACAACATTAATTGTTACTTGGATTGTAATAGATTTTAAAGGTTATTTATCTGCTGTGAATACCATTTTAATATCATCACTCAATTTAGGGTCAAGTAAGTACTTTTATATTAAAGGTTTAGATAGTATTGCACATCAGTTGAAAAAGTGGATGAATATGTAAATGTAAGCATTAATTGTCGCAAGGACTAGAATAGGAGTTACATTACAACCCATGTTTTCACATAGGAGAATCATGGTTTTTATATGAGCAATATTTTTAAAAATCGAAATAAAAAAATAACACCACACAGGAAAAACTTAATAGTAAAAAAAATATCCAAAACAGCATTGTGAAATTAACAACTGAACTATATTGCAAATATATGACTATGATGTTCTACAAAACTTTCTATGGTCAAAAGTGTTCTGAGATTTCAAAGGATTGATGAAAAATTAACCAATATTTGCTAAACAATGTTTGGACTCCATTGCCATTATTCAATTGAAAACTAATCCCACATGAAACATAGTCACTTTATTTCTATTTAAATATTACAAATATATCAATTTCAAGTTAAAATATAAATCTTTAATTTGTCCTTTTTAACATAATTATTTCTATAAAAAAGTAATCAATCTATTCTCACAAATACCATTAAGCAGTAGTGTTCAATATTCAAAAATACTCTTAATCTGACAACAAGATAGAGACCTCAAGGCACTAAGAATGGCTGTTTTATTTAAGTACAAATAAAACTGCTTTATTAGATGAAACTTTAGTTAACCACTGGAGAAAGCCAAGACTATAAAAAAGTAATCAATCTATTCTCACAAATACCATTAAGCAGTAGTGTTCAATGTTCAAAAATACTCTTAATTTGACAACAAGATAGAGACCTCAAGGCACTAAGAATGGCTGTTTTATTTAAGTACAAATAAAACTGCTTTATTAGATGAAACTTTAGTTAACCACTGGAGAAAGCCAAGAACTCCAGTTGACTCTGTTACTAGTTCCCCATTTTAGTTCCATTTATTCTAGTTTAGGGAATTAAATGTTCCTAAAATTATTCCTATTTAAAAGAGTAGATTCTTAGCTCTCTTTTCAGATATAAATTATCTCTCCAGATGATCACAACACTTGATTATCACCAACAGTAAATCATATCATGGATAAGGGCAGCAAAATATTACAGTCAAAACTCAATCAGTCATTTTAACTTCTACATTACACTACATAAATCAACAGTTGCTTTCTAGAACTTTGAATTCACTTTTGAATGCCATTCATATTTGAATTCTGGAATTGATAAATCATCCTGAATTGTAACATTAGATTACTATCAACAGTTAATCAGCTCGTGAATTAATGCAACCAAAACAATATTGTTTAATTGCAATTTATCATTTTAAGTTCTACATTACACTATGTAAATTAACAGTTGCTTTGCTGATCTTTGAATTGATGGTTATATAGCATATAATATGTATTTCCTAATATTGATAACAAGAGGAAAACTTAGTTGCCAGCCATTGAAAGTTCTGGGAATTTGCGCTATGATTTATGTTGGGGGGGGGTAGATGTTTCACTCATCCTTTCTCACTGGGGTGTATGAGTCTTATGGGTTGGAAGGTCCTGGGGCCTTGATCCCCAGCCATTGGGAGACTGGCTGGGTTGTGAATTCCTTGGAGATTATTACTTGCATTAACTTTTTTCTTTCAGTGGGGGATGATGCGTTTTATTGTGCTCTGGTTTCTGTATTTTGTGGTGTGAATCAGCAATCACTTTAGAACATTGGAATTCTATCAATAGCTATCCATCTTACAGATGATTGTTTGTAGATTTTACTGGATAAATTTATGGACAAATTCAACCTGTCAATTGATTCTCTGCAGAAAACTTTTTAAATCAACAGTTACTGTGTAGAACTGTGAAGTGTTTTTTAAATTGAACATAATGGATGCCAGTCATTGAAAACTTAGGAATTGCTGCTGTGATTTTACCTTTTGTTTAAAACCATTGTTTAACTCATCTTTGTTGCCTGGATGTGGAAGTCTGGAGACTGGGAGAGTCCTGGGAGTATCCCTGGAGCCTAAGTTCTAGTTTTCAGGCTGGCTGGGATAAGGGTGTGAGGGATCATTACTGGCATAGATTTTCTCATTTCTGAGGTGATGGGAAGATGTTATTCATGGTGGATGGAATTTTGTATTGCACAGTGAAAATCAACAATTATCTTGGACTGGGGTCACAGCTTCACTCATCTTTGCTGTCTATATGGGAGAATCTGGAGGTTGGGGGATCCCCAGGGCCTAAATGTTAGCACTATGGGGAACAATTGAGATGAGTGTATGAGGGGATTGTTCCAGTTGGGGGAATGATGTGCCCATTGCTGTTTCAATTTCTCAGTTAAAGTATGTGAATCAACATTTACCGAGTAAAATGATGAGATAAACTTTGTATAGCACACAATATAATCATGTAAACTCAAAGATTTGTAACAAGATAATAAACATCATCAATTTTTTTTTCTTTGAATAACATTTAATGTATCTTATTTTAAATCTTATCATATGAGTTGTAACCAAATTACAGAATAAAATTTCCTATATTTTATATAAAAAAAAATGTTAGTTGACCAAGACAGAAATTAGATCATAAAAAGAGGAAAGAAAGATTATTTTCTATAATTTTGTACAATCTAAAACACAGTGTTTGTAAAATTTAGCAAATATTAGATATAGACTTTGTACAATAGTATTTATTAAATAATATATTTATTTAAAAATTCAAGTTAAATATCAGTGGTGTTTAAATAGAAGTGAATTTTATACATTAAAATATTGGCTTGGTTTTTCTTCCAAGGCTGGTAGATGGGATATTTGTATGTGTGTGTGTGTGTGTGTGGTAATCATTTATGATTTTCTGTAGAATTATTCAGATGGCCCTAAGATAACTAAGTTCAATTTTAAAATCCACTCATTTTCCTTTATACTTTTATGATGATAGACCCTATTTGTTTAAAGGCATACTATGGAGAAACTCAAGCCAACTTGGCAACTCGCCCACACCATTATCTGAATAAATGTGCTAGGAAATGCACTGAATATTCTTCTCTTTTGCTTGATCATGAGTTGCTGACTGGTCATAATTTTCATCTTTCTACATCCAGTAGTGTTTGTTCAGAGCATAATGATAGAAAAAGAAAGGTAAAGGTGGTTTTTCAATTACCAATGACATCCATGTCATTAATAAAATGATTACAGCATTTGCCTCTGTAAAAAATGGCGTTTATAGCTGTCATTACTCATTAGCATGCAAATTCACCTTAAATATTCATTCGGATCCAATTTAGTCTTCAATACTTACTTACATTATTTATGGATGGCAATTCTCTCACTTTTTATCAGGTTATGATTATGGTATTATGTGGTATTGAAAGTTCTTAGTGTTAAATAAATTCTTTCGTATTCAAACCCAAACCTGTTTAGTCATTAAATGTTTTAACATTTATTTATTCATTATGTTAGTGTTTTTTGCTTTTATCTGATAACGCTTGCAACATTTCCTGAAGCTGTACAGCATTTTTCATAGTGTATAAATAAAAAATGTTTTGAATACTTAGACCAGAAAAGCTCAATTTCTATTCAAAAGTTTAAATAACTGAGTATGCTTTAACCCACCCAGCACAGATTCACAGCACTCGTAATTTGCAGAAAGAAGTCTAGCATTTATATAAAAATACTGAAATAGCTATCTGTCTGAGACCTGAGCAATTGAAAGCTTGCTAAGATAGTAATATTGTTGAATAGAAATTTAGCTTCTTCTCATATAAGCTTTCAAAATGTTCATTTATACATTACAAATGGAACAATTAATAGTAATAACATGAGAATTAAAACATTATTTGCAAAAATAACCTGTAAAATTAAGATGTCTTAAATAATCACTTACTTTTATTCCTTTAGATTTCCATTTTAATCCACAAAACAGTTCTTGCAAAACTGCTGTAAAACATATTGGAGAGGTGAAGTTATCTATCATATATCCTTTTCAATATTAATTTTTTTTAATATCATTATGTAATCTAATTGTTGTTGTTACATTTTTATAAATATTCTTCAGAATATGACATCAGTTCTATACAAACTTTTTGCCAAAATAATTACAATTAGTCTACAACAAACTAAGGATTTTAACCAACCAAAATGCCAAGCTCGATTTAAAAGGGGTTTTAATATAGTGAATCATATCCAAATATTGACAGAAATTATGGAAAAGACCAAAGAATATTTGTCATTTATATTTTGACAATTCAATGCTATAATCACTGAAGATATGCTTATAGAATCAAATCTCTCTTCATAACTTACAAATCCAAAATATAATGGAAAATATTCATTGATCCTTTCAATAAGTTTTCTCAATACTTTGATATGATTCACTGTACTAATGACTTTTAAATCCAGCTTGGCATTTGGGTTGGTTAAAATTCTTAGTTTGTTGTAGATTAGTTGTAATTATTTTGATAAAAAAGTTTGTACAAAACTGATGTGTGTAATTTCTAATATCTGCTTTAGAACCTTTTTTAAATATTAATATTAATACTGCATTCTTCCAAACAACTGGTACATATTTAGACATTTGTTATATAGCTTTCCAAAAAAAATTATATTTCTTCATCTGCTTCTTTTAAAATATGAATTATGATTCCTTCATTATGTGGAGCTTCTTTCTTCTTCATAAATTTAATTGTGTATTACTTCTTCATTTAAAATCCTGGGCAATTTAAAAGATATAACTGTTGTAGGAAGTACTTGTTCTTTATTACTATATAATTCTTGATAGAACTTTTCTATCCATGTCATGATATCATCTCTCTTTTTATTAATAGTTCCATCTTTTTTCTTATTGCAGATATAATTTTACTACTGAAACATTTTTGCATGTCTGACTAGGTGTCTGTTACACATAAAATGTGTGAGTTGATCAAGTTATGCAAAAAGAAGAAAGTTTCATTTCTATTTCTAAAAAACATAACTATATTTCCTGATCAACTCTACCTAGTAATTGTTATAATTTGTGCTATCAAAAAAATCAGCTTTTATTTCTTTTATAAGGGTTCCAGATTCATATAAGAATCCATTGAAATTTGTCACATCACATCTCACAAATTAAAAATAAAAATGATTTAAAAGAATCGGTATTATATTATACCGTAACTAGAATTATTTTCTAGATATTATTATTCCGGGAGCATATTCAACACATATTGGCAAAAGTAAATTATATTTTCAAATCTTACTAAACTAATATTAATAAATGTAATAATAATCATTAATAACTATTATTAATAATGTACAAGGAAAAGTTGGTATTAGAAATAAATATTTTTATTCTAACAAATTAAAATATTTAAAGATAAATTACAAATTAAATAAACTGGAGAAAACACACACTAATCCAGATATGAATTCATTAATAAAAATAACAGTTAAACAATTAAAAAGTTTTTGGGTAAACAAGAGTCTCTTGATCAATAAAATTAAAGTCTCTATCGTGATTATTTTAAGCTTATTTTTAAGAATGGTTTGCCGACAATTTAGTCACAATCGGGAATAATGAATTATAGCTTACCAGTAAGTTTAGTGGGAAGATTGTAGATTACTATGCATAGTTTTTCCTGAGTTAGAATGAGCTCGTGGCCATTAGTTTTAACTTGTTCTAGTCCTGGTTCTAAAGGCTAGTCACAAAAGCATTTCTGGGTTTGATGGTCTTCATGATGAACGATGTCAAAAGCTTTGGTCTACTCCCGCATGAAGAATTATTTCATCGTAGAGTGATCCTTGATTCTGTAATCCAGGACCAGCCAAAAGAAAAACATACAAGCCAAGATGTTGATCTAACTGGTCTCTTCCTTTTTGTATTCGGGGTCCAGTTTTCAGACTTCTGCATATACCTTTTGTTTGTCAAAAATATACGTTGATAATCTTGTACATTCTTTATAAAATTTACATTACAAAGTCTTTATTTTTTTAGTATCATTCTGCCATCTTTAATTAGCTAAAATATTTTTCTTTTAGCTTATCTGGATTAGTAATTAGTGTGTCTTTTGTTCTCTCCAATTTTTACTTTTATTTTTAATTAGATAAAAAAATTACGAATGACAATTTTAACTTTCATTGTACGTTTTAACAAAAATTATACTAATCAAAAAAAAATCTAAATTTACTTTTTTTTAGCGTTTACCAAATGCCAATATATTTGTACTATATATAAATAAATGGTACACTACCAATACCAAAATGTTGTTTTACACTCTTGAGACTTTTATTCTCTTTTACAGTCTTCCTTGCTAGTTCACAATTATACTTTCTTATATTATTATCAACTCTTTTCCACACCATTTTGCAAATTTGAGATATTGAATCCCTTTTAATGCATCATTTTTGTATATTTTCATATTCCTTCTTTTCTTCATAAATTCTCTAGTCTCAATAGAAATTTTATTGGTCAATTGCTGCTTTTTTCTACCAGCTATTTCTAAAAATGTATCAGTTATCTTCCTATAGATTTCATTCAAATTTGAATCATGTTTAAAATATGTTAATATTTGAAAATGATTTGCATGTTTCTGAAGATTAACATGCATCTTATATCTCATGAACTGAGGATTACTTATTGCACTGAATTTATTAAGAACATTATAATTTTAAAATATGTATTTTCAGTTAGTCAAAATACAATCGACTGCTACTGTACCTTCATTTTAATGTTTTCGTGTTCATTTGCATTTAACATTTTTTTCAAAAAAAAAAAAAAAAGAATTCATAATATAATTCTTTTTTTCTGTAAACTTTACAAATCTGTGCCCTCTCTCATTTCTATTACCACAATCAAATTTATCTACAGCATTTTCATCTTTTAATTGTTCACCAATTTTACCATTAAAAGTCTCACATGATAATTCTAAAATGTTGTTTTGTCTGACCAAACACCTTTTGTACATCCACATAAAAATCCTCTACCTCACCATCAAAATGAGTTATGGTTGGAGCATAAACCTGAATTACCTGCATTGGATATCGGCTATTAAGTTGATTAACTAATTTTGCTACTCTGTCTGACACACCAACAATCTCCACAATATTGTCCTTCCTCTTTTTATTTGTAATAAATTCTATTCTATTTGTACTTTCAATGTTTGTGCCTTTGTGGTACAGTACATGTCCACTTTTTAAATCGTTTATTTACCTTTTTTCTAACTTCACAAAGTCCAAAAATATCCCATTAAATATTAGACAGTTCTTTCAATTCTTATAATGTTCCTTTATTTGAAAGTGATATGTAGTTAAAAGTACCTCAATATAAGGTCATCATCAAACAGAAGCCTGAGCATGTGATCAGGAGATTCTTAGTACCATCCCCCCCCATACTTTTATTTCAAGTTAAATCTTAAAATCCCAATTATGATTGAAGAAACAATTACTTTTTAGTACATGGTCACTAAAAGCAATTTGATAAATAATGTACTTAATTTATATTCTCTCTCTTTTTTCCTTTTTCTATCTATGTAAATATATAATAAAAATATGTTAAGTAAAATCCAAATAGTTTTTTTTTTATTTTTATGATGATATAATATCATTTGCTTGATTTCTAGGTACCTTTATGCTTTAGTTTTTTCGTAGTAATGGTTTAATGCTTTAGTTTAAATTTACAACACATTTATGCATGCATATTTATATGCATCCAAATATGCATAATACAGTACTAGAATCATTAAAATAAATCACACAATCTAATGTATAAATTTATATAACTGCATAACCCAGATTACAGAGTCTTTACTTCATGTAGATACAAAATGGATAAATTTATGTTAGATTGTTGTATCACTTGAATATATATGTTGTCGTGGTACAAGTTGATATGTATGCAAAACCAGTATAGCCACTAGTGGCCTCCACCAGAGCAAAGCCTGAAACCAGACACCCAAGAAATAATCTCATTAGCCATTTCAAGAAAGCTGGCCATCATTTATTTTTACTAGCAATCATATATAATAAATAAATTAATCATTTATGTACATACAGACCAACTCAAGATAAAATATTATTATTATTAACCCCATTTTAATGGAACTGACTACTAATAATAGAGAGATAATATTAGATTGATGAACTATAGAACTAATAATTAATTTTAAATAATAACATAAGTATTAGTTTAAAAAAAGTCTGTATTTAATTCTAAGACTTAATACAATCTAATGGAGTGATTCAATCCATATTTTAAATCCCTACACCAATTACTCTTTTTCTCAACTTTCAGCCTTTTATGATCAATTATTACAAAACCTAAATCCAACTCTAAAAAAACATTATATGTAGTGTGCCATGTTCTAACATTCCTGAGATGTATATGCAAACTGCTTGGAATGACATTGAATTGACAATACAAAAGGGAAAATATTAGATACCGATTAATGTAAGACAACACCAGAACACGAGCTAGCAAAATTAATTAATTTAGATGTAGATATTATATATCTTAACCCTGATAAAAAGAACCCAACTATTTTGAAAAAGGATGGCCTGGGTGCATATATTAAAATGGGTATTAACTAATAATATCAAATCTCCCTCTGACAAAACTTATTTAAAAAACTAGCAAATCTATAAGAGATCTTTTATTTTCACCATACTATAAAATAACTATTCGTTAATCTGCCTTAATGGATAGATTGAATCTAACTCAACTGAACTATATAATGATTAAATAATAAAAATAAACAAATACACGATAAACCTTAAAAAATATATAAAGAAATTATATATACATATATATACAAGAGAGCAAATTACATAATACATATGTTAAAACTTATTTAAAATAGGTAAAACTCTTCATGCAGTAGTGCCACTCAGTGCAAGTCAGAGTAATCAATGGATGCAAGAAGGTTTGTGCATAAAATCCCTATCTAGTGCCTACTCATCCAATATCCCCAGACTAGTTTCTAGTTTGTGGCTTTCATCAGTGAGGAGCTTGGATCTGAGAGCACTGCACCCAGATCTTAGGATCTAATGCAACCCTCCAGCAGCAGGGTTGCATTAGATCATAAGATATAAGTGCAGTGCTCTCAGATCTAAAGGTCCTCACTGATGAAAGCCACAAACTAGAAACTAGTCTGGGATATTGGAATGAGTAGGCACTAGATAAAGATTTTATGGATAAACTTTCTTGAATCCATTGATTACTCTGGTTTGCAATGAGTCGTACTAGTGTATAGAGAATTTTGCCTGTTTTAACAGCTTGAGAAAGCATATGAAATGGTGATCATGTGATGTTTAGTGGTTTAAATGTTATTTACATAATATATTGACTTCATTGCTTTTAAACTAGTGTGTTGACAGTTTTATTTTAAGGAAATAATGAGTTTAATTGTACATTATAAGATAGTTCATATTTACTCAGCCCTAAAATTGCATTTTTGTTTCTGAGTGTTGTATGTGATAAGCTTATGCATTCATTTGGCCAGCTTTCAAATCATTCAACTGGAATGGGGTTATGCTCTTAACAGTCTTGTAACATTATGTGTGATTTAT
The DNA here is from genome assembly GCA_028023455.1 of Epiperipatus broadwayi. NCBI lineage: Eukaryota > Metazoa > Onychophora > Udeonychophora > Euonychophora > Peripatidae > Epiperipatus > Epiperipatus broadwayi. The sequence continues at coordinate 4,066,139 of JAQFVV010006233.1, forward strand.
TATTTTTAAAAGTCCACACTGAACATTGACATAATTTTCTGATTAGCTTGCAGATGGTTCTTTGTCCTTGGGGACTGGATGTGGTGTTATGCTCTTGCAGATGTAAAGATGGTTATGGAAAAAGGGATTACCTGGGATAAATAACTGTTGATATAGACAGAAAACATGGTGATGCTTCTTGAAACAAGGTAAAAAGATTGTCTCTTGAAAACCACCATTTTTTATGTCATTCCAAATACCCTCCTCCTTCTGTTCCTTGGCATTTTTAATTAAAACTTTTACATTGTTCTAATTTTAGGATCGTTTATAATAGTCATGCAAAAAGAAAATATTTTCTTTTGCTATTGTGGTTCCAGGTCTAACCCCTTGTCTGGGTTTTATCAAAATATTGATAAATTTAAATGTCAATTAACTCATTTAATTTTATAAAATTTCTTACATTCTTTACATAAATTATTATTTTTTTCTATAAAGCGTATCATATTTTATACCATCACCACCATTAACATAGGAAAATTATAATTAAAAATTTTAAATAGATCTTAATAACTATATACAATATATGAATTTAGCGTTACCCATCAATTTTCGACATTTAATTTATTAATTAAATAAATTTTATATACCAACATAATAAAAATAGATATAAATAAAAATATGTACAATTCTATTATGAAGTGGAAAAATACCACTTCAATATGTATATATTTAAATGTAATGACAGTAAATGTAACACACAATAAGCTATATATAAACTAATAATTATAATGTAATTCGAATCTTGTAAACTTTCCTTAGATAATGTAATTCATTATAAATAATACTTCCAACATGTATACTAAGAAAAGCTTGTTTAATACTTCAAAATGAAAATGTTAAATATATCTAGATATTACATTCATCATGCTTTTGACTAATTGGGAGTCATAATCATGAAAAATGAAAATAATAGATGGTATTATTCTATTCTCTTCGTTTATTGATTAGTAATTATTATTTTATACATAGCTCATAGGTGTGAGATTGTAATTTCTTACAATTCAATTTCATGTATTTTAACCTATAATTATTTATATTTACATACACACGTGTGTGTTTGTGTAATTTTAATTATTTATATTTACATATACACGTGTGTTTGTGTAATTTTAAATAAAACTATTAAGTATTAGCAGTAAATATTAATAACAATTATAAAAATCAAGCTGAGTCATTCCATGTTTCATCCATTGTCAATAGAGTGTTATTTTTCTATAGCGTGAGGGGAGAATACCTTAGGTCAACATGGATGTGACAAGAATCTCGGCCTCAGGGTGGCCTTTGAGCATTCCATCATCAGATTTTTAATTGGATGGACAGTTGAAGAGTTGGAGTGTGGAGTAGATTGAAGCCTGTCCATTAAATAATGAGGATTGTCTATCTTAATATATATCTGAGCATTTATAGTATATATGTGTGGAGATGATAATCTGGACCAACTGATGATTGTTGGTTTAGCATGAAATACGTATATTGGTGATTATTTATCTTTTCAACATATGTGTTTAAATGTATCAGTGTTATTAGATAGAGTGGAGAGTGGTGGGTTGTGTGAAAGTCTGTGCTCATATACCCTATATATTGCATATATATAGACACAGGTATAGACTGTATTTCAGTTATTATATTAATTATATATACATTGATCTATCCTAAAATTAATATTTATCTGTGTGTGTGTATATATCATGTTACTTGTTTGGTAACATCATTAGAAAATCTTACTCAGATCATCTTATATATAACAAAACGTTTATATTTTGGGAATTCATATGAAAATCGAGTAGCAGAAGAAATAGATTTAGTCCACAATTTAAGAAATATGAATTCTAGAATGTAAAACACTAATACCGCATTAAACTATGCAGAGGACGTGTTTGAATTCAGATCATAGATAACATATACATGAAAAAATCAAAATCATATTCTCATCTTTTAACTGTAAAAGTAATTTAAGAAATATATATTTATACTTATGGGAAACAAAAATGTGATTTATAGAATAGTTTCCAAAATTAGAATGATTATTCTTTCCAATAAACGAATTCTATTTTAATTTGACTTTTATATATATATATCTTCAGTTTATGCTTAAAAATATAAGCTTACAGTTATAATTTTTATTTTAATTATTTTTTTCCATTAGTACTGTTTTTATGTTTTGCCTTTTTTTATCTACACAATTGATTTTTTTTTGTATTAATATATATATATATTTAAAGAGATGCAAATTTATTTTATTCTGATAGACATTGAATGTGTGCCTATATATAGAAAAAAAAAGAAAAGTGAAATATACAAAAACTAATCAAAATGAAGAAAAGAGATGAAATCCTCGCTTCAAAAACCCGGTATGAAGACACATAGAACCTATTCACTATACCACAACTACATAGGACTTAAAGCTTCAAGTTCAACTCATCACATAAGACACTCTAGGAAAATATCAACACAACAAGCAACAAAACAAGCTCAAGAACTTCAATACAGATACACATACATTGAAACAAAGAATTAATCCCCCATTCTAACACCCTACTAATCAACATGTAACAATAGTAGCAATAATAAATTTATATTTTAGAAGAAAAAAAGTGAAATATATATATATATTAAATAGAGGTGAAATTGGCTTTTCCAATAGCACATTCAAAGAGAAATATAAACTGAATGTGTTGCTCATCACAAAAGATTTGAAGATTAAAGTTTTTTTTTTCTTATGTGTCTTCTGATTAAAAGTAGTTCGATGCCCATTGGTCAACCAATAATAATAAGCAATGATGATGGTCTATCTATCTGAAAAAGTTTTTATAACTGCTTGTAATCTAAAAAAATATCAAGTTTTACTCAATGTTTATTTTTTTTTTCTCATGTGTCATAGCATCGGCCAGGAAGCGAACCCGCTAACCCGGGACAACTACTTGTAAGGCAGCTGTTCTGATCTCTCGACCACTAACGCTTGACTACCCAATGTTTATTTCAACCATAAATTATGAATATTGCAGATACTACTTTAATACCAACATTAAGAAGATTTATATTTATGTATGTATTTAATATTTGAAAAAGATATTCATAACGCAATGTCACTGCATCTGTCTGCTAATGTTTATGACATAGGTTCAAATTTAGGTTTGGAAAATAACATTTTTATTAGTTCAGATAATGTTCATGGTGTAATAGTGATGTATATTTTTCTCACATTTATAACAAAATTTCAAATGTAGTTTAGAGTAGATGATATTTTCCTCAACTGGATTTTTTAGCTAGACAGCTTATAATCGCTTCAATACTAATAGTAATAATAATAACAATATTTGAATACAACTATAGTGTATATACTGAAGCTAAATCTAATTAATGGGGATTTGAACACAGACTTTAAAACTCTTTCTAATCATCCACTTTACCTTAAATAACCAATATACATAACCAGATACATGTAAAAAAGAGAATGATCTCCAATATACTTATTTCATTCTGCAGCACTCATCAGATGATTCGGATCATCACCTTCCAGATGTATATACAATCAGTGCTCGGTTTATATACAATCAGTGCTCGGTTTATATTAAGATAGCCATTCTACAAATCTTAATGGACAGGCTTCAATTCTCTCCACTGTTCAACTCTTCAGCCATCCATATTATTGAAAATCTGATGATGATAATAATAATAGTAGTAGTAGTAGTAGTAGTAGTAGTAGCAGCAGTAGTAGTAATAATAATAATGGTTGTTAGATGAGTGTATAGCTATTCATAATTAAAAGGTAAGTATTCAAGCTATTCTAATCTGACAGTAATGTCTCTCCACTGTTCATCAAAGAGGAACTACTGGACAGAGCTTTGCCCCACAAAAAGCTACTAACTGGCTTTTTTATCGAATGAAAAAAGAGTCCACAATGATTTTGTTTTAATTACTAACATTAGATAAATATTTAATATTAACCAGTGTAATGCACAGAGAGTAGACAGATAGAAAGCAATTCAGTATTTCTTTTTATCTTAGAAATATTCATTTATAAAATATTTATTAATTAGTTTATTTAAAAAATAATTCAGTCCGTTTTTGTTTTATAAAATGCTGATTATTTCTAGTAAAAAAATTTTATTGTGAATTACAGTTCTTAAAATTCCATTCCCCAGTCAATATTTATACTGCAACACATTTATATTTATTTGTTTGTTAATACTTGGAAAGAAAAAGTGAAATGAAATATAAATGAAGTGAAATTAACTATTTTAAAATAAAATATTTAACGTGATAAATCATATCATGAAAATGTAAAATACAATAAAAATCAAATAAATAAAATATTAGTTATCATTAAACATAAAAATTGAAATTTAAAAAATAAACGCAATAATAAAATGCAAGATAAATATTTATTTAGGCATGTCTATGAATATTCTGTAATGGTGCTTATATATATTTAAATACAGTATAAATTGGATTTTGGAAAGGGTTCTTAATAATTTGTTTCCATCAAATTTCTAAATAGGCGATAAACACCCTTCATATACCAGGGCATTAAACAACATGTTATGTAAACTATTATGAATACCAACTAATGTTGCTTATATTAGCAACCACTCATATAAGTTTATGACTATTTTTATTTAATCTCAAAATTGATTTTATTGGAACAAAATTTCCATACAGGCTATTATAACAATTAGAACAAGGCCTTATACAAATTATAACTTATCAAAGAGGTAACATTGACAATATAAAACTATTCATGAAACAAAACATATCTACAAATAATACTATGGTAATTCACAAATCAGAGACCCTAAGAATTATTTAAATAAATTGATAAATAATGACCACTTTTTATATATGTCAAAGCATTGATCGGGGAGCGAACCCAGGCCAGCTGCTTGGAAGATAATATGCTAATTGCTAAGCCACCAATGCTTGACAATGACCACTTTTTTCTATCAAAATTATACTATTTCACCCAATGTGGCATTATTTGATAATTTATTTAACTAATTCTTTGAGAAACTGATTTTTAAATTATTGTATTATTTTTAGACTCGTCTCTTCTGTGAATACATTTATATTAGTAGGATTATGTATATGATACGTAATAATTTATTTAGACTTGCTTAACTTATTAAAATTTCATCTGGACTATTCCTTTAAAACAAAAAAAAGTTACTATTATTAAAATATTTCAATCATTTTGGATATCAATGACTGGTTTATTACTATATATAATCTGAATACAGATAAAAATAATCATTTTTATTTGGTAAATAAATAGACATTGATACAAGAAAGTGAACATTATTTGAAAAAAAATCTTTTGGAATCTCATATATGAATTATTATATTAATGATTTTGGATTTGATTGTTTTGCAATAGGTTTATATGCTATTTTATTTATCTTAGAACTACTGCTAAATGATGCTGGTAAACATGATATAACTTCCTATTATTGTATCAATTACATTCAAAATTGCTTATATGTGTGAAACAAAAATTGATGCATGAAATACTAGAAAATGTTATAGAAGCACTTTATTCTTAAAACAAAAGTTAGCTTTATAAAATGGATGAAATAGAATAAGTAAATCTTTGATTCTACCATATTTTATAAAAAATATGTGTTTCTTGCATACCTGAAATATAAGACATGGTAATAAATAATTACATATAGTGTGTCCGAATGAAAAGATGTCTTGTGATTTAGTTCTTTGTCCAAGATTTTTGCATCTCATCATTGAAGAAATGCATGTGTAATCTGTGTGGGTCACAAGTTACAACATGAAATGTGATAATGTATTTTGCTCATTAAATCACAATGGAACAATAAATTAGCATTAAATTTTGTTTAAAATTGGGCAATACTCTTACTGAAATAATTGACTGATTCGAACTGTGTATTCCAGAGAAGTTACAAGAACACTTCCAAGTAGTTTACAAGAATTGAAGATGGCAGACAAAACATAAATGATAATTTACAAAGACATGAAGCACATTGCCACATTTTATGCCATAACCATGCTCCAAATATTGTAACTTGAATAAAGGATTTAGGAAAATTAAGCAAATTAATTGCTTTACACTAATTAGAAAATATAAAATTTGAATTAATTGTTTCAATTATGGGGTCTTATTATTCTTTTATATTTTTGGAAATTGTTATTGTTGCCTTCTTTTTAATTAAATTATTTAGACATTCGTAGTCTTATCATCACACACCATTAGTTATAAATTTGCCTTTCAATTTATACTATTGCTTTTCATTTTTTTATTGCAAAAAGTATCATAACATAGTATTGATAAAACATCATTATTCTGAAATTTCTGGTTCCTAGGCTATATTATATTTGTGAATATTTTGTAGTTCAAAAATTGATCTTTTATTCCATCACTGTAAACCCTGTTTCTTTTAAAAATGTAATTAATCTGGACCAACTGATGAGTGCTGGTTTATCACAACATACAAATATTGGTGATTGTTTATCTTTTGGATATGTAGGTGGCCAAGTGTATCAGTGGTATGAGATAGTGTGGAGAATTGAAGGTCATGGGAAAGTTTGAGCTTAAAATACCCTATATATTTCATTGTTTGTACAGGTATATATATAGCCGGATTTGTTATAAATTAATTATTATTTGTGCTAAATATAGCTTTCTTTATATATAAATCCTTCTGCATTGCATAAAATTAATATATTAATAACGAATAATAATATAAAACTTTAAATATGGTATATGAGCACAAACTTTCACGCGATTCACCGCTCTCCACACTATCTCATAACACTGATAAATCTGAACACATATATGTTGAAAAGATAAATAATCACCAATATAATTATTTCATGCTAAACCAGCAATCATCAGTTGGTCCAAATTACTATCTCTACACATATATGCTATAAGTGCTCAGATATATATTAAGATAGCCAAACCTCATACTTTAATGGACAGGCTTCAATCTACTCCACACTCCAGCTCTTCAACCGTCTATCCAATTGAAAATCTGATGATGGAATGCTCAAATAAGCCGGTGTGTTTTGGTTATAAAACTTTAAAATGCAGTACAGAATAATTTATTACAAAAGTTCAAAGATTATCTTCGAAAATTTGTTTAGATACTAAAAGTTTTTGATTAATGGGTTTTGAATGAATGCTTTTGCATTTTTATGTACTAGTGCTAGTTGAAGACGTAGTTTGTCATCATAGTTATTAAAAAAATGTAAAGTAGCGAACATCGTTGCTTAAGTAACTGTTTATATATATATATGACACAGGGCCGGGGGAAGGGGAGAACGCTGTGGGCGTGGGGGGGGTGGGAGAAGGGGGCCCCTCCCTAAAAATTACTTAAAAAAAAGGGGTTAATAGGGCCACAAAAACAAAATTTTCGGGGCCCCCTACTCCCCCCCCCGCTTTATGACACGTTCGAATTTATTAAACTAAGTTTATTAAAGTTAACATGTAACTTGTTTTTTTTTAGTAATATATATTTAAATGTTTTTATATCACTTAAATGTTTTATTAAAAAGAAACCACATCAATATGTATTATTACAATTTATTCTACTTTGTAATCTTAACTTTAGAACATATATAAGTAAAATAGATAGTATATTTATGTGATATCAGATTCTTCTTCAAAATAATCAACTGGTTCATTCATAACTATTCCAGGTAAACACTCAGTAATGGTAAATAAATGAAAATTCAGTTATACTTAGCTAGAGATTAGAACAAAAATAAACATCATCTTTAATTGGTAATTAGCAAATTTGACACCGATTTACTCTTTTTACAGTTTTCTATGAGGACACTGAAGTGATATTTTCTCTCAAACGAGTTATTTATCTTTTCCTTATATGAATTTATTCTGAATTTGTAGGTGAGTCTATATTTTTCTTAATTCTTCCTAATCGCACAGGGTGTTATGGCCTAAGAAAGGGTGATTGATCCCTTTAATTACTATAATTAAGACATGCTTATTATATGTTTGCAGTTATTAATTTAGTTTTGAATATTAAAACAAGGCTAAATCTATGTCTCCATCATATTACTTTGATAATTATTAATGCCATATTTTCATAGACTGGTATATGAATTTCCACTAAGGTTGGCAAAGCTAAGTTTATAAACATCAAAAGCTTTACATTTCCTTTTTAATTTTTGCTAAACATACAATCTTATTTATACATATTAAGAGGGACAGTGATTTGCTTATATATATATATATATATATAATAGTTTTTAATTAATTAACATTTTATTTGTATCATATATATATATACACACACTCACACAAATTTATTTTATATAAAACATAATTAAATAATTTATTGTTCAGGATGTCACATCATGTCATGTGTACACACAAAATCACAGATTAAAGATGGATTTAGAAACCATTAGCTTATAAAGCTATCAGCTATCACTGAGCTAAATCAAACAAGATATGTATTATATACTGAAACAATTGATAATAACTGAAACAATTGATAATAATGGACCTATTAGTCAAGCCTTGGTGGTCGAGAAGTCAGTGACGGCTGCTTTACAAGCAGTTGTCCCAGGTTAGCGGGTTCGCTTCCTGGCTGATGCTATGACACATGAGAAAAAAAAATGGACCTATTACTTTCAAATACTACAAAATTTAGTTAATTTCTTTAATAATAATAATCAAAGTATTTATTGTTCAGGAATTCAAAAAAAAAACGTGCCATCAGAGATGATAGAAATGAGACATAATCCATAAATCTCCATTCATTCTAATTGCATCAAAACATGTATGAAAACTTTTAATAATTAAAGCAATAAATAAAATATATTTTACATCTATTATTTCTTTATTTGTTTCATATATACAATTAAGAATAATAACATTTATGTAATAAAGGTAAGAACAGACGAACATATGAAATGTTAAACAGAATCCCAATTAACTTTAAAAAGAGATCACATGTGAGGTAATCATATAAAAAATCTAAAGTACTATGATGAAAATAAGCTACATATGTGTGTATATATAAACATTTGTAATAAAGAATGAGTAGGAATATTCTTGTATTTAAATATTATATATTTAGCTTGCATTGTTCCCACCCCTCTTCTATATATTTAAATGTACATATTAAAATACTTATGTAAAGAATCAGAGTGATCTAAAATCATTATGGGTATGGCAATAAGATTGGCATCAACAACTTCTTTGAGCATTACATCATCAGATTTTTAATGATATGAATGGCTGAAGAATTGGAGGGTGAAAAAGATGGAAGTCTGTCCATTAAAGTTTGAAGATTTGCTATCTTAATATAAACTGAGCACTGATTATTTTATATATGTGGTGGGGAGATGATGATCGGGACTAACTGATGAGTGCTGGTTCAGCACAAAATATATATAATGGAGATCATTTACCTTTTTCATATGTATACGATCTTGTATATCAATTGTGTAAAAATGGAGTGGGTAGCCATTGGCAGCTTGAAAGTCTGAGTTCAAATCTCTTCTAATTAATACATATACGTAAGTAAATGCATATAAGCTTGTTAGGATTTTTTATTGTTTAAGCAATAGCAATAAAATGAAAATTAAAAAATGTGAATATTAATCATATAGCATTGTTTTATTTAGTTTAACTTTTTGTTGGTTTTGAGCATTAAATTACACTTAAAGCCATAGCAGAGAAATGAATTTCTACTATGATAAAAGAGTAGATTCAAAATCTAAATGTTTTAGAATTAAAGCATAAACTAATTTCTGGATTTCAATTATCATAACTTTCAAAGAACTAACCATTCTATTACTGATTATGGCTTAATACAGTGTTTAAGTGAATGAAGAGCAAAAGATCTCTAAATCAAAGCTTAACTGTACCATTTCTAGGTTCAACCATGACATGACTCACTGAATGAAAAACAATTTAATTAATTTTACTTATCACAGTGATACCATTGTGAATCTGAATTTAAATATTTCCAGATTGATTATCAATTGAATGACATATATACATAACATGAATCTGCTGAACTAAATGTAACTATTAAATGCTCAATCTGCTAGTCAGATTAAACATTTGATAGTGTAACTTTAGCATTTAATCTCATTAATGCAAATTTAATTACTAAATACAGAAAGAAAGGAAATAAAATATATATAAAAACGTTTAATGACTGTGCTTTTATTCATATAAATGCACTAAGCGTTGTTAGCTGAGAGGTCATCACAGCGACCTTGCAAGCAAGTAGTTGGTTGCAGACGGTTGTGGGTTCATGTCCCAGCTGATGCTATGATATATGAAAAAATATATATTTTTCCAGCTTTTAGAAATAAACACGTGAAGGAAACATGTTTAAGAAATCACAAGTCATATTTCCAAAGAATCACATCACTTTTTCATTTTAATGATGTGAGCACTAAATATAAGTTTATTTTAATGATTTTCTGGACATCTAATGCACAATGTTCTATTCATGATAACCCCGTGCTTTTATTTGAGAAAGCTGAAAAAATATTTTTCATATTTTTAGCACATTTTTTACTTTTTGGTAAAGTTTATGTGAATAAAACTTTTTTTTTTTTTTTTAAATTTAAGACTTATTTTTTACTTTTATTTTTATATAGATCATATATAATTTAATACTACTAGATGGTAACACCATAAGAGTACTGATATAAAATTAAAAATTTAAACTGCCAATTGTAAAAAAAGAGAGAAAAATAGCTTTATCAAAACTATGTTAATCTTTTTGCAATCACTTATTTCTGGGAGAAGCTAATAATTTTCTTTATGATTTATTTTCAAACAAAATAAAAACTATTTTGATTGTAATTTATTTTTGTTATTGTTATTAAAACATTTTTTAGAATGAATGTCATCAAAAATATTAATTTTTCAAATGAAAGCAATAAAGACAATATATCAAAGTATAGTCATCTGGTAGTGATAACCAAAAAAAAGTTTTTAATGGAAAACATATTGGTTTGACGTCATATAAATATTTATTTCAATCATTTTTATGAAAAGCTATTGCACCAAAATAAATGTAATACAATTTTAAAAAAATATTAACAATTTTATGAAAAAATAATAAACATGATAAAATTAGACTAAATTTATTTATGATCTAATAAAAGATAATGTGGACATGCATGCTAGCAATTTTGATTTTTTTAAAAGTTAGATTATTTGTTTAAATGTTCAAAATGGAGTGTGATTCAGTTTATTATGGAGAAACTCGTGCCACAGTCGGCAATAGATTGGCTCAGCATAAATACACATATACCAGAGTAATAACCAAAAACGAAGGCAGCTCTGTATTTGCTGACCATCAGCAGCAACCACATATTTGAGCCCTCCAAGGCTGACATTTAATGCATGGAAAGGAATGATATCAAGAGGAAAATTAAGGAAGCTTGTTTCATCACCAGTGATGCCAAATCAATAAATAGAAGTGACATTGTTTTGCCATTTCCAAAAAATGGATAGTATAGAAAGCAATTTACATACATTTGCATATAACATTAACAATCTGAAAAGACTATGAATATGGAGCAACAAGGGCTCTGAAAGTGTTAAGTCTGCAAATTAGAATATAAAAAAAAGCCTACAAATTATTACATAAAAAAGTTTCACCACAACGGATCAGCGTATTATTAATAGTGATATCTATAAAAAAGAATTGAAAATAAATTCTAAATTTTTAATAAATAGTAAAAATAACTTTTAGCAACATTTAAAAACTTTTTTATTTTGTATTCAACTCTGTAAAGAGTTAAATTTCTCAATTTTATTAGACAAATGTACTATGGAAGCATGTATAAAAATAACATTTAACATTATATAATTGTTCAGAGAGAAAAAAGTAAACAATTATATTACAAATAAAAATAAAATTTAGTAAAATTTTTAATACTAACATGTGAAAAAAAATAAAATTAGAACCTCATATCTTTTGCATTTTGTTTCAAGTTTCTCTAATGAATGATATAATATATAGGGTATATGAGCACAGACTTTCACACGAACCACCACTCTCCACACTATCTCATAACACTGATACTCTTGAACACATATATGTTGAAAAGATACATAATCACCAATATAGTATTTTATGCTAAACCAGAAATCATCAGTCAACATGGGTGTGACAAAAATCTCAGCCTCAGGGTGGCCTTTGAGCATTCCATTATCAGATTTTCAATTGGATGGACAGTTGAAGAGTTGGAGTGTGGAGTAGATTGAAGCATGTCCATTAAAGTATAAGGATTGGCTATCTTAATATATATCTGAGCACTTATAGCATATATGTTTGGGAATAGTAATCTGTACCAACTGATGATTGCTGTTTTTAGCATGAAATACGTATATTGGTGATTGTTTATCTTTTCAACATATATGTGCTGAAGTGTATCAGTGTTATGAGATAGCGTGGAGAGTGGTGGGTTGTGTGAAAGTTTGTGCTCATATACCCTATATATTACATATATAGACACAGGTATATAATAAGCCTGTGTGTTTTAATTATCTAATGAATGATATAAATAAGTGAATGTAATTTATACTTTGTTTACAATGATTTATTTACTCTACTGTTCTGCATAGTATAATTTAATTTAGAGATTAAATACATATACAAATTAAGATTATCAACAAAATATTTTATTTAAATATAATTATGCAGTTATAAAAAACACAGTGAAATACTAAATTATGTGTTCATAATGTGTTTGCATATATAAAGAACAGTATATGTATGTGCAAGTTCACTCTCTTTCAAAAATAAAAAAACTTTATTTTATTATTTTTCTTAGTCAGTTTTTTTTTTTAATTCTCTCATATTTGTTTTCTCTTTTTCTTATTTCACAAATAGATGATTTCTACTTTCTTATGAATACAACTAACAACTTGAAATCGCGTTTTTTTTTTACAATTAAATTGATCATTTTAATTTTAATATTTAAATTGTTACCTGCAGTACTTCATCAGTACACAAAAGCAAATTTCATATACAGTCATGTAGTATATTATGTCAACTTATAGATAATTTCTTTTTCTTTCATCCATATATTACAAATAATAGTAGTTTTTTTTTGCTATGAAAATTATTATAAAAGGAAAAATATTTGTATATGAAAAGCAAATAAAATCCCAGACAGTTTGTATACACATCTTTTAAAAGAATTTGATAGATGGATTTAGATATATACAATTTTAATTATTAAATTTTTGTATTATATCAAAATAATTTTGATGTAAAACATAATTATAAAAAAAATTATCTTTGTCTCCACAATATTATTTTTTAAATATTACTTCGTCTAAGAAATTGGATACAATTATATATTAATGCAAGTTTGTATGTATGTATGTATCTGTGCATGTGAGTATAAATCAAAATAATTTAGTTAAGTATTATTATTGTTTTCCATTTTTATAAATGCAATTTTTAAAATAAATACTTGATAACAAATTATTAATGATTAAAACTTATTTTCTTAAGAAATAAAGATTCCTTAAACATACGTCAAAAGAGCTAGGTTTAAAAATATGAAGAATGACAGAAGGCTTTCTGATTTTAGAAAATATATATTAATAATGAAGATCATTTTTATTATTTAATGTAGAATATGTTTAAAACATTAAATATGTATTAATTTTAAAACAATTTTATCTAAATGTACAGTTTATTAATAAAATTTAAAGTTAATACATTTAAAAATATTTAAATTCTTTATTTTTTTTAAATTTTATTTTATATTATAATTTTTTAGTTTTAGAATATTTATAGTATACTAGTTTATGGGACATTTAATATTTTATCTTTTCGTGATGCATTATTATGTTACTGTAAAAATGCATGTTTGATAGATGAATAAATACACAATAATGCATTTTTTTATGTGTCAAAGCATAAGCCGGGAAGCGACCCCGGGACAACTGCTTGTAAGGCAGCTGTGTTAACAACTCGGCCACCAACGATTGACTAATGCATTAAAAATAACTACAATTTATTTATAGTTCATTACAATCACCAAGCTTAAAGTCTTTTCAACAAAGAATTTAAATTTTGGGGGGAAAATGAAAAATCGAATCTGGATTATATTATTGTATTTATATATTGGACTGTTTCCATCATCTACTATAAGTATTGAATGTCTTTAGAAAAAAAATAACTTTATTTAAATATTCCAAATACATTCAACTGTTAGTAATAGCACACAAGTTAGTATTAGAAACAGTCGAATATATTTGGAATCTTTAAATAAATTAAAATTTTCTAAAGACATTCAATACTTAAAATAGATGGTGGAAATAGTCCAATATATAAATACAACTAAAATACCATCATCACAAACCTTCAGAAAAACATGGATTATATTGTGATTATTAAATGAGTGTTTATGAGTATGGGAGACTTATGTGTGATATAGGTACAAGATAAAAAATTGGGTGATGCATATATCTACAAAAATACCCAAACACACAGAAAAGAGTGCAAATAGAAGTATATGGAAATATAAAATAAAAGTGGTGACAAGCATAACTAAAGTAAAAAGCTTATATGCATATTTGAAAACAATGATAAATAGTTATAAAATAGAAGTTTTCAGCATCGTAAATTAGACAGTAAATATCATATGAAAATGAAAGTAAATCTCATGAATTATAATTTACTAGTTCTAATATATCTTTAAAAAGGTCAGTTAATACTAATAAAAAAATCACAGGATTATGACATGCTATTATGTATATAGAAGAATAAATTGAAAACAAGCGATGTAAAAATGGTAGCCACAGTCGATGTAACATTAAATCTTACTAAATGTACTTCAATAAACATATCAGCAGTTTCTTTGCTTTGGTGCTTTTTAAAACAAAAATGTTTATGGCTGTAATCAATTATTTGCTGAAATATCAGCAGTACAAACAAACAATGATGACTGTCATATACTCACAAAATTATTGCTGACATGCTTAAAATTATTGAACTACATTAAGAAGTAAAACCTTTCAGTCACAAGAATGTTTTCCAAGTGATTTTCAAGATTTTGTGATAATAGGGAGAGCATAGAAGATGGATGATAAGTGTACAAAACATACTATCATATTTCACATTATAACATATTAATCAGACATGCCAGAGTTTTACATTTTTGTGATGAATAATTCAAATTGTCACCACATATTGCACTGATTTAAAAATTGTTCTGCAGTCAGCTTTATCTGTTCACTGGAACACACTGTATAAATTAAAGAATAATATTAAAAATTTAATGCTCATGTTAAATGAATAAATGGCAAAGAAAAAGTGAAAAGTGACAATTATGATAAATGTATCAAGAGAATTTATTTTATAAATATTGAAGATGGTTAAATAATTAACCGAAAGTACTTCAGCAGATTGAAACACTGTATATAACTGTTAATTACTATTATATTTACTATTTTTATTGTTATTACAATATATATATATATAACACATCATATATTTCTTTGTGATTACAATATATATATATATAACACATCATATATTTCTTTGTGATTGCAATATTAATATGTCATTATATTTTCAATTTTCATGCAAAAATGTAAAAAAGAATTTTACATAAATATTATAAAAAGTTAGAACAAAGTTATATGTATTAATATTATTTACTATATATACTTGAGTTGATTGACTATAAATATTTAAAATGTAAATAATAAACAACAAATAAAATTGAATTTTTTTTTAAAGATATATTCAATATAGAAATAAAACAAACAAACTCTTTTTTAAAACTTGTTTTTTATATGACTATAATCATGAAAAAAAAATCCGTTTCAACTATTTTATATAGTCTTTTTCAAGGCACACTAAAATAAAATAAAATAAAATAATATATATATAAAACAAATAACACATATTCAAAAAAAAAAAAAATTACAAAATATATTTATAACAAAAAATTTACCTTATCTCACTCCCCTTTCCTATTACCAACAATCACAACTTAAACACAAATAATTTCCTTTTTAAAAAAAAAAAATCTATATAGATCCTTTAAAACATTTAATTAAAAACCTATTATTTTCTTTTCTGTTTTTCTATTAACATCCTATTTAATTCTGGTTTTATTTTATTAATGTATACACTTTCTTTTATTATCCTTTCATTATTATTATTATTTTTCATGATTATAGTCATATAAAAAACAAGTTTTAAAAAGGAGTTAGTTTGTTTTCTTTCTATATTGGATATTTATAAACTATATTGAAAAGAACTGTGTGCTTGATAAAATAACTTATTTAAATATATATTTTAATTGTGTTCATGCTTTAATATATACATATATAATAAAATAAAATTAGATATAGTCATCTAAAATTTATTGTATTAATTCAATAATAAAAACTTTCCATTTTTCTGCTCAGACCAGAAAGAACAAAATTACAAATATATATTAAAAGTTTGAATTTTAAACTCGACTGTTATAAGCATGAAATTGTGGTGACAGATTTTTATATGATTTTGATAAAACAAATCAAACCATTCTTAAATTATATAAATTTCTTAAATCTATACAATTCAGAACCAAATGAATTAGAATTTTAAAACAAAAGTTTATTTTTAATAGCAAATGAAACTGTTATTTTTTTTAAGATGGTGGCTTGCAATATAAATTAATTAAACCACTAAACATCACATTATTACCATTCTTTATGCTTTCACAAGCTGTTTACACAGAGGCAAAACTCTCCATATTGCAGCACCATAAATCCAAAGTAATCAATCAATGCAGGAAGGTTTATGCATAAAATCCTATGATCTAGGTTCAATGCTCTCAGATCCAAGACTTCTCACTGATGAAAGCCATAAGCTAGAAACTAGTCTGGGCATATTCAATGAGTAGGAACTAGATAGGGATTTTATGCATCAACCTTCCTGCATCCATTACTTACTCTGGCTTGCACTGACTGGTGCTACTGCATGGAGAGTTTTGCCTCTGTATAAATTACTAAATTATGACATTAGTCAAAATCAGAAATTTTCTAATCAATATTTTCCAAACAAAAAATTGAACTGTTTCTGCATTAAAAGTGTATTATCAATAACAAATCAAACAGAATAAATGCTAACAACAACTTTTTATATCAGCTTGATAAATTATTACAGCAGCCAAAATTAAAATAAAAAAAAACATGCAATCAGATTAATATTCATAATGCCTTTACAAAAAATTAAGTTTTTTATTAGCTGTGTAAAACTTAAATTTCTAAGCAATATTTTTTTAAACAATAAATTTGTGGTTTTCAATAGTAAATATTAATTTTCAACAAATACTGACAAAGTATTTTTAAGCTTTAATGTCTGAATAATGTTATATCAAATGTTTAAATAATATTATATCATTCAATTGAAATAACATGATATAAACAATAGCATCTGAACACTTTTTATAATTGAGTTTTAATTTATCAGTAATTTTTAAATTATATATTTATTCATAATTTTAACATTTAACTCAAAACGTGTGCTGTTGTTTTATTTAACTTTATAAATAATGTCAGTTTTTAGTATTATTAAACAATTAGTTTGATTATATATATATATAAATTTATAAATAAATATTAGAAAATACAGTATTTAAAAGTTTATAAAAATATATCTATAACCGTCACTTAAAAAAAAAAAAAAAAAAACATCACTTAGAAGCGCTTTCAACAATCTTTGTAGTTTTTGTCAACTAATATCTTAAAATATCAGCCTTCCCATAATTCCATGATGTCAACTTTCCCATAATTCCATGATCTTAATGTTTCCTGCCTGCCTATTAATCAAATCTTTCTTGAATTTATATATTAACATCACTTCTTTAATTTTTCTTTTATTATTATTTCTTTCAGTTTCCAATATTTTTACATTACAGTAATTAAAATCAAAACCATATATACATGATTTATTATGGTCATAAACAACAGAAGCTGATAAATTATCATTATTTTTATAATTTTGTTTTGTATTTTGAACCCTCTTTAATAATAACAAGTGCTCTTTTGTTCTTTTTCCAATGTGCACCATGATTCACCTATATATCCATTGCCACACCTACATGTCCATTTGTAAATAATATAATTTTTATTTGACAATAAAGTCTTATCTTTTGAATTATTTATTAATTTATTTAATGTAGGTGGTGCATAAAATGCAATATCACATATACCTTTATAAATTTTCTTAATAAAACTTGCCTGTCATATTGAAATATATGGTATTGATATCCAAAATTTTTTTCACAAGAATTAACATTATTATTAATATTATTTTCATATTTAGAATTAAAATTTTTAACAGTATAATAAACACAATCATAATTATATCCAATGTTTAACAATTCATTACAATAAATTTCAATATTTTTAGTTTAATCTGATGCATATTAAATGCTATTAATGATTTTTTTAATGAATTAAATAATATAAAGAACTTAAAATGGATTAAAACAGATGAAAATTCAATGAGTGCTCAATTTTTAGATCTAAAGATAACTAGAAACAAAGCTAAACTGGATTACTATATGACTCTTAAACCAATAGCAAAAAGAGGATATATTCCATATGAATCAAAAATACCAATGTCACATAAAATGGCAGGTTTGAAGTCCTTCTTATTTAGAAATGATAACGTTTGTAAATATGCATTGGATAAAACTAAAAATATTGAAATTTATTATAATGAATTGTTAAACGTTGGATATAATTATGATTGTGTTTATTATACTGCTAACAATTTTAATTCTAATTATAAAAATAATATTAATAATAATGTTAATTCTTCTGATAAAAAATTTTGGATATCAATACCATATATTTCAAAACAACCGGCAAGTTTCATTAAGAAAATTTATAAAGGTATATGTGATATTGCATTTTATGCACCACCTACATTAAATAAATTAATAAATAATTCAAAAGATAAGACTTTATTGTCAAATAAAAATTGTACCATTTACAATTGGACATGTAGGTGTGGCAGTGGATCTATATACGTGAATCGAGGTGCACATTGAAAAAATGAACAAAGTAGTACTTGTTATTAGTAAAAAGGGTTCAAAATACAAAACAAAATTATAAAAATAATGATAATTTATCAGCTTCTGTCTTTTATGACCATAATAAATCATGTATATATGGTTTTGATTTTAATTATAGTAATGTAAAAATATTGGAAACTGAAAGAAATAATAATAAAAGAAAAATTAAAGAAGCGATGTTAATATATAAATACAAGCAAGATTTAATTAATAGGCAAGCAGCAAACGTTAAGATCATGGAATTATGGGAATGTTGACATCATGAAATTATGGAAAAGATGATTTTTTAAAAGTGCTAGTTGACAAAAACTACAAAGATAGTTGAAAGCACTTCTAAATGACAGTTATAAATACATTTTTATAAACTTTTAAATATGGAATTTTCTAATATTTCTTTATAAATTTACACCACACACACACACACACACACACATATATATATATATATAAAGTTGAGTTGCTAAAAAGAAGTCAGTTTGTTCTTTATTTTTTTTATTCTGTATAAAATATAAAGCCAATTTTACAATTCTAATATTAAAAACATTTATCTTCAAAATACAAACAGAATAAAAATTAAAAAAAACATATTCTCATATTTAAGGTCAATCAGAGGGTGGACAGGAGGAGAAGCTGCCCCAGGCCTTGCAATATCAGGGGCCTCAACTTAGAAACTCAATATGTTAAATAAAAATATAGGAGAAGGCAAAGCGATGTCATTGTCCACAGAATGGCATTAATTTTATAGTTAAATTCCCCCCAAATAATATTGAATAAAAACTTTTCCAAGCAGGCATAACAGGAGTTGACAATGTAAACCAGTTTAGGGATGAAGTGCCAATTTGATAACATTGTGATGAAAGCAACTGCAGTGCTCAGTGACTGTCAAAACTAATAATCTCAGCCCCCCATCAGTCAATTCTGTGCTAACAGTGTTTTATATTACTAATAGTGCTAGAGTAAATCTACCCTATCCATGTGCTATCTAGATCTGATTTGCTTGCTCATTTCTATGACTCATAACTAACTGTTCCCGGAGTCCTGTTTTCAGCCCTGTAATTAAAAACACTTGTTTCTTCTCTCTCTCTCCCCACATTGTTATTGTAAATTTTGAAAGACCTCTAAAATATTAGTTGTCCTAGGCCTTGCATTTTCTCTGAAAGGTCCTGGACATATGCAGTAAAAAATAAAATAAAATAGATTCATCATTTTAGCCTTGGATTCTCCTGTTTAGAAATATTTTTACTTTTATTTTTTTTTTGTTTTTTGATAATTTATTTTTATTTTTGATTATTTTTTATGAACTTTTTGTCAATAAATAATTACATTTTTACATTATTAAATTAATAGTTTTCATCAATTTTTTAAATCAAGTATGCAGAAAAAAAAATCTAATATTAATTCATATAAAATATAACTAAAAATATTTTAAAAGTATACACAATGCTTTTATTTGTAAATGCTGTAGATTTTTTTTTGCTTTTTAGTACAATTATGTAAATAAAAATATTTTTTAGTCAAGTGTTGGTGACCTAGTGGTTAGCATAGCTGCCTTCCAAGCAGCTGGACCAGGTTCACTTCCTGGTCAACACATTTGATAAATGAGAAAAAATATATATATTTAATATTTGATATTATACTTTTTTGGTTTTATATATGTAACACTAAAACAATGAAGTAGCATGAATTTGTTTAAATTTCATTTTGAAAATGTTGAATGAAATTGCATATATTTAAAAGGAATCCCATATAAAAAGAATAGAAATGTAAATGTTGCATTATGTTTTCATTAAAATTGTTTGCAAACTTTACAAAATATATGGCCATCTGGAGTACCTATGTGTATTCAAAACTTGAGGTGTGAATAAAAAAACTGAATTGAAGTAAGCTAAATAAAACAGATTAATTTAAACTAAAACGAATAAAAAACTTGTGAAGCAGTTAATTTTTATTACAATTACTTTGATAAAAAAACAAAAACTTTTCAATTGTTATTATGTCCTTTTTACATATGGTAATGCAATAATATAATGTATAAATATGTAATTATTGACAATTCTATATGACCGCTGATATCATAACTTTATTGCTTATATGCAAAAAGTTTATTTCCAAAGAGTAAAAAATGGTGACATTTAATCATCATCATCATCATCAACCATTATCAATCCATTGCAGGATGAAGGTCTCACCAAGTTCAATCCACCTTCTCTGATCTTTAGCTTCTCTTCTCCACATCACCCCTGCACACTTTTTTATTTCATCTATCCATCCATCTCACATGTGGTCTCTTTAATACTAGCAGAAAAGTTATATAACTCTCTTTCACTGTAGATATATGTCTTCAGAATACAATTTTTGTTTATGAAAAATTTGAAATATTAAAATTCCATAGCCATTTATTAATCACCTATTTTCATCTCTGTACAAAATATAAAATCAAAATATTTCAAATTCTATATTAAATTTTTATTTTCAAAATGAATATAGAAAAACAATTTTTAACAAATAGTTATTTTGATAACCTGTTTTTGGGAAAAAAGTTTACACAAATGTTTTAAATTTAATCAGCCATTTAAGCTATTGTGCGTTTTTTCACGAGTGTTAAATAATAAATGAGTACTTCCACTTCCAACACAAGATATAATATTTAGGAAAGAATAAAATGAATCCACTTATTCAATCCAACCCAAATGCTTATATATGGGCAAATCTTAAGTACTGTAAGTGAAAGTGTGAGGATAGACTACTCACTTTAAACCACTGTTTATCTGAATGAATGACGCTGATGAAATTATCTAGAATTTACTAGATGTCACCCACAAATGAAACTTTAAACATATGTAAATAAACATTTATTTTTAGCGCTAAAAATAAATGTTTATTTACAAATGTTTTAATAAGACTTCATTATTAGATTTTATCACTTTGTAATTTATTGATACAATTATTGCCTAATTTTTCTTAAATTTTCATATAAAGAAGATTAAACTAAATTTTATCAACTAGAATAAAAATCTCACCAAAAGATTTTAAAGACAATCAGTGAAGAAGATGATAATATTCATCAAACAACTGGATGATGAACGTTTAAATGATTTTCTATTCTCGTTTTATCATATAAAGATTTCTAAATACACATTTACTGACTAATGTTAGATGGCTAACTGGGCTGATTACTACCATTTATTACAAATAAAAATCTTAAATCAATTGATACATTTTACTTGGCGTAAATTTGAACTTGAGATCAAATTCATGGCAGATAGATGTTTCTAAACAGCAAACCCATGCATTTTAAATGATTGCTTTACTCAATTTCTAAAATGTTACATGACCTTGATGTAGCAGATTACACAATTCTTGTTATAAAAAATAATATGACAGATATACTAGTCATTGAAGAAAATCATGATTATATTAAGACGTAGTTTTCACTTACATCATATTATGAGTTCTGAGCCCATAGTTTGCCTTGGCAAATTTTAGATGTAAATTGTTGGAATACATAATTAAGAGGGTAGAAGTCGAAGCCTGTTAATATCAAAAGTACTAATATTGCTATGTATATGCATAACCTTGTGCTATTTGTTGCAGTAAGGCAAACTGTGATATTCAGAGTCCATAGAACACAATTCATCTCTGACACTACTAACGCTCGACTTTCGTATGAACATGTAAGCAATAAATCATTTGAATATTTTTTATATTTATAAATAAATAATGAGATTTATAAGAAATTGTGTTAAAGAGAGAGGAAGCAAACCAACTACTATCAGTAATGATGACATGAAATTGCTGCTTCTATGCCATCTGTTTTTAAGTAGTGATATAAGCGGCATTACTCTTTATACAATATTTTTAACAGCTTTGATTTCTCTTTTGTAATCACTTGTTTTAAAAATAACCTTACTTAAAATTAAGAATAAAATTACATGCAACAGTAAAACATGCTTCTAAATATGTCTAATTAGAGTAATTGTAAGAATTATCTGACGTCAATAGTAAGCGGTGTATTTTAAGAATCGTTGATAAATGAAATAATGACATTTGTTAATCCTTTTTCTAAAATGTTTTATCAAGTAATTTAAAAAACCTATTATTTTAATAATCTTACTTCGTTTATGTCTAGACGCTACTTTTGAAATAAAAGCCCTTTCAGGTTTCCGTTTTTAATCAATATTTTACCATTAATATTGTATGCATATTAAGAGATTATTTGCTCAATTTATTTAAATAAATGGGGAACGACTTACAAAATTAATTAATTACACATCGAAAGTGATAAAGTGGTTTTTTATTTGATAGATATATTTTCTGATAGAAAGGAAATAAGTTTTATGATTCAAAATTGTCCTTAGCAAAAAAAACTATAATTTAATTCGCGAAAATTAATTTTTTCGCCATTAACAATCATTAACCATAAAATATTATTGTAACATCTTAACTTCAAGACAAACTACAAATATATATATATGTGCACATTCCTTATAAATTATAATTAATAAATATATAAAATTGAAAATATTTTGCTCATTTCTTTCAAACAAGTGAAAAATATACTAAAATAACCCACATTTACACTCTAAACATATGACTGTAGCCGTTAAAAAATAAGAAGAAAAAAGCTGTAATGACATCTAAGATTCATCTTAAGTAATTAGTTACTTGAAGCCGTAAAAGTTAGCGACGGTACGTGATGCTTGTTTAACCTGAATGAATAAATTTAATTAAAATGTATTTTAAAAGCATTGACGTTGTGTGTATTTCTTTTTCTGTCTGATAGCCACAGCTGCAAATTAAAATGAATTTTAATTACACTTCTAAAATTTATATCATGTATGAATAAAGAAAAACGAAATATTAAAAGGCGGAAATAATTATATACTTTATAAAAAAAATTATTAATGTAGTTTATACCTTATAAATTATAATAACTATACTTAATGTATATTTAAAAGATTGTCATGTCAGCATCATACTTATAATACATCTTAGACTATTTCCATACTTTAAAATTAATTGTTAAATATCTTAAGGAAAATTAAATTTTATTTAAACTTTTTAATAACTGAAATACAGGTTTATTATATACCTGTATCAATATATGTAATATATAGGGTACATGAGCACAGACTGTGCTCATATACCCTATATATTAAACTTTTTAAATACATTCAACTTTTAATAATAGCATAGGTTAATATATAACACTGCATTTTAAATGATATTATTTTTACTTATATATTGGACTATTTATATCATCTAATATTAAATATTGAATGTCTTTAGAAATTTTTTTAACCTTTATTTATATTTTTCAATTATATATAACTGTGAGTAATAGCACGCACACAACATTTTAAGTGATCTTATTGCCACTTCTTCAGTTATTGCTAACTTGACTAGTGACGGCAGTAACTTGAAACTTTAAATTCTTGAATATTACATTTTAAGATAACCCTCTAACCAACTGAAGTACTCTGCAAAAGCAGCAGTCAGATGAAATTTCATATACTTATCTGTAAAGTTTCTACTGGCTTCTCTACTTTTTCCTAAGAGCAAAGTTAATTAGTGGCATTGAGGTTCTATGTATTGTCACACTAAATTAATGTATGAGGTAATTTCCAACTATCGTGTGAGTAACATTTTTGAATTTTTATTTCTATACTTTTCTTCTCTATCCAATATTTTTGTATTTTCCCATTTGATCATTATATTCATTGATACATACAATCTGCTACTTTATGCACATCTGTTTTCTATTTTCTAATAACTGGTTTATCCTCTTCCAATGGGGTAACTGTAATAACCAGTACAAATCCTTTCACATTCACACAGTTTGATAGATGCAGTTGATGTTTCTCAGCATTTCTAGTTTAGGTTTTGTAAATGTTAAAATTCATTGTAATGTGGTATTGCTCTGGAAAGCTGTTATAATGTTGGAAAATTTAAATAAAGTTTAATTTTTTTAAAAGACGTTCAATATTATTTATGTTAGATGATGAAAATCGTCCAATATATAAGTACAACTAAAATGCCGTTATTCCTAACAACACTGATTTTATTTTTCTTATGGCTTTAAGTATTGCTAACAAGACTACTGACAACAATAGCATGGAAATGGAACTTGAGATATTTAGATTTATGAACATTAAATTTAAAGTGATGATATAACCAAGTAAGTTTTTCTGTTGATTAGATCATGTTAAATTCAGTATTCATGAATTTAAAGATATCAAGTTTATCTGAAGAAGAGATGAGAAATGTTGTAATAATACTAATCTCCTATTGTTAATTGAGAAGTTTAATAACATTTGGAATTTTGAGCCAATAAACATCACATGACCACCTCCTCTTATGCTTGGGTATAACTGTTGTTAAAACAGGCAAAACTCATTATATATATATATATATATATTGCCACACACAGCAAGCTAGAGTAATCAATGGATGCCAGAAGGCTTGTGCGTAAAATCCCCATCTAGTGCCTACTCATCCGATATCCCCAGACTAGTTTTTGGCTTATCACTAACGAAGGCCATAAGCCAGAAACTAGTCTGGTAATAATGGATGAGTAGGCACTAGATAGAGATTTTATGCACAAGCCATCTGGCATCCATTGATTACTCTAGCTTGCTGTGTGTGGCAATATATATAGTGAGTTTTGCCTGTTTTAATTTGAATTTTGCTAAAGAAATTTAACCATAAATTCTAGATAATGGAAACGTTTTAATATATAGTTAAAACTACTTAAGACGAGACATTGTATAAAGAATTGGTCTCTAAAAAATAAATACTTATAACTTTTGTGTCACACACACACACACACATACATATATATATAAAACGATAAAGAGAAAAGAGAAAATAAAACAGCTTAAATATCTTATTGCAAGATAAAAAAAAAATTTTAAAGCATCTAATGGAAGAACAATGAAGATTGCTGCATTTGCTAATTTTCATCTAGTAAGAGATGAAGCATATTCCAATTCTTGTTTTTAATTTCTACCCAAAATACAGTACATATATTTATAATTATAAGGGAATGGAATTCAGACTTTCAAGCTATTCCTACAGCTATCCAATCCATCTTTTACAACCGATACACATGACCACATACATATGAAAAACATAAATTATCTCCAATATACATATTTAATGGAAACTATTTATCTTTTTCACGTGTATGTGGTCATATGTATCAGTTGTATAAGATGGAGTGGATAGCTATAGAGTGCTTGAAAGTCTGAGTTCAAGTCCCTTATAATTTTATTAAGTTTAGTATAAACAATATACATGTATTTTAATATATATATATATAAATATATATATATATATATATATATATATAAGTAGCATGTAATTTTTTCCCTCATGTGTCATAGCATCAGCCGGGAAGTGAACCTACTAACCCGGCACAACTGCTTGTAAACAGCTGTCACTGGCTTCTCGACCACCAATGCTTGACAGCATGTAATTTTAATATATAAATGTATATATAAATCAAGGATTGCGTAATGCTAATTAAAAATCAAACATAGTAATTAAATCTAAGTCTATGCTAGAATATTCCAAATGCATGATTCAAATAGTATAAATAAAAGGTAATTTATTGCTTATTAAGTAGTACGTATATTGATTTCAAGTCTATTGTAAGTATGAAACATAAATTTAAATAAGCTTGTTTTGTATAAAAATCAAAACTAATAAATAATTTATATTTTAAAAAACTCCATCACTATGATTGCATGCAGGACCAGCATGAGCAGATGTGCAGGGCACAACAGTACTTCATCACAGGTGTGCCAAAACATCAAGATTATTAATAAAATTTATTTAATAAAAATGTTTACATTTACAGATTACCTCATTGTTAGAAATACATTCTGAGGGTAAATATTTTTATTTAAATATGAAAAAGATGCTTCTTTACTTAAACCTATTGTGGGGTTCGAACTCAGACTTTCACATGATCTACTAATCTCAGTGCCATCTCATATTGCTGACCCAACTGATCACACACATGTTGAAAAGATAAATATGAACCCTGCATATATTACATATATAAATGCAGGTTTAAGCCTGTACAATGTATTAAACCTATTGTGAAAATTTCTCAAACACTGAATTACAAGGATCAAGCTAAAAAACATACTACATATATACACTATCATTGCGCTAAACTGAACTTGCTGACACCATTTTGTCCCCATAATTTAATACAGTTTATATGTAAATGAAAATCTTTGCATTCCCAGTCATTTTTATTTAAATATCCTAATTCATATTTTTTTAATAATTTATTTAAAAAATATGTTTTTTAAAAAAATATTGTCTCATAATCACAATAATTCTGTATGTAATGAAATTCTGTTTAACAACGATATTCTACTGACTTTCTATGTCTTATTCAGTTTAGAGTGATGGTATAGTGGTCGAATCTAGAATATGAGGTCCTACAATTGATTCCAATGCTCTCTTGCACAAAAGTGTTTTTAACAATATTATACTCTATTTTTTTATTATACTATATTATATTTTTGCATGTTTTACTAAATAGCTTTTTTTATTTTTAACAATGATATTATCTTTTTTATGCCATATTATTTTTTACATGTTTTAATAAACTGCTTTTCCACGTAAACCAAAATAGTTGATTCTTACAAAACTTCATGATAACAACATTATTTAATGCAAATCATTTAATTATAGCAAAATTCCTAAATGATTGCACTATTAACAAACTCTATGTATCTAATGGAACATATCAAGTGTTTGATTTATTTTATAGTTATCCAACATAACATATGAATAAACAAGATAAATTATAAGGCATTTTAAATATATACATATTATGAAAATTTAAAATTTCTTTTCTCAAATAAAGCCTTGATAAACCCCTAATTGTCAAATTATATAATAAAGCATAACATATAATTCAACTTAGTTATTAATAAGCATTAAAAAATAAAACAGTATAATAGTGTAAATATTTTATTATTGATTGAAGAAATGTGAAACTATTTTTGTTAATAGAAAATGTAACCAAAGTATATATGTGAGAGGTTCCAAATTAAAATTAACTAACAGATTTTTAAAATGAACTATTTTAACAAATTGTTGCTAATGTAATGAAAGATTTATATCAGCTATGATGTTTAAAATTGATGAAGTTTAGTAGTTCTAATGAAAGTTCTAATGAAATATAAAAGTTATATCAATAAATAATATATGCATAAAAATTTTAAATATCAGACTATATATATAATAATAAATATTAGTTATTAATAATAGAATAATCATAAATATTTTATTATTGTAGGAGTATAACATTGCTAATAAAAATGTGAATAACTTTATGCATGAGAGATTTTGAATGAATTTTTAAACAAACAAGAACTATTTTTAATGAATTATTGACATTGCAGTTAAAGTTGATGCAAATATTAGTTCAGAAAGAATAATGGAGACAAATGGGACTCTCCCTTTTTCTTCGCTATATTGGATGCAACTCAGAGATAAAACTTTCCAGAGAATTATACTCTGGATGTAGATATTTTTAATAATCAGATTAATTTTAATGCACAAATCAGTGCATAACGGCAGAGCTTCTTCAAATATTCTCACAACAAGGTCCAAGCAGATCGACTTGCAACTCAATATTCACAATGCATCAGAAATCAGCTGGTCATTCATGTGAACCTGAAAATCCAAGAATAGTGTGTAGGGAAAGAAATTATGATAAAGTTATAAATAGGAAAGGTGTGTTATAAAATTTCTAAGAAATCGATTAATTAAATTTGCATGTATAGTTCAATTAATTTACATGTATCTGCATATATTTGCATATAGCAACCTAGTTATGCTTACTCTTTATTACCCATGATTATGAGAGCTACATTCTCTTGAAAGCACTTGGGCACTAATTTTTATGTATTATAATTTACATTAATTTTATAATAAATTGTGATTTAATTTGAAGAAGCTCTGCTGTTATGCGCTGATTTATGCATTAATATATATATATATATATATATATATATATAGTACACAGCTGAGTGTGAAATAATTTCTATTTACAATAATCAGATTATTAACTAGAATTATCACAGCCAGGCCAAAAAGGAAAATGGAGCAGTACAATGAACTTATAGGTGAGTGTGGAAGAGTTAGTTCTTATAAATATGATAAAAATACTTAGACTAGCAATTTCACAGGATTGTCAAAAAATAATATAAAATCATTTGAAAGAAAAAATTTTACATTTCAAACTTACTAAATAAATATTTTCATTGAAAAGTATTTAATTATTTCAAAAATTATTATTTTTTAAATATTAATTTGTTTTATTTTAAGATATTTTTTTTAATTTCAGGTTTATTTTATAGAAATAAATAGATACTGTTTTTGAATGTGCTTTACACTATTTTGATTTCTAAGAATAGCCCCCAAAATCACCACTGATTTAACCAACTGTTAAACAAAGTCAGATAATACTGAGCTCCAATGACTCAGAGTATTTCAATTATTTTGACCATTACAATTTAAAAATAATTTCCATCAAAAATTAAAAATTAAACACACAAATTTTATAGAACTAAGCTCAATTTAAAAAAAGTCAAATACTCTAGAAATCAAAATATCAAAATTATTACTAATTAAGAAATGACTAAACAAAAAAAACCTGTCAGTGTAAACATGATTACTGCGGCAATCAAATATGAAAAAGCAATATTTTGCTACTACTATGAAAATGGCCATAAAACATTAGCAAAATCACAGGATCAAAGCAAAAAAAATGCAAAATATCAAACATATTCATAATTAGAAAATGATTTGAGAGTAGGAATTGAACAAAAATCATATAAACAAAAGATCAAATTATGGCTGCAATCAAATATGAGAAACAATATTTTGCAACCATAGTAAGTAAATAGACATAGAAAGGCTGGCATAATCCCATGATCAAAACAAAAAAATATCTCTAGAAATCAAAGTATCAAACACAGCAATTAAGGGGTGGGTGGGAATTTATTACATGTCCACAAGCCCTCAAATCCAAATAACACTAGTAATGTATTTTACTTTTAAAATGTGACAGTAATCATATACTCAGGATCATGTGAGAATAGAAGCCAAAAGAAAAATGGCATAAACTAACAAAAGAAGAAATGTGATTAAGCTGAAATATTCTGATAATACATTTAACCAAAAAAGCCCAATAAATCAACATAACAAAGTTCCAATTTTTTTGTATATAACCTAACATTTTACATCTGCAATATGGTGGTAATTGAATGTGCTCAAATTAATGCAAAAATAGCAGCTGAAAGAAAAATTACATAAAGTAATTCTAAATGATATGTGCTTCAACTAAAATATTTTAATATTATGATTAGTTTAAAAACCCAATGAATGCACACAAAAAGTTTCAATTTATTGTGTGTACACATGCATTTTATGTCTCAAATATGGCAATATCTAATTGTTAGATTTAATGTAAGAATGACAGCCAAAAATGCATGAATTAACACAAAACAAAGTGTGCATAAGTCTTAAAATAAACTAAATAATAATAGTATTGATTTTTTAAAAAACAAATAAATCACTTATAATTCTTATAAAAAGTTCAAATTTATTATAGTAAAGTAACGCAATTTACTTTAAAAAAACAGAGAAGAAGAAGAAAATGGAAGTCAAAAGAAAAATTGCATAAACTAAAGCATTTTAATTTTTACAATTAAAAAAGAATAAAATAAATTGGATTTTTTCTTATCAAAAAGTGAGTAATGCTGTGAACTTTACTCTCACATGTAGTTATGAAAAAATGGAGAAGAAATAAAGCTAGCAGTATTTACACTTGATCTTGTGATGTCATAATTGGTTCAAAGTAATAGGGTTTACACATGATTGTAATAATCATATGAGCTCTTGAAATTTAAACTCATCTATAGCTATCTATATACTTTTCATCACATGATCACCATTTGTTATGCTCACTCACAACTGTTATTAAAACAGGCAAAACTCTCCATATAGCAGTGCCATTCAATGCAAGACAGAATACTCAATGGATGCCAAAAGGCTTGTGCATAAAATTCCCATTTAGTGCCTACTCATTCAATACACCCAGACTAGTTTTTAGCTTGTGGCTTTTATCAATGCTCTCAGATTCAACGCAACTCACTGATGAAAGCCACAAGCTAGAAACCAGTCTGGGGATATTGGATGAGTAGTCACTAGATAGGGATTTTATGCACAAGCATTCTTGCATCCATTGAATACTCCAGCTTGCACTGAGTGCCACTACTGTATGGAGAGTTTTGCCTGTTTTTATCTACTTTTCTATCAATTAATATCAAAGTGTTTTTTTCAGTCAACAAGTGAACATGGAAACACATATTAAAAACATTTACAAATTTAATTAATATGTAAAAAATTACAAATTAAAAAACATAATCGAGAAAACAAACAACATTTTAAAAAAATGTCATCAACAATCAATCTTTGTTATATTTGTGGAATTTTTTTTAAAAAAAGTTTAACAATTACAAAAGAAGATCATCAAAAGCTTACAGTGATGCTACTTATCCATCAGGATAAATACTGTAAATCAATCACTCAAAGAAATGATTCATATTCTTGGCTCTACAATGAAATTGATATGCTACAAAATAAAAAAGTAATATAACTTTAATTTTTAAATAGTAAGAAAGTAATCATTTAATAAAGAAAGTTGCACTTTTTTTCTTTCAAAAATAGGAGTGTTATTGGCTTTTAAATAAAACCCCCACCCCTCCAAATGAATCTTTTCAGCATTGGCAAGCAATGTGAACATTTGCAAGAACTTTATGAAAATCTCTCTCTTACTGAGATTTTTCTGGCCCATTTTCCAACAGATAAAATCCAGGTGAGATTATAGTACTTCCAGTGATGTGCCTCTCATTACTTTCAGGAATTTTAATTTAACTTCTAGTCAGAATCTTTCTATGGATTGGATGTGAATGACCATCATTCAATAAATATAATATGGTCAGTGTCTAAACACTTAAAACTCCTAGCACTGAGGTCAGTGTAAATGGATCATTCATCCGAGTGGATGACAGAGCCATAAGTGCATTTTTTTAGTGTTGGTGATTAGTGAAGATATATCTTGATGTGGCACATAAATGTTGCATCAATCAGGGATTTTTAAATCCAATGACCCATGGTTTGTTTATTTTGGTTTTGTTGTTATCTTCCCTCATAGAAGCATTGTCTCAGCTGAGCATTCAGCCTTAATTGTATTTGTGGTTGCTAGAATCTGTTTGAATTGGTTCTTCGTTTGTCCCAAATATTTGTCCCCTCATTTCAACAGCAATTACATGCACACCAACTTCTCTGCAGAATTTGAACCCATCAACTATCATTGCAGAAGATTTATAGTTTAATTCTATGACTGTTTTAATAGGCAAATCCAAGACAAAAAGAAACAATTTCAAAAATTTGAACAGGCTTAATGAGTTTAAAATCTGGCCACTAGCATCAATATAATTTTAAAAAAAGTTTCCAACATTGACAGAGCAGGTAGATTGTTATCTGCAACAGTGCAGGGTCAGTACCCATTTAATATTGATCACTTTCAGATAAAATAATTTCAAAACCACAATGAAAATAGACGATAAATAGGTTGATGAAGTTTTTAATGTTAGAAGTTACTTTTTCTTCAAACATTTTGTATCGAAATTTATTTTATACACAGTTTCGAGTCACGTGTGTGCAGTAGGACAAAACAGTTTGGACAAAACTTTTTATTAATTTCCTGTTTCACATATATATATATTAAACTTCTGGACCAAACATTTATTGTTTTGTTTCCCCCACACATGTCGATATCAAACTTACCGATTACACATAGACAAAAAATTATTACTTTTTCCCCACTTCAATTTTTTTTCTGTTGTTCTAAAACTTAAAAATTCCTCCCTGTTTTACATATACATATCAAGTATCTAGTCCAAACATTATTATTTTGTTCCTGTTTCACGTGTCAATGACAAGTTTTCAGACAAAACATTTTTTACATTTTACTTTTTAATTGTTTTGACCAATACTTCTGGGTTTTCCCCCATTTCACACCCCCACCTCAACTATCTAAACAAAACAATATTAATTCTAATATTTATTATTTTATTATGTGTTAGGTTATAATATTAATTTATTTTGTCTTTGTACTTACAAAAAGTACTTAACTAATTTTAGACAAAATTCTTTTTATGTTTAATTGTAAAACTATTTTCAATTTTAATATTAGCAAATCGTTTCGCATTGTTTCTCTTGTTGGTTGAATAGCATCTTCGTCCATTTTTGAAGATTTTTTTGTAATTTTGAATTATTTTTCTTTTTTTTAATTTCTATAAATGTAATTAACGTTGTTTGTTTGTCGATTGAATTTTTTAAAAAAAATTTTTTTTCCTTAATTAAATTATTTTTTCTAATTTGTAATTTTTTATGTATTAATAAAATTCGTAAATGTTTTTTCAATATATGTTCCAAGTTCATTTGTTGATTGAAAAAGTAACTTCAATGTTAATAGATAAAAAAGAATATAAATAGCTATATAGATGGGTTTAAATTTCAAGAGCCTGTAAGGACATCATTGTATCCAGAGATACTTTTGTAATTTTTTTCAAAATCTAAGATAGCTTTCCAAAAAACTCAAGATTGAGTCAAAAAACTCCAGAGGTCTAGAGTAATAATAAAAATGCACAATTGTATATTGGCATACCATATATATGAGTATACAAAAGATCGATGCAAAAATAAATAGTGAAAATATTAAAAAAAAGTTTATTCATTTTCAATACATTCATATATTTCCATTTTTTGATAATATTTTGCATTTTCTAGTTGTTCTGTATATCTGTTATGCACAATCCCATCTTGCAAATGTTTTAAAAGCTATTTACTTGGTTTCTAAGTGATGCATGTATTATTGTTTTTTGTGACACTTTGCTTCACTATAATTCTAACTCCTGTTGTTGAAGCTTTTAATTTGTTAGTAAACATTGTTGTTTTTGTGCTGTTGATTTGGGAAAAATTCACTCCATAGAGGCAGATGAATTGGTCCAATATAGTCATACTTGTCATAAAGTCTGACAAGTTCAAATATTGGATTGTTTTAGGCCATTTTTTATTTCATATTGGCAAATTTTCATTAAAATAAAGTTGTTTTTTGGACAATCAAAAGCTTCTATATTCATCATCCAGTTTATCTAATTTGTCATCAGCTATGAGTACTTTGATATGAGCTGTTAAGCCTAAGATAGATATAAGTGAATTCTGGCTAAGGGCAATTTTTGGATCCAAAATTTTTTATTTTTCTATGACACCATGAAAAAAAATCACTGCTTAATTTGGATCCATAATTTTATTAAAAATTGCAAATAGTCATTTTTAAATTGGAGAGCACATTTATGATCAACAAGATTCCTGCTCCAAAAAAGACATTGTTCTTCCACCATGATATAAATCATCAAACAATTTGTGTAAATTTTTGTTTCCATGGTAAATATTACTTAGCACCACCTGCAATAAATATTCTTCTTTGATAAAAAAAAGTTCAACATATTCCTATATTCTGATGACACCATTGAGTACAATTTAAATAAATAAGCAAAAACAAAATCAAACACTTTTTTTTTTGATAAAATGTTTTATATAAAAAAAATGGTACACTTCTGATCATTTATTTGAGAAAAAACAATCAAAAGATTAAGTAAAATAATAAAAATTAAAGAAATTATTTCTGTTATATTATAAAATAAATAGGGTTATAAGTTCCAAACTAAACTGTAAAATACTACAATCTATGTAGAAAAAGAAGTATCTAGACTGACCTCAATCTTGGTTTTTATACCCATATTGATCCAATGATTTCATTGGTCAAGACTGCTTGCACAAAACTACTAATTTACATATCTACATTAAATGACTTTTAAAATTAAGTTTTAAAACTATGAGTCATCAATATTAATTTTTTGTAAAAAATTATTTATTGCCTCAATTATGAAATATTTTCACCTAAAAATTTAATATTCTTATTAAAACAACTTTTAAACATTTAAATAACCTGAAATTAATTTTCAAAATAAATTATTGCAATTAAATAAAATAATAATAATTTTAAATATTGTTTTTCAAATATTATCTCTAGTCTGACAATTTTGCTACACTTTATTGCATCAAACTTTGGTTAGCAAACTAAAATTAAAGTTTTCTTTTCCTAACTTTCTGAAAGCACACATATTTACATACATCATATCATATAATATTTTCAGCACACTTTTAAAATAATATTAAATTAATTTAATCATTTTAAATAATATTTTAAGCAGAATTAATTATTTTAACCCTATAATATAAAATATTTATTGCTAATTTAAACCTACCCTATTTCTATAGTATTTTAAACTAGAATAAATAAAAATAATATTATATTTAAATATTTTATTGTATCATTTTTATATTAAATTCACCTAACAATGAGTCTAAACTACCTAATCCACCTTTATAAACTCCTATCTCAGAGTTTGAACCCCACAATTTATAACATTAAAATAATATATTAGAAGAAAACTCAAATTTAAAAGTTTTTTAAATATAGTTATTTTCTAAACTCTACCTAACTATCAGTACCAATTGTAAAGTGTACAATATACATAACTTCTGACCCCTGTTGCCAAGTGAGCATTTCTAATGCTAAATTTGGCATTTTTATTGCTTTTTAGCAGCATTATTTTATGAAAATGCCAAACGCTAATGTTATAAGAATAGGAAATAGAAAAACTAGCATTATATTTTTTGAAAAAATGTTAGATTTGTGATTAAAATATAAAAAAATAGTTGGCAACTCTGCTTTAAACTTTAGAGTAGCAATCGATTGTTGTTGTTTTTTTTTTTGCTTTATAGATAAATTTTACATTTCAAAGTATTCATTATTATTTGGAAGCATTTTGCAAATAGATTTTCATGGAGAAGCAAAAAACACAAGAGTTCCTTGACTTTTGATTTAAAAAACCCTAGCAAGGTTGATGTAAAAAACACAAGATCTAGAGTTAAAAACGTATGTGTCGCATCTCTGCCTGTATCATGTGATCAAGTGCAACTTTGCTGCTTTGAGCCAACTGCTATTTTTCTCATCTTTATTTTTCTTTCATAACTACATGCAAGAATGAGGATCACAATATTAACTGCTTTCTAATAAAAAAATCCAATTTATTTATTTTTTATTAAGTTGTAAAATTAAAATGTTTTAATTTATGCAACTTTTCTTTCAACTGCCATTTATACATTAACCCCAGCACAGGTTCTTGTTCTGCCTCATATTTTAAAAGTAAAATGTTTGACTTTAGCAGAATAAATTTGAACTTTTTGGTACGGATTAAAAGTGATCCATTAGCTGATCAAAATCAATACTATTGTGTTTATTTTAAAGCTTAAGCACATTTTTTTTTGTGTTGATTTATACATTTTTTTTTCAATTGCTACTCATATGTTTACTCAAGCACATGGTTATCACCATATTTTAAAAGTAAATATTTTATGTGGATTTATTGACTTTTTGGGTTAATTATATTATTAAATTGCTTTAGCTTAAGGACATGTTTTCTTATATTATTTAATGCATTTTTTCTTTCAACTGCCATTATTATGTCTACTGGAACACCTGGGTACCACCACATTTTAAAAGTGAATTGCATCAGTATACACATAATAAATTGGATTTTTTAGGTGAATTAATTAGGCTATTTAATTTCAATAGTAAATAGTACTTCTTTGTGGGGAAGGAGGCTCAGGTCTTTTGATAAAGCTATTTTCCCCATCCCTTTATTGCTATGGCTTATATTTTGATTTCTAGAGATATTTATATCTGTTTTGGACACTTAATTATGCTAATATTTTTTGGCTGCTTACTAACAATAGTTGCAAAATACTGATTTTTTATATTTGATTGTGGCAGTATTTTGATTCTTTTGTCATGTGATAAAGGTTGCAGATTTTGTTTACATGTTTTTGTCATTTTCTAATTACTACTATGTTTGATATTTTGATTTCTAGAGATATTTGATTTTTTTATTGAGCATAGTTCTATGATGGAAATAATGATTTTTAACTGTAATGGTTAAAATAATTGGAACAATTTGTAACAATGGCAGTGTGTATTATCTGACTTTGTTTTAACAGCTGTTTGTGTTAGTGGTGATTTTGGACCTCCACTTAAAAACCAAATTGGTGAAGAGCATATTCTAAACCAGTAGTAATAAATGAATAAAAACTTAAGATATTTAGTGGACACATTAAATATCTAAAGCCATACTTTCAAGTTTTGCATGTGAAAGCACTGAAAAATATCTTTTAAATTTTAGTTCATAGAATAAGGAGCTCCTAAAACATACTTTGCACAAAGGCACACCTTATCCATATGGTGGTACTGATTGCATACCACTAGTTGACATTCAAATATAGTAAATGTATATAAATTAATGTTAGATTATTTTAACAGTGTCACTTATATTTAAAAACACATTTTGGATCAAGAAACCTAGTCATGTTTGGAATTTTTTCAAAGCATTATTTATTAGTTGTACTTTGTATACCAAACTTGAAATATATTTGTTTATTAGTTTTTAAAACCTTAACTCATTTAAATTCATGCTTCATGTTTACAATAGTCTTGGAACAATATACTTATTAACATGAAGTTTAATAAATTAAGATTTTATCTCTTATCTATGCTACTTGATTCAGACTTTGTGTTTCTAGTACAGATTGCACTTTGGAAATATTCTAGCATTAGTTTGGATTTATTTAATATATATATATATATGTGTGTGTGTGTGTGTGTGTAATATTATAATTGAATATTTATAAATACAGTAATTAGATATTAAAAATTGTATCCACTTACGAGCGCTTTTGCCTATCCTTGTAGTCTTTGTCAACTAACACTTTGAGAGGCTAACCTTTCCCCAATTCCATGATCTTAACATTTGCTGCCTGTCTGTTAATTAAGTCTTGTTTGTATTTGTATATTAGCATAGCTTCCTTTATTTTCCTTTTGTTGTTATTTTTTCCAATTTGCAATATTTTTACATTATTATAATTGAAGTTAAACCATAAGTACATGATATATTATGGTTGTAAAAAATGGATGCTGACAAAGACTATGAGGATAGTCAAAAGCACTCCTAAGTGGATAAAATGTTTAAAGTTATACTTTACATATATCTAATTACTGTATTTATAAATATTCAATTATAAGATTATGTATATTGATTTGAAGAAATACAGACATCGAATTATATATATATTGAAATTAATAGTCTTACACTGGTGTATAAAGTAAATGATAAAATACACTCATTCCAAAGAACAAAATTAAATTTTTTAGAGAAGAAATAAATTTTTATCTTTAACTCAATTTATATTTAGAGGCTAATCTTAAGCATATTGGAGAGAAATCTGGGAATTTATATTTACATATTTTATTTGATTTAGTATTGACAAGCCATAAATTGAAAAAAAAAAGAGTAAATGTCAGTTAAAGTAATATGAGGTAATTTGAAATATAACATTAATAAAGTATTATGATTGATTTAAAATCTTTATACTTTCTGCCCAAAATGCATTAAGATTAGCCTCTATATATAAATTGAGGTAAAGAGATAAAACAATCCATTTTTTTCTCTAAAAAGTTTTATCATGTGCTTTGAATTGAGATTGACTATAGTTTGACTTGTAAAAGCATATCATAAAGTGCTATAATAGTGTATATAATGTGTATTTATAAATATAAAAAATGTTAGGCATTACATGTGTAAATGAATTGAGTACATATTTTTTATCTATTACAAAATATTTGTAATTGAAAATACTTTTAATTAAATGTATTAAGAAATTGAAATAGCCTAAATAAAGTATAAAGAAGACTAAGTAAAAATTTTGTTAAATAGATTAAAGGTAAAGAAAATAGAATTCTGAAGCAAAGATAAATCACATGTTGTTTTGACAATGAATAAACCAGATAAAGAAAATCAATCTTCCCCTTCAAGGTCATGCATATTCTTGAGAATTATTCATCATCAGACTATAAAAAGTTTATTAGGTAGATAAATTAAGAAAATTGTGAATGGTACACCAGAGACATTAATTTACTTTGTAGGTTAAGAAGTAGATGTATGGTCTGTATAGGTCACCCAGAGCTTTTCTTATTTTGTAAGTCTTCAAATAAAGTGATACTGAATGCATATAACTTACTAAATATTACATATTGGAGTGCAAGTATAAAAAAGCCTGTACTGTAGAAAAAATTTATATATTAAAATATAGTGCTGTAAGGTTTGCCTATCCCTCATTTATGTATATATAAATGGATTATGTCCTAAACATGAGGGGTCAGAGTCACTTATGGTCAACATGAGTAAGATGAGAAGGTTGGTACCAGTGTGGGCTTTGAGCATTCCATCATCAGATTTTCAATGAAATGGATGGCTGAAGATTTGTGGGTTGGAGTGGATTGAAGCCTGTTCATTAAAGTTTGAAGATTGGATATCTTAATATAAGCTGAGCATTGATTGCATATATGTGTGGAGATGATAATCTGGACCAACTGGCGAGTGCTCGTTTAGCATGAAATACGTATATTGGTGATTATTTATCTTTTCGACATGTGTGTGATAAAGTGTGTCAGCAATATGAGATAGCTTGGGTAGTTGAGCATCGTGTAAAAGTCTGGGTTCAAATCCCTATACATTACATATTGGAGTGCAGGTATGAAAAAACCTGTACTGTAGAAAAAATTCCTATATTAAATGAATATGTGTAGAAATACTAGCAGGTAAGTAGAATTATTAATTGTATTCTAGAAATGTCTACACTATTAATATTATTATTTTTCATAATCTATTCTGTATACAATATTTAATAAATCATTCATTTAATGAGTTATATTCTTGTATAATTTTTATACTTTATTCAGGTGATGGTTATTGAGCCAACAACTGGTCTTCTTAAGAAGTTAAACTGCAAACGAGCTGACTTCTGAATAGTGAATAAAGTTAATTCGAAATTTTGAGTAACCTGACAATTGCTTTTAGATCGATTCCGAACTAATTTAAAATCCAGAGTTTGGGATTGTTAAGTGCGGATATGCTGACCATTTCACCATCAGAACTTTCTATATTAAAAATGTAACAATAAATACAAATAAAAGCAAACTTTAGTAAACTCTTTTTAAAATAAGATTATAAACCTCATATTTAAAATAAATCGGATAACAGTGCTTGACAAACGAGAAATTAAATTATTCAAAGCGATTTTCAGCGCATTGTTAATGGTAAAGTAATTAATCTTTTCAGAAAGACGTAGAAATCAAGGAAACTTATTAGTTTACAACAAAGAATTTGTTTTATGCATTATTTATTAATGAATGATTGATCATCTAGTTGATAATTACATTTCACTTTATGATGTTAAAAAAAAAGGAAAATAAATAATTTGGCATTTACTTTTAAAAATGAGTTTATTTTATCATATACAATACATTTATACGTAACAAATAAAAACGATATTTTTCAAAGTTACATGTTATATTTATTAGTAATATAAATATCTGAATATTTACATATAAGTTTTGGTATCTATCATATTACATTTACTAGAAACAATGTTATATTTTGTTGATTAAATATTATTATTATTTTTCACGTCTCTTAACATAACTTTTTCGGGTCTTCACTGATAATTGTGTAGTTGTGAATCGCATCTCACTTAAGTCACAGTGGCTCCCAAGAATTTATTCCTGTGATCATTTTATAAAGCTTAAGTTTTTTCCTGCAATTTTGTTCTCTATAATCCTGCTTCCATCAGTGTTAATGGACTTTCTAAAGTAAATATTTATTTTGAAAAATTGCCTTAGTTCTATAAATCTTAGCAGACATAATGTGGCTCTTATTGTAATCTTCTTATTGTCAATCAAAAGTTTGATGTCAAAATGTTGCTTAATGGTTAATTATATAAGGGATTAGAACTCAGACTTTCACACGACCCTCAACTCTCTATGCCATCTCATCTTGTTGACCCACCTGATCACACGCATGTTGAAAAGATAAATAATCACCAATAACGTGGGCTTTGAACATTCCATCATCAGATCTTCAATGAAATGGAAGGCTGAAGAGTTGTGGGTTGGAGTAGTTTGAAGCCTGTCCATAAAAGTATGAAGATTGGCTATCTTAATATAAAACTGAACACTGATTGTATATATGTGTGGAGATGGTAGTCTGGACCACTGATAATTGCTGGTTTAGCATGAAATATGAATATTGGTGATTATTTATTATTTCAACATATGTGTGATCAGGTGTGTCAGCAATATAAGATGGCATGGAGAGTAGAGGGTTGTGTAAAAGTCTGAGTTCAAATCCCTTATATATTACATTATATGTGCAGGTGTGTGTAAACCTGAATAGTGTATGAAATTAATGGTTTATTGAAAATGAGACAATAATTAATAATATGTAAAAAAAAGTTTTTTTTATTGATTCATATACTTTGTAAATTGTGTTAAAAATACCGAGTTTTATTAAGAATGTTGTGGTTGAGAAAATATTTTGAAGAAATTTGATGCCTGCTGTAGTCAGGAATTTATCTAATAACATCATTTCTAACACTTTTATAAATGAGAAGATTTCTATTTACACTGTGACTAAATTTTGGATTATGTTGTCATTGATAGATTGTTATGTATTGTTTGAATTATATCTGATCCTTTCATTTGAGCTTCAGGTAGACCAGTCCCTATCTCATCATATTTGATGCTTTCCCAGTTTTATCAAATGAGATCATGACAGAAGAAGAGGTACCAAATAGAAGATTACCATATATACTGCCAAATACTTATATTTTACTGAACGGCAATGCAACTTAATTTCACCTGTTGTCTATTGCTAATATTGTTAGAATCTTACATAATGAAAATTTTGATCTTAATTATCATAAATAACTCTTATATATTTATTAATGACTGCTATTTTTATATTGATATGCAGTTCAAAGGTGCATAGTATTCAAAAGATCTTTGATAATAGAATTAGTTAATTTTGTTGTCAGTTGGTATTTAATTAGATTGAAAGTTAGTAATTTAAATGAATATTTATTGGTGATTAATTTATTAAGTATTAAATTGGTTTTGGCCACTGAAGCATACACTGGAAAATCAAGAAATTTAGTTGAAACTGTTGGAGACCTTGATGGAATATTACTTTCTCTTAATGTACACTGAAGATTTGTCTTGTGATACAGTTGATTCAATTTCTCTTGATCAGTTTTTAAAGCATTTTCTCAATAATAAAAAAGGTTAGTCAAGTGTTGTTAGCCAAGTGGTCATCACAGCCGCCGTGCAAGCAAGTAGTTGGTTGCAGACAGTTGGGGGTTCGCCTCCGGCCGATGCTATGACATATAAAAAAAAGGTTAGATAACCCTATGGCAATTATCACAACATCTTTGACATAGGTAAGACTATTTTCTTTTTTCCATGCATAAGATGTATATTCCTGTAATAGGATGCCATACTTTTCTTAAGAGTGAATCAGTGTTCTTTGGACAAAGTCTTTGTAATCTGAAATATCAATGAGTATCATATGAAACCTTTTGTTACAGCTGATCTATCTTTTTATATAATTTGTTAATCCTTATAAGGGTTACTACATTTTCTGGAAAAATTTTAATTTATCTATTAATTAAATAATGAAGGTCAACATGGTAAAAACAGTTTAGAAATCAACCATTAGTGTAATCATATCTGATAGATTATTTTGTTTCACAAAGAATGTGAAGAATATGTCTTTCAAAAATGGAATAATGGACAGGTAGTAAAAAAGATCTTTAATTTACTTAATAATATTTTAGCAAGTGTTTAACTATTATAGATCATAATTAGATTAGAAATACTCCAATAGTGTTATAAGTTTTTGGTGTCATCAATAATAGATACTTGTTAACAAATTGCCTATCCATATATTTCATAGTTAATGAGTTAAAAATATTTCAATTGATTGGCTATCATATACTTCATGGTTTTATATAATAAAATATAATATTTGAAAATCCTAATTTTATTGTAAATTTTAGACTGTACAATTGTTTAATTACACTCTCAAGAGAAATCAAAGATATATGTGATAAATCTGACATTTGAAATAATTCCATATTCTTGTTCTTTTAGTAACTAAATTTCTTTCTTAATAATATGATCTTTGTTGGACCTTTTTATCATTATATGGACCAGATTATTAGATTATCCTATTGTATTTCTAAATTTTAATGTTTGCATAACTTCTTGAACAATATTATATATTATATTGATTTTACAGTGTGTTAAATATTTGGTTAGTCTTAATTGATCATAGAATTTTTAAAAAATATGTCTAAGGTTTCTTTTATGAAATGTTTTACAGGGTTTGTTGGAATATTATTTAATGATCTTTTATAATTGATTTGATTGATTATAAAACTATCATAAATTTGTTTATTGATCATATGTTTGTGGGCATTCTTACAAGTCATTAATAATAACTTGATAGATTGTCAACAAAGGCAAAACTCTCCATACAGTAGTGCCACACAGTGCCAAACAAAGTAATCAATGGAAGCCAGAGGCTTGTGTTCAAAATCCCCATCTAGTGTCTACAAG
This sequence comes from Epiperipatus broadwayi, assembly GCA_028023455.1. NCBI lineage: Eukaryota > Metazoa > Onychophora > Udeonychophora > Euonychophora > Peripatidae > Epiperipatus > Epiperipatus broadwayi. The sequence goes on from JAQFVV010006233.1 coordinate 4,109,979, forward strand.
CCTCTTGCTTCCATGATTACTCTGGTTGACACTGTGTGGCACTACTGTGTGGAGACTTTGGCCTTTGTTAATAACAGATGTGCTAGCATTAGAAATGGTGATCATGTGATTGATATATTGTCAATATTCAATTGTAAATTAAATGGATTTTTTTTTCTAAAATATGTAATAAACTTTGTTTCTTTTTTTTATAAAAGTGTAGTGTTTGACGCAATTTTGGCATATTATGTGGAGTGAAAAAACACTGACGTAACATCGAATTTAAAGATTATCCAAAAGTTAGGAAAAGTCAATGTGATTAAAAATACCTGCTTAAAAGTGAAGGTGCACTTTTTGGAAAAAATCTTACAGAGGATAAAACATTGATTTAATTCCCTAAAGAAGAGTCACACATTTTAGCTAAAGTAATCCATTATTATCCATGACAAATGATTTATTGATTGGTAATAATATTTTTAATTAATTATTTTCTCTAATTATTTTTTCACTGTGATGAACAATATGCACATACAAAATTTTTAGTATTTGAAAAATTCAGATATATGATATTATCTTTAAATATAGTTCTTAATTTAGACACTTTTTTTTATTGATTAAGTTAGTAACAACTATTTGTGAGATGATTGCTCAAAAAAAGAATGGCGTAGCAATACTTAGACGATATTATAGAGATACTTATATTGGGACTATGAGTACATTTTAATAATTGATAGCACATCAAAAAGTATTCTACCAAAAATGTTGATGAATTTATAAACTTTAGTCCGGACATCTAGTGACCTTACATTAGGTTGCAAATTATATGTCCTTCTGAAATTATCTTGCCTCATCATTAGAGTTTCTGGAATTTTTTAGTTTCTTATTTTTATGGTTTGTATTTTCACATACACCACTTTTTTTTTGTTTATGTTTACAATTTATCATCTTTATTTTTTATAGAAGTGATTTGTCTTTATTTAGAGAATGATTTCTCTTCTTCTTCAAAGAATAATCCAGATGAGGATGTAATTGACTGACTATCTTTGATTGTAGTTGAACTATGGAAGTAGATGCATTCATATCATATCACCTTGAAATCTTTTGATCTCTTATGGTTATGACTTTAATGTTGCATTTGGTAAAATAAGTGGTGTTAACAAATTGCTATACTCAAAGTCATCTGTATTTTTACCTCATTTTAACATATCATCATCATTCTCAATATGAGGTTCTGAATTAATATTTCCTTTGGCTATGACTTGAAACCATAATGGTGTATGTTGCATAGGACAACTATGCTCTATTCTGTCTAAAAACCATAAGTATAATATTTATTTATAACATATTTTGATATAATATCTCTTGTCTGTAGCATTTAAGATCATTACTTAATCTCCCTTTGATATGCACTATGTATAGTAATCTATCAATTGTGATTATGTTTGGTGTGTTTTCAATTGTTTTATATTTTTAAACAAAAGTCCAAGCTATTTATGTGTCTGTTTCATTTAATTATTTGAACCTTTTTTCCAGAATGATGAACACACTCACTTTACAATGAGTGATACTTCCATAAATTTTTAGGTAAAATTTACTCTTCTGATTAAAATATAGGGGATTTGAACTCAGACTTTCAATTACCAATCAACTATCCACACTATCTCATACCACTGATACACATGACCACACACATGTAGAAAAGATACGTATTTTGTGCCAAACCAGCACTCATTTGGTCCAGATTATCATCCCTCACACACATATATAATCAGTGTTCAGTTTATATTAAAATAAAAAATCTTCATACTTCAATGAAAAGACTTCAATCTACTCCAATTTCCAACTCTTCAACCATCCATACCACTAAAAATCTGATGATGAAAAGCCCAAATCCCAACATGATGCCAATATTATCGTTATCGTTCATTTCCCAGTCTTGAATTCATTTAATAATAAATCTAAAGATGATTGCATCATAAAGAGATTTTAATACAAATAAAATGATAATGCTATTGATTGAGAATTTTATTGAAAAAGGTTTTGAAATGCTCATTCTTTGTTTAAATTTTGAAAATGAATATACATATACATTTCATAGATTGTTTGTATATTTATGGCAATTTTGTTAAAATATTTGTGAAATATTTATTTTTTAATCAGAATATATTTAAATTCAGATTTTATTCAACATATTTCATTCTAGAAGATAAATCAAGACAAATGTAATATCATAAAGCAGGAGGTTATGATTGCCTAAAAATTATAATAATAATGTAGTTTACACCACGTTACATGTGCTTTACAGATGGAACACTATTTAAACTGAATACTCTCCTTTCCAATAATAAGATAAAGAAAAGATAGAATGGATTCACTCTATCTTTTTCACCCAAGCTATATGCATAGGCCAATCTGAAGTGTTTGGAATTGAGAGCGTGAAGATTTAATTAATCACTTTAAATTACTTATCATATAATTTTTGTTAATGATACTTGCAATTTTTTTACAATTTACGATACATCTTTATTAGATAAAAACATAACCATATGTAAATATTTTTATTTATATAACATGATGTTTTTATAAATTATAATAATAATGCAGCTTCATAATTATTGTAGGTGGAATTTACATTTTAAAACAGAATTTCATTTGATGCTAGCTCTTTCAGATTTTGGATATGAAGAAAAACTTATTTTTATTCCATTCAAAATACATTTTTACTGTCAACATATTTCTCTTTATTAATTTTTATTCTGTATTTGTAATATTGAAATATTATTTTTACAAATAATTTTCATTTGTAAAATTATATTTTAAAAAAAAATCAATTAGAATTTTATGGAAATATAGTAAAAAATAGCACATAATTTGTTAAAATAAAAAGTTGAAAATTTAATTCAAATGGTTACAAAGAAAAACTGCAAAAGAATGAATTACCACATGATCCAAAGCTCCTCACTGACAAAGACCACAAGCCAGAAACTAGTCTGGGGATATTGGATGGTAGGCATTAGATAGGATTTTATGCACACGCCTTCTGGAATCCATTGATTACTCTGGTTAGCACAGGATGGCACTACTGTATAGAGAGTTTTACCTTATGTTTTAACTCAAAGATGGTTACAAAATATTATATTGTTTTGGAAAAGTTTTGTTATTGGTATATAAAATATTCTTTCAAACATTGCAGAATTTGAATCTTTTGAAACTTAATAAATTATATTTTTGTCATAATGTTTGAATAAAGGTTTCTGCTTTTATTTTCCATTGCTAAATATAAAAGCACCATAAAATCTTTTGAGGTGGGGGGAAACATAGCTGACTTTATTAGTTAGGGTCAATGAATAATAGAAAATAATGGTGTTTCAGGCATCCTTGTGTTATTAAATGCTTCAGACCAATAGTAATTTAGTTTAACAAATATATTCACAATAATTTGATGGTATTTTTTTTTTAATTTCTCCTAGATGTGATTGGTTCTAGAGTATTAATCAGTGCTTTATACATCATTTTATTATATATTTTGAAAAATTAATTGTTGTTTATATTCAGTCTTTTTTCTTTCAGAAGTTTCTCCAACTTTGCATATAATCCTTAACTCTTTATAATTCTTTTTTCATTGATACACTTACTATTTTTATTTTCAATTTCTATAGGGTTTTCCTTCTCTTCAACATTTTTAATATCACTATCTTTGAAATTAATATATTTTTTATTGTTTCATGTTAGTATTGATTATTTTGATATTTATAAAATTTTCTGTAAGCGTTTTATTATATATTGTCATCTTGGATGATGATTAAACTATTGAAATTAAAAAAAAATTGCTTACTTTTATAACAAATGAAAATATCAACCATATCTATCCATTAACATTACCTGCAGTACTAATTTGCTTCTTATGTCTATTGTTACTATATAAAATTACCAGTGTATATATATATTTGTATAAAAAAAGTGGTAAAATATTAACAATTAACTGTATATATGGGATTTCCTTCAAAGCTGTACAGTGGCTCTGTAAGCTGAATATCCAAGTTTGATTCCTTATATAATATGAAGCATAAGTAATATTTCTCAAATATCAATACTTCACATTTGAAAGCTTTTTATTCTAATGTTGATTTAATATTTTCTCTGCTGAATACGAATGACGAAAACAATTACTGAAAAAATTAAGATGCTTTTATGTCATATAATAAAGAACATTTTTTTCTGTAAATGCAGCAACTGAACTTGTAAATAAGGTTAATGCAAAATAAGTTGTTTTAATGCTTCTAATTATATTTTTCGTTGTTGAATATCTGATTATTGTTTATACTCAAAATAGATTTTAATGACTCCAAGCATTATTTTGATTTAAAAATCTATTTCTTGAGGTTTTTTTTTCTCTCATATGTCACAGCATCGGCCGGGATGCGAACCCACAACCGTCTGCAACCAACTACTTGCTTGCAAGGCAGCTGAGATGACCTCTCGGCTAACAATGCTTGACAGAAATCTATTTCTTGACGTTTCTTGTGTAGGTTTTTGAAATACTCATCTTTTAAATTTTATTGAAGGTTACACGTCCTCACAATAGCTGTGACAAGAATTTTTTTTTTTTTTTACGTACAATGTTTATATGAAATTTAAATTTATATGACATCTTCTATTCAATCAGAATTTAAACAAACTACAATGAAATTTCATTCATGCCAAATGCCATATAATTGTGAGATGTAGGAATATGCAATTATTAGCTTTATATAATATACTAATTGCAATATTAATAAAATATATAAATAAGTTTTTGCAATTTTTTAATACAATGTTTTAATAAAATTTACTTTAAAAAAAAAAACTACAACAACTATACGCTCATGAATTAGCCAATAATAAACTGTCTAATATGCTATGGTTAATTATCAAAATAACTCATAAGCTTTCTTGGAAATTCTCAGCCGCCTAACTTTTTTTTTTAAACTGCCACTAAAATCCAAATCGCATGTTCTAATCATAGCAGGCAATCTGCTAACGTTTACAATATAAATCGCATCTATATGTTTGCGGAAAGAGCTTGAAAGAGAGAGGTAAACGTACTTCTATTTCTATAATACATATGTGAAAATTTCTATCTTTAAAAACTTTTTAAAATTGAGAAAAAATATAAGATTATATTCTCAGTTGGTGATCCTAACCTCGATGCTTGATTATGATGTTTTTAGATACAGGAGAAGTCCTATTGCGTTTTTACTTTGATCATAATTGCAAAACCTTCTTGTTCAGCTGCTTTAAAAAACTTGGAATTTGAATATAGAAAATATAAAGTTACTCTAATGAAATATTTATACGCAGAGCGAGTCCTGCAGGAAATTTTAAGTATTTTTCTTAAGAATTATCTGAATTAAGATTTGTTTAAATAATGAATTTAAAAAAGTTGTAGTATATTAAATACTATATATATATAGTTAAGAATAAAAAAAAGATATACTTAAGAACAAAAAGTCAGAGAATGGGAAAATGTGGAAGTCGCAAAGAAATTTAAAAAAAAAAAAGGATAGGGGGAAAAAATGGAGAAAATAGCTATAAGTTTTTAAAAAATAAACGAAGAAAAAGTAAGAATGAGAGAGCTGATTTGGTCTGGTATGTAAATGCAACCTTACTTTAAAATAAATAATAACGAAAATGATTATGATGTGTATATATATGTAAATTAAATAAATGTTATTGTACAAAAAGTATGCAAATATTGTGAACAGCATGTTATGTGGCAGCTATCACATCTTCCTGCTATATATATTGGTAGTCTGGAGGTTGAATTTGAATTTAAGTAAGCGGAATTTTTTAAATACCTTAGATTTTTTTGTTAAATAAGCAACCCATGCCAACCTTGGAAGGATTTTAACTTTTTTTCATTATGGTGAATTAGCATTTAATTATTATTCGGATCATGATAATTAAAGCACTAAACATCACATGATCACAATTTCTTATGCTTGCTCATAACTGTTATTAAAACAGGCAAAACTCTCCCTACAGTAGTGTCACTCAGTGCCAACCAGAATTTTGCCTGTTTTAATAACAGTAATGTGTTAGCATAAGAAATAGTGATTATGTGATGTTTAGTGGTTTAACACCAATCCTTCCTAATAGGATAGTGGTGGCCATGGTTGTTAAAGAGCCAAAGACACCAAAATGTATGGATACTGAACTGGGTTCAGACCCATATGACTATATAAGCTATTGAGCTTAGATTGAAAATATTATTGTTTTTAATTTTATTCTCATAGTTTTGTAGTTAAGTAGAGATAAAAGGTGGCTGCTGGAGGAAAGCCAGAAACTAGTCTTGTGATATTGGATGAATAGGCACTAGATAGGGATTTTATGCATAAGCCTTCTGGCATCCATTGATTAGTCTGGTTGGCACTGAGTGGCACTACTGTATTTTTAATTTTGTTTTTAATGGATAGTTACCGCATTGCTAGTAAAAAAATATTAAATTTAAAAAAAAATCATAACTGTTTAACTTAATTTGTAAAGACTGAATGAATTATTACTTAAAGTACTTAAATCCAATGAAATTTTATTTAAAATAAACTACTGATAAATTTAAAAAAATGATAAAATAAATATACTTCAATCTAAAACAGTGCCAAAACTCTCCATAGAGTAGTACCACCCAATACAAGCCAGAATAATCAATGGATGTTAGAAAGTTTGTGAATAAAATCATCATCTAATGCCTACTCATTCAATATCCCAGACTAATTTTTATCATTTGGAACTAAGACTACTGCATGTAGATTTTAGGATCTAATATAACCATCTAGCAGCCACTTTTTACCTACTTAGTTAACTATATGATTATACAAATAAATGAGTTTGGATTGAAAACATTATTGTGTTTTCATTTTGGTCTCATGGCTTTATAGCTAACTAAGTAGATAAAAGATGGCTGCAAGTGCATTGCTTTAGGTCCTAAAAAATAGATGAAGTGCTTTCAACTGCAAAGCTTCTCTGTAATAAGAGTTACAATAGAGAAAACTAGTTTAGGAATATTGGATGAATAAGTAGTAAATAGGGATTTTATGCACAAACCTAGCATCCATTGATTATTCTGACTTGCACTTGGTAGCACTACTGTATGAGAGTTTTACCTCTATTTTAACAGCTTGTGTAAGCAGAGAAAATGGTGATGGTGTTATGTTTACTGGATTAATACTTCAATGTACATAAATGTATTTTTCTCCAATGAAACACACATTGCAGCCATTCATTATTGATTTATCTTAATTCATTTTCTTCTAAAAACAATTATTGTTGAATAAAATAGGAATCTAATCACATTATTCTTCTTAAAAAAACTAACATTAAACTAACATTTTATTAAAGTAATCATAAACACTTAATCAAAGTATAGCAAAATGTAACAAAAAGTAAATATACTCAACACTTAGAAGTAATCTTTTGTGGTGAAAACTAGAACTATATGAACAATGTTATGAACTGGAAGTTAGCTCAATTCTAAAAAAAATTCTCCAATAAAATATTGACATCTTAATATTTTTTTTAAAAAAAAATAAATCAATATTATTTCAGGTTCAGATTTTACCATCAAATGAACACAATATCAGTAAAATAGTGTTAAAGTTATCCCCAGGAGACTGCTTTAAAACCAAATCACAGCACTGATATGAGATTCTGGTGGCTCCACATATAGGTCAATGGAGGAATTATGAGATAAAATGAAACATTGATTTAGCTTTAATAGAAAAAAGAGTTGTAAAATGTTTTTATATTACTTCAGAAAGTTTAATTTTGCAGAATTTAATTAAGAATCTTTAGTTGTTAGTGGGAATAGAGTAACTATATTAATTCCAAAGTCAATACAAAATTTAAAATATTTAAAACAATAACAGGCCATAATCTGATGATGATGAGACTGTCATTTTATTATTCATTTTATTTTAAAAAATAAAGATTCAGTATCCTTAAATGGTTATTAAGTTTATCTGTGTGTGAATGCAAATAAGTGAACGTGCAATTAAATATATATTTAAACATGATTTTCAATTTACTATTAATAACTACATTATTGCTTTTTTAAAATTTTGTTTATACTATAATCTTAATTTTTATTTGCATACTATACATGTAGAAAAGAATGTGTGTTGAAAAATATTCCACATACATGTGCAATATAATAATTAGTATGTATTCTATTATAAACAAAGCTTATTAACAGAGATTCAATATTATATCAATGGATGATATATATGAGGGGTTTGGAACAAAATATATTATATATATCAACGTTCTACTGAACATGTAATTACATATGAAAGTTAGTTCAGTGCATACAGGCTAAATATTATTGGCTGATGAATTGCAATTTATTAGAACTATTAAAAAAGCTCAGTGAATTATGACAACTTGTGAACTAACTCTATTTGTTCAAAGCTATAATCATGCATAACATGATCAAAATAATATGATATTACTAGATGTGTGTTTACAGGAAATGAGAGAATCTATGATAAAATATATAATATATAAAAAGAAGTTTACCTGAAATGTATTAGTACTGTCAAGATAGTTCTGATGAAAATTTTGAATGTATGGTAACATTAAGAATGTTATGAGATATAGAGGGTAAGGAAGTAATAAGTGGTATGTGTCTGTAAAATAATAATAAGAAATATGTCGGCTCAAAAATTAAAGTAGCATCATTTGTAATGCTATGTAATTAAGATAAATGAATGTGATTTGCAATTTAATTCATAAAAAAATGAAAAATAATGAAAAAGTTTAAATTAGAATATTATCCAATTTTGAAGAATATTTATCATATTAAAACATCAATAATTGGACTAAATCATGATAATTAATAATAATATAAGATTGGTTCCTTCTTTCTAAAGCATCATTAGACTGATTGAATTTTGATACCAGAAATGTAGGTTGATAAAAGTGTAGTAGAAAGTGATTTCTTCTCTTTAATGCAACAATGATGGGCTGAATAGAAGCACTAAAACGTTTAGATGGATAACAATATAGGGAAAAGTTGGTTTCTTCTATCTAAAATTATCACAGCAATTTTATGAAATGTATTTTATGAATTAAGTTTGAAAACTTACTGGAAAGTTAAATGAATTAAATGGAGGTTTTGCAGATAGTGTGTTTATTTTTGCAAATAATGTTTCCAAACTTTAGGAAAGATTTTTAAAAATATCAGATGAATGCAAGAAAATAAAACTAAAATAAATGTTAAAACTAGCAAAATTATCTCTGGTTTTTTTTTAAAAAAACAAACAAAACAACCAGAAATAAAATAGATGTAAAAATTTAAAAATAAATTATTGTAAAATCTTTTATCAGATTAGTAATAATGATATGAACATAATGGATGAAGTTAATAACAGGTTCATGTTTTGATGGATTACTATGAGGAAAGTTTTTTAAAAAAAATTAAGCATGTGCCCATTGAAAAAGAAAAGGGTTATAATAAGTGAATTCTAGTAGTGCTTACTTATAGTATGAGAATTAAATATTTGATGGAAAAGCAATGCAGAGAATACATGCTTCACACTAAAATAGGATATTTGTTCTCCTGAAGGTTTGTGATGATGGTGTTCTAGTTGTATTTTTATATTGGGCTATTTCCGTTATCTAATATGAGTATTAAATGTCTTTAGAAAAATTTAACTTTATTTAAAGATTCCAAATACATTCACCTGTTAGCAATAGCACATAAACAGGCAAAACACTATACATATTGCCACTCACAGCAAGCTAGAGTAATCAATGGATGCCAGAAGGATTGTGCATCAAATCCCCATCTAGTTATAATAGTTATAAGCAAGCATAAGAAATGGAGATCATGTGATGTTTATTGGCTTGATAGCACATAAAAAGTTAGTATATGTGTGATGTTATGAGAGGTATTATTCTTCAGGGGTTGCTGGCCTGACCAGTGACAGTACTAGCATGGGATTCGTTGTACATATACTAACCTGACTGATGTGCTATTACTAACAGTTGAATGTATTTGGAATATTTAAATAAAGTTAAATTTTTCTAAAGACATTCAATACACATACTAGATGATGGAAATAGTCCAATATACAGGATAATATTTGTGTCTAAAATGAAATTAGTTTAGATATATCACTGAATGTGATCGTAAAAGTAGATGACTGGATTTATGAATGTAGTAATAAAGCTTGCTGAAATGAAATGGAAAAAAATATCTATAAAATTACAGAAACTAGATTATTTTCAAAGTAACCTTTACTGTAGTTAGATTGATAACAATTGAATTTTAATCAAAGTTTATAGAGATAAATAGATAGATAAATAAATAAGCAGGTGAATAAACAAATAAATAAATAACTGTATAGATAAATATCCAGATAGATTAATAGCTAGAAAGTAAGTAGTTAGGCAGATAAACAGATAAATACATAGATGAATAAATGAATGGATAGATGGAGAGTGAAATAGATAAATGAGTAGATATTGAAATACTTAGGTAAATAAATGTGTGATTAGATAAGGAAATAAATAAATTGATCAAATATTACATGACAGATTTTTTAAGCTTTTCTACAGATTTTTGGTTAGTTTTAAAAATACCAGGGTAATCATAATTAGTTTATCATTTCATAGTGAAAATTTTTGCAGATACTAGTTTTAAAAAATGCTTTTTTAGAAATTTCTCAAGTGAACAAAAACGAAGATGGTAATATTCAATATGATTGGTGAACGCAAAGAAAAGCTAAATACTGTCTTCTGATCACTTTTAAATGACTCGTGGAGTTCACCATTATCGAGAAGTCGGCATAAAAAAGAATCTAACCTTTTTTAAATCTCAAATGCAGTCAGTTTTACTTTACCTGAATTCGAAGTAAGATTGCTATTATGATAGTTAAATGTGTTATCTCTCATGGCAAAAACCTCTTTATATTACCTCCACATTATTACTATATTATTTATAAATATATTGTCCTTTATTTACTATAACTTATTAAATTAGTTAATTATTTTTATAAACATTGTTTGATGAATAAAATGTAAAATTCACACAAAGTGGATTTATTTTCATTATTTCTCAAATTACTTTACAAGTTTGAAATCTACCCATAGTGATAATAAAATAAAAATTACAAAAAGAACCCTTTTAATTAACAATGTCATCATTTGGTAATTAGAATATTTAACATATAAACTGTTTTGTTCTTCCTAGCATAATTAGTTATCGCATTCATCTATTAATCAAAATGTTGGCAGTTTAAGCCAGACCTAAGCTCTGTTGTTTAGTTTCTTTATTTCTGTTGGCAGATTAGTCTTTCACTTAATTTCCAAACAAGCTTTTAATCCTTTTGTTGTTTTTATTACAGGGGATTTGGACACAGACTTTTAAACTTGATTCAGCTATCCTCTCCATCTTATATAACCAATACACATGAAAACACACATGTAAATAAGATAAATAATATCCAATATATGTGTTCGTGCTGAACCAGCAACATCTCCCACACAAATATATATATATATATATGGGGGGTGGAGGAGATCATGATGTTAACCAATTGATGAGTACTGTTTCAGCATGAAATACATATATTTGAGATCATTTATCTTATTCACATGTGTGTAGTCATGTATATTGGCGATATAAGATGGAGATGATAGCAGAAAGAGGCTTAAAAGTCTGTATTCAAATCCCCATTAATTACATTCTAAAGTAAAGTATTTACAATATACTAATATTGATTTATTACAGATTCAGCCTGAATTCTGAAAATCCCTCTGAGCATTTAAATGGATATATTAAGGTCATATATATGGGAGGTCAGTGTGACTTAAGATCAAAATGGGTATGAGAACAATACTGGCATGAACAAAAGGTATAACATTCCATCATCAGATTTTCACTGGTATGGATGGCTGAAGAGTCAGAGGGTGGAGAAGATTGAAGTCTGTCCATTGAAGTTTAAAGATTTCCTATCTTAATATAAACTGAACACTGATTATTATATGGGAGATGATGGTTTGGACCAGTTTGAAATATGTATATTGAAAATCGATTATCTTATTCACATGTGGGTCATCATGTGTATTGGTTATATTAGATGGAGAGGATAACTGAAAAAAGTCTAAAACTCTGTTTCAAATCCTTTTTAATTACATCTTAAAGTTCAGTATTTCAAATATATTAGTATTGATTTATTGTACTTTTTATATAAAATAGCAATATGGTTTTTCATGTTAATGGAATATTATAAAATCTATTATAGAAAAAATATCTGATAAAACAGTTTAAATATATTAATTTTTTTCTATTAATTTTATAATTTTTGAGAACAACTATTATAGAAAACATATCTTCAGATCAAAATGAATTGATAGCATTTTAAGCTATTATCTAGTTAATATTTCAGGTTGCACCTAATGTGATAGACCCAAAATAGCATCTGCTTGCTATAAACTTGTAAATCATTAAAGTCCTATGGGCTCAGTGTTTTATTTATATTATCTGTCTCTTTCATAAGTACTGAGGATTGACTTTTATAACTATTGTTTTATTTATGTTTCTTTTCATATGAACTTATCTAAAAAAGCAAAATTGTTGTGGAATATCTGACATCCAAAAGAAATATCAAAATATCTTCTACATTAATTGGCTAATGTCCACTCTTGATTAGAGTATACCTTACAAAAGCAGATAAGAAGTAATTATTTTTCACTCAAATTCTAATTCAATCCATTCCTTTAGGCTAAGATGTCAAAATAAAGCTTGTTATTCATTAGAAAAAGTTAACGAGAAATATATTTGCCAAACTATTAATGCCATTGTAATATAATGGAAGAAATTTATTATAGAAATAAACTCAGAGAGAAATTATTTAGTAGAAATTATTTAATATTAAAAAAATGCTTATATGTTTGGGAAAAAAGGTTTTTAATAGGTGTTTTTGACCAGTTTTTACTTGGACCTAAGACTTGTACACTTAATAGAAGATCAGTATTTAAACTTCTCAATGAATTATGGAGAGACATATATTTGCCTAAATGTTTGTGATGATAGTATTTTAGATGTGATAACATGTGGACTATTTCTATTATCTATTATTAAAAATTGAATGTTTAGAAAATTTTCAACTTTATTTAAAGTTTTTCAAATACAAACAATTGTTAGTAATAACGCACGTTAGTAGATAAACAAGTTAGTCCAAATATTATCACATGGAGAGATGTATGTTAAAATGCAGAATATAGATGAATGAATGAGCAAGTATCATTGATATCAATTAAAAAATCAAGAGACTGAGATGGAGCTGAGATGAAGAGATGATCACTGATGGACAATTGAAGTTTTAAACTGGATTTCAGTATATTGTAAACGACCTAGAAAATGACCATAAGTGAAATGGATGAATGAAGTAATAAATTTGTTGTTGCATTGTGAAGAAAACGGTTTAAAGATCACATAAATTTGATCAGACTTGCATAGGTCTTCATCACATAGTGGATCAATAGCATGCATTGGAAAGTGATGATTTAATTATTTTACTGATCAATATTAAGTAGCTATTTAGTTTATTAAGAGAAAACAGCTGTCTTTGAAAACCTATAATTTTTATCCAATTGAGTATCAATAACTTTTTATTTTTATTTTATTTTCCATATGTCAAAGCATCGGCCAGGAAACGAACCCATGACAACTGTCTGCAAGCAACTGCTTGCTTGCAAGACAACTGCGCTGACCTCTCGGCTACCAACACTTGACGAAAATAAGGAAACATGTTTTTATGAAGCAATAATAAAAGACAATAAATCACCTTTATTATCTGTGTCTATCTACCATATACAGATATTTTAAGCTATAAAAACTGCAAGAGTAAAATAAGTAAGACCTAAATCACTAAGTTATTTTGGTCAATAAGTCAAAACAATCAATATTTGATTAAAATGATATTTTTGATTGCTTGGTAGCAAAAACATTGACATGTGTAGATTGTCGGCTGAATTTTAATGTGGTTATTCTTAAAGTATGATTTTAAGGTACAATCATTAACACTGACAAGTGAAAACTCATAAATCTAAGGAAGCTGAGATCATAGATTATCTTTACCAACTAACTTCCTGTCTTCAAACAATAAAGATACTTTGTTATTATAACATAAAAGTGAAAAGAAATTATTTAACAATTTGATTTCATTTGGGAATCATCATCTTATTTAGAAATCAATTAATGTGTGATAATTTATTATCTAAATTTTTTATTATTATTTTTCATATGCTAAAATCAATATTGTTGTTTTTTTTCCCCATTCAGAATTGAAAAATACTTCATTAAAATATTGGCAAATATTTGGATTTCAATTTAAAAATATTCAAATGAAATAAAGCATAAAAATTAAAAAATATTCTGAATACTGATTTTATTTTAATTTTATATGATGACGTCAGCAGTGTTTTGTAATTTCTTATATATATAGTGTTAATTTTTATAAAATATTTTATTTTAAAAAATTCATTAAATTATCCAACTTATTGAATAAAATTGCTTATTTAAATTATACACAGTTTATTTTATATATATGTTTAAAAATAATACTTCTATCCTCATTGCGTGTTTACAATTTACACTTAAAATTTGAATAAATTCACATTTGCATATAAATTTTATCTGTAAACTGGATGCACGTGGGAATGACGTAGTTGCGACTAATATTTAATATAGAAATTTTTTATAGCTAGAGAGTTCATAGGAAGTTCGGAGACTGGAAACTCCAACACCTGAATCGATCTGAGATTTTACACTACAGATGCTGACTCTCTATACTAAACTTATTATTTTGATATTTTGAATTTTATAATATTCAACACAGTTTTTTGATTTTGTTATTTATATATACATAAGTCAACATATATATATAAACAGGCTAAATATACAGATTTTAGTGCTGTAGTTAATGCATTTTTATTGATGATAACTTAGGCACTATCTTCGAATTCAAGTGAAATTTGAATATTTTCAGGAAATTTCAAGCAATTATATAGTGATATTTAGACAAATGACCCAGACTTAATCTTAATAACCACATCCAGTCATGTATTTTCCTGAAGGTTTGTGATGATGGTGTTCTAGTTGTATTTTTATATTGGACTATTTCCATCATCTAATATGAGTATTGAATGTCTTTAGAAAAATTTAACTTTTATTTAAATATTCCAAATACATTCAACTGCCCAACATTTTGAAAGGTATTATTTTCCCCCTTCTTCAGGTGTTGCTGGCCTGACCAGTGATAGTACTGGCATGGGATTCGAACCTGGACCCATAGATTCTTGAGTATTCAATTTTAAGGTAACGTTCAAATGAACAGCCATCCTGCCAAAGCCAACAGTCAGTAGAAATTTCATATACTTATCTATGAGATTCCTCCTGATTTCTCCATGATTTCCTAAGAGAATAGTTGATTAATGGTTTCCATACATTATGTGTAGTCACACTAAGGGATTTTTTCCACTGTCATGTGAGCAGATTCTAAACCACTCAATATTCATATTAGATGATGAAAATAGTCCAATATAAAAATATCCAATTATATGTCAGTAAATGAGTTTTTAATCAAATGGTAATTCAAGAACAAAAAAACTATTTTTTCATTAATTTTATCTTTCTTACTACTTTGCCAAATCCATATAATATTAATATCATTTACTTTCTTTATTATTTTTACAATGCTTCATATAATTACAACTCACTATTGATGGTTTTAATTGCTCCAGCAATCTTCTTCAGAACTATAACTACCACAACACAAATATATGACTAACGCAACACAAAGACACAAATATTTGTATTCATGTATTTGTATTGTGTTAGTTATAGTTCTGAGGAAGATTTCTGGAGCAATTGAAACCATCAATAATGGATTGTATAAATGTTCATGTATATTTATATTCATGTAATTGTATTTCATTTGTTATAGTTCTGAAGAAGATTGCTGGTGCAATTGAAACTGTCAATAGTGGGTTGTAATTATATGAAGCATTGTAAAAGTAATAAAGAAAATAAATGATATTTATTATTTTCATTAACTAGTAGTTTATTAGCATAGTGATAACTTATTTCATTATTGCTTTTCTTTGAAGTGATGGAGGATCTTTATTGTACACTGAATACTGAAATCTTTTCCTCGATATATATAAACATTATTTTACTTAAGCCTTTTACAGAAATTTTTAGAAATGTACAGTCTTTTATGAGTTAAAGTTTGATTTTAAAAAATCAACTAATATTTTGCAAAATGTGGGTTTCTGTCAATGAAATCCGATGATAACAACTATAAGAAACAAATTCAGATCCAATCAAACACAGCAAGTCAATTTCTTTTTTAATGTTTCATAACCAATTGTGTTTCTTTAGCCAATGGCAGTACTGTTACATTTTCCTTATCTTCACTCTCTTATAGTTATCTATAATGATATATCTTTCTGGTTTTGCATTCATTTAATTTAAAATTTGGAACTAAAATTTAAAATGATTTATTGGTTTTAAAAAAGTCTGAAGGTATCACTATCTTATAGACAATTAACACAAAGGAAGTAACAATGCTTCTCATTGGTAGATTTTTTACTTTAGTCTTGGAAAGCACCTATAAGAATTCTTGCAAGCATTTTTCTTTTGTTACTTTATATGTACTCCAGTTTAGTGCTTATTTTCTATACTTACCAAGATGAAATATTATTTTTAGAATGTGTTTTATTTAACATTTTAAATACGTTTATAGTATTTATATTTTAAGCTAGGTGTAATTAGAGGGGATTTGAACACAGACTTTCAAACTCCCTTTAGTTATCCACTCCATCTTATATAACCAATAGACATAAGGCAAATGATCTCCAATATACATATTTTGTGCTGCTACATTTTTTGTGCTGAACTAGCACTCATCTCTTGGTCTGAATCATCATTTCCCACACATATACACAATCAGTACATGATTTATATTAAAAGGTGGAGAGTGGAGAAGAGTGAAGCCTGTCCATTAAAGTTTGGAGATTTGCTATCTTAATATAAACTGAGGACTAGTTGTATACATGTGTGGGAGATGATGATCCAGAGCAATAGATGAGTGCAGCATGAAATGCATATATTGGAGATCATTTGTCTTTTTTTTGCATTATGTGGTCATATATATCAGTTGCATCAGAAGGGGTGGATGACTAAAGGGACCTTGAAGGTCTGGGTTCAAATCCTATCTAATCTGTTTTATTTGTAAATTTATATTTGAAATAAATGTGATACAAATTATCAAAATATGGTATAAAACAAAGGTTTAGTGGTAAAAGTAAAATATTAAGAATATAACTGAAATTGCCACTAGGGTTTTTAATAAAAAGTGGGAGACTTTCATTAATGAATATTTTAAGTAGACTTGCATCAATATGAGTTTTAAAAAAATAATTTTATTATAACCTTCTTTCTAGAGATAATTTAATTAAAATTCATATTCATATTTTAAAAACAAATTGAATTTCACAAATGTACATAAACAGAAAGTTAGTTATTGTTATGTTTGATGGTCAATGCAAAGGAGACTTTTGTTAAATTATTACTGAAATCATGCACATAGAGAGCATACCAATAGCTCAAACAAGCTCGTAATTAACAAGTGTGGTTATGAGAAAATATTTAAAATCTCTATCCAGAACACTCTTATCTCCAGACCATCGTGAGCCATAAGCTCTAAACCATGGTCTGGAGATAAGAGTGTTCTGGATAGAGATTTTAAATATTTTCTCATAACCGCACTTGTTAATTACGAGCTTGTTTGAGCTATTGGTATGCTCTCTATGTGCATTTTTGTAACTACAAGCTCATTAAAAGTAATGTCACGTTATATATGACTTGCTTTTTTAATTACTGAAATTATAAACATAAACCTAAAAAGAAACAAAAATTTAATATCAAGATAGATTAATCTCCATTTTAATTAATTTAGTCATTAATACTTCTAATCTCAGCTGCATGATATTGCTAACTATTGTAATAGTGATGCTATTTTTTGGGTTTTAAATTACACTCTTACCAGTAAAATTAGCATTATTTACAATCATTAGGGGGCAAAATTGGAACTTAATTCAAAAAATAATCTGAAGATATCAGTAGCTGACTAATAAAATACTACATATGAACAGATAATGCCTTTGTTTGGAAGATTCTTTAATCTCCAGTTTGGTAGAGTTATAAACTCCTATTACATTATTATTGACAATAAGCAAAAATTGCATAATGTTCATAGATCATTTAAATATTTATCATCATTTTACAAGTAATTTGTATGCTTAGATTTTAATTGAATATGTTTTATTTTTAAAATACAAATTAAAAAATTTATAGTAATGGTGAAAAGAAAATTACAAAGAATAATACTTTGCCCAACACCAGAGTACAAAATATTTATAATATTTTAATAATTATAAATGCAATTTTAATTTTTTAACTAGAATTTTGTAACTTTATGATGACTTAATAATAATTTATTCAGGTTTTAAAAATAAAGTTCAATCAAGAAAGATTTTGTTGATGTTTTTTGTTAATACCTTTGCTAAAGTCATCCTATAAAAGAAAGATATTGTTCCCATAAGTATTTTACTTTATTATTTTTTGTCTTTATATTTACTAAGACAATAATTCCCATTACTCAAGGTTTTAATAGGTTTGTAAATGTAGATGATGACAATCAACTCTTAAGGTATCAACAATCTCAACTTGTAGCCAAGACAACCACCTTTTGTGGTTAAAGGTAGTTGCCTTGACTACAGATTGAAATTGCTGATAGCTTAAGGATTGATTGTTATCATCCTTATATTTTCAAAGTTCAAATATATATATATTTTAAGATGTCATTTGTCTAAAAATTTTCACATCTAATAAATTAAATAGAATTTATTGATTCATGATGTGTTAATGCAAAACTAGAAAGACCAAAATTATTGAGAAAAACAATATTTACAGTTGATATTCCTAATCTTCAGAAACATTCTAATGAATTTAAATTAGAACTTACAAATCAGTTTCAAGTATTAGTAGATTTTGAACATGATTCAGATTTGAATGACATTAATAGGAAAATAAGCTATACACTTTTAAAAACTGCAACAAAAATAGCTGGTAGAAAAAAGCAGCAATTGACTAATAAAATTTCTACTGAGACTAGAGAATTTATGAAGAAAAGAAGGAATATGAAGATATACAAAAATGATGCATTAAAAGGGATTGAATATCTCGAATTTTGTAAAATAGTGCAGAAAAGAGTTGAAAATGATATAAGAAAGTATAATTGTGAACTAGAAAAAAAGCTGTAGAAGGAATACAAGTCTCTAGAGTGTAAAACAACATTTTGGTATTGGTAGAAAATTTATAACTGCAATAAGAAAAAAAGATGGAATTATTACTAAAAAGAGAGATGACATCATGAAATGGGTAGAAGGCTTTTCTCAAGAATTATATAGTAATAAAGAACAAATACTTCCTATATCTATTACATCTTCTGAATTGCCCAGAATTTTAAATAAAGAAGTGAGACATGCAATTAAATTTATGAAGAAAAAAAAATCTCCAGGTAATGCTGGAATTATAAAAGATATATCAAAAGAAGCAGGTGAAAAAATAGAAAAAAAAAATAGCAAAGTTATATACCAAATGTCTAAATGATAAAGATGTACCAGATGATTTGAAGAATGCAGTATTAATATTAATATTTAGAAAAGGCAATAAAGAAGATATTACAAATTACAGACTTATCAGCCTTTTATCAGTTTTATACAAAATTTTTACCAAGAAAATTACAACTCATCTGGAGAGGACATTGGACTTCCACCAACAAAGAAAACAAGCTGGATTTAAAAGTGGTTTTAGTACAATAGATCATATCCAGGTATTGAGAGAAGTTATAGAAAGGACAAATGAATATGAGTTGCCATTATGCTTTGGATTTGTAGATTATGAAAAGGCATTTGATTCTATAAACATTTCTTCAGTGATTAAAGCATTGGATCATCAAGGTATAGATCCAGGATATTGTAATATTTTAAAGAATACTTATAAAAATGCAACAGCAACAATTAGATTACATAATGATATTGAGACAAGACAGGGTGATTCCATATCTTCAAAACTTTTTACAGCAGTGATGCAAGAAGTATTTTGTGGATTAAAATGGAAAGCTAAAGGAGTGAAAGTAGATGGAGATTATTTAAGTCATTTAGATTTTGCAGATGTCGTTGTTTTTGCAAATAATGCTTTAGAGCTGCAGGATATGTTGCAGGGGTTATCAGATGAAAGTAGAAAAGTAGGACTAAAAATAAATGCTAAAAAAAACTAATGTTTAATGGATTTTCTCAAAATATGAAAATAAAGATTGATTATGATGAGTTAGAAGAAGTTAACAGTTACAAATATCTTGGTGAGATTATTAATACAGATAAAAAACATAATGGATGAAATTAATCATAGAATTAAACTTGGTTGGAGTGCTTTTGCTAGAAATAACTTGATACTAGAAGAAAATATGTCTATGTGTTTGAAAAGGAAGATTTTTAATAAATATGTTTTACCAGTTCTTACTTATGGATCTGAGACTTGGACATTTAAGAGAAGAGCAATACAGAGACTTCAGACCACTCAAAGAAGTATGGAGAGATGCATGTTGGGAGTTTCAAGAAGAGATCAAAAATGTAATATACGGGTAAAAGAACAAACAGGTGTTACTGACCTCATTGAAAAAATTAAAAGACTGAAGTGGAGGTGGGCAGGACATATTTCTAAAAGAGATGATAATAGATGGACAATTAAAATTTTAAACTGGATTCCAAGAGATTGTAAAAGACCCAGAAAGAGACCACATGTGAGATGGATAGATGAAATAAGAAGTGTGCAGGGGTGATGTGGAGAAGCTAAAGATAGAAAATGGATTGAAATTGGAGAGACCTTCATTCTGCAGTGGATTGATAATGGTTGTTGTTGATGATGATGATGAATGTAGAATAACAGTTTTAATACTAAAATAATATATTGAACTATAATTCAAACTGCTACTAGGGGGTGAGACAAAAACATTGTAACATGAATGGTCAATAAAGAATTCATTAAAAATGATATATCATTAGTAAATAAGTCAACTTAATTTTTAAAAAAAAGATGTAGCATTATTTTTAAATTTCAGATCAGCATAATTATTGCATGGAAGAATGTGGATATCCAAAGATTTAAAAGTATTACTAACATTAATTCAATAACAAGTTAAATGTCCTAGTCAAAGTGAATATTGGTACTCAGTTATAGTGAGGCAGACTATCAGTTAATGGAGAGTTGCTGTTTTAAGACATAGAATATATAACTTATTATAGAACTAAAAAAATAACTACAAGAGAACCAGCTAAGATAAAGTTTACTAATGGAGTCAAATTAAGACAGCCATAAAAATAAGTTATTATTATTTTCAAATATAACTATGACTATGGTTATCATGTAAAGGTATGTGATTAGGATTAGCTTTAAATAAGTTATCATTTTACTATTTAGAAATATAGTATCTGGTGAAATAATAAATATATACATGAGGGGTCAGATTGACCTTAGGTCAACATGGGTGTGACAAGAATCTCAGCCTCAGGGTGGCCTTTGAGCATTCCATCATCAGATTTTCAATTGGATGGATGGTTGAAGAGTTGGAGTGTGGAGTAGATTGAAGCCTGTCCATTAAAGTATGAGGATTGGCTATCTTAATATATATCTGTGCACTTATAGCATATATGTGTAGAGATGGTAATCTGGATCAACTGATGATTGCTGGTTTAGCATGAAACACGTATATTGGTGATTATTTATCTTTTCAACATATATGTGTTCAAGTGTATCAGTGTTATGAGATAGTGTGGAGAGTGGTAGGTTGTGTGAAAGTCTGTGCTCATATACCCTATATATTAAGGATATTATATAATCTTACTAACATTTGTTCTACACAATGAAATATGTTCCCGAGTTGATAACTTATTTACCAATAAAAGTGCTAGTGACAAAAAACAAATTAGTTAAATTACCAGAGAATTGATATCATGAAGAAAATTAAACTAATAAAAGATCAAATTTACAGTTATTGATATAGGATTAATGCTATGTAAAAAACAGCTTTTACAAAAAGTGTATCCAAACATGAAGGATTGGCTTTGTCAAGAGGAAGATTATTTTGAAATTACCTCATTTATGATAAAATTGTAAATGGGATATTGGATGTAAAAAATATCAAAGATTGTATTTAGCAGTTACTTATAATTAATTACAATATTATCATAATCAAAAAATTGCAGCAGATATCACGTTTTTGAGAGAAGCATCCATTTCTGCTGAAATGTAAAAATAAATATAAAATATTGAAAATTCGACCTTATTATATTTATGTATATGGATTTGGCAATGCAATAAGAAAGATAAAGTATTTAGACTACAAGAGGTATGAAATATCACTATCTAAAAAAAGTATAAAATTCAATCTGCATAAGCTAACTTCAAACTAATTTAATTTTTGAATAATATAAACATAAATAGGAAGATCCTGAGAGAGATACCTGTTCAATTTTAAAAAATATTAAATTAAGGCATTTGAAAATTGATAGCAGATACTACTTGTAGTCACTGAGAATTAAACATTTCATTTTTGCTACAGTAGTTATAAATCTGACAGTAATTAATCATATTGTTCATATTTTACATATGCCATCTTTAAAAGAACTGTGACTATAAATTTCATTTGTGAAATAGATTTTCCGTATAATTATGTGTTTTCCTGAATCTGTTGATGAAAATAAAATTTTGATGAGATTTGAGTTGTATCTAGAAAAAGAAATCCATCTGACTTTACTGTTGGATGTGGTAAAATAAATATATTTAAAATCACATAAAACAATTCATTTTTATGTTATAATTCTCAGTTGTAGATTCATGGCCAAAACAACAAAAATAGAGATCTTGATTTGTGATTAAACTACATCTTGAGTTAGTGGCATGTCTAATCTGATAAGTTTTTATATGTATTTTTATAATGCAATTACTATACTGATATCTAGTGGAAAAACAGCTACCATAAAGGAATAAATTTAAATATACCAATATCTCTGATGGTAATATTTGAGTATCTAGAAGTTTAGAGTAAAAAAAAATTTTCGAAAAAGGAACCAAATATTTACCCCTGATGTTGTCCATAATCCAAGTAGTGTTAGCCAGATTTTTAAGGAGGTTCTTTCTAAAAATTACTTTTGATCTAACTTTAGATAAATAAATAAATAAGTTAGGTCAGGTATGGGCAATTGTTTTGGCTCGGGGGCCACAGAGGTTGGCTAAGGGCCGCATTAGGGCCACTTTGTGGAAGCAAAGGGCCACACCTTTTTTTCATGACACAATAAACATACTACTTTATTCCCTGTATTACCAAAGAAATATTTGTTTGTCCATTCTTCATTAAACACATGACATTCATCGCCAGTTTTACATTATTTCAGTGGGTTCATGGTTTCACTAAAGTTGGAAATGTATATATTTGCTAATGCAAAGACAAAATTGAAATTAACCAGATCAACTGGAAAAGCACTGCACATCATATATACCCTGTGCATGTGTATTGATGTGGCCATCCTAGTGGTAAATATGAGATGAATCTTTGGTCATGCAGGGGAAGGAAATCTCAGTTCAAGAAGGGTGTTTTTTATTGTCTTAGTGGGCCACATTAAAACTCTTAGCAGGCCACATGTGGCTCTTGGGCCACTATTTGCCCACCTCCAAGTTAGGTGATGATCTAAGGTCACAAAAACTAAGATTATATTTTAGACTACTATTGCAAAAGATTATATTCAAGTTATGAGATGATATCCCAATGTTTAGATAAAAAATTGAATATATTGCCATCCAAGTTTTTTACCTTCTATTGAAAGACTTTTATTTTTCACTGATAATTATATTGAATAAAATAGGTGAGAAAAGTGATCTCTGTAACAATCTATTCTACAAAATTTTGATCATTTAATGTAATTTGAATTTTCTATTGAAAGCATTTTGTCAAGTAAATTAATGATTTTTTTTTTACATTTAAGAAATTTTAGAAACTTTTAGATGAAAACTATTTTTCCAAAGAGATTCATACATTGAAATTAGATTAATTAGAGAAGATTTGAACCCAGACTTTCAAGACTCTATTGGCTATCCAAGCTATCTCATACAACCAATACTAATGACTGCACACATGTAAAAAAGATAAATGATCTCCAATATACATATATCATGCTGAACCAGCACTCTTCAGTTGGTCCAAATCATCATCTCCCACACACATATATAATGAGTACTCAGTTTTTATTAAGCTAGCAAATCTTCAAACTTCAATTGATAGACTTCAATCTTCTCCACCCTCTGACTCTTCAGCCATTCATACCAATGAAAATCTGATGATGGAATGCCCAAATTCCTTGATGAAATTAGATTAATTAAAGTAGAGCCAGTTTTTATTTATTTTGAAAGCTTTTTTCAATGTAAGTTGTTAAAGATAAAACTTGTTTTCAACAGCATTTTTCTGGCCTAAAACCAATCTTCTCTAGACTTTCAAGTATTAATAAAATTCTTGTTAATATTATTTTTTCAAAAAGATTATAGAAAATTCATAATAAAAATAATGGATAATAATGTTTTCAATCATTTCTGGTTTTAAAACTCTTTTATGCCAAATATTTGAAATAATTTCTGTATAAACAATGTTATTAAATAATTCTGCTAACCCTATTTTGGCCTTAGGTCCAGCATTTTTAAAAATTGTGTAAGTATATTATCAATTTCTGAGGCTTTTTCTGAGTTAAAACAATCAAGGGCAATCCTGAAGGTTTGTGATGATGGTGTTCTAGTTGCATTTTTATACTGGACTATTTCCATCATCTAATATGTGTATTGAATGTCTTTAGAAAAATTTACTTTTATTTAAATATTCCAAATACATTCAACTGTTAGTAATATCATGGCAAATAGGTTAGTATATGCACAACATTTCAAGAGATATTATTCTCCCCTCTTCTTCAGGTGTTTCTGGCCTGACCAGTGACAGTACTAGCATGGGATTCGAACCTGGAGCCTTAGATTGTTGAGTATTGAATTTTAAGGTAATGCATGGCACAGTTGATTCGAGCATTACCTTAAAATTCAATACTCAAGAATCTAAGGGTCCAGGTTTGAATCCTATGCTAATACTGTCACTCAGTACAGCAACACCTGAAGGAAAGGGGAGAATAATACCTCTCAAAATGTTGTGCAAATACTAACCTGTTTGATTTACTATTACAAACAGTTGAATGTATTTGGAATATTTAAATAAAGTTAAATTTTTCTAAAGATATTCAATACACATATTAGATGATGGAAATAGTCCAATATAAAAATACAATCAAGGGCTAGTTTGATTTCATCAACATCCATATGTTTTATCAGATATTTATAATAAAAACATTGTGGAAGAGAAGCCTCCTATTCTGCTATAATGATGATTTTCCTTATTCTATCAATCTCGGGTTTAAACCCATGTCTGGTATATAAGATTGACAACTTGGTTAGCAGTGATAGTAGTAGTTCTTTTAGATGTATTTTTACAATTACCATACTTTTGGAAAAGTGCCCATAATTTGTGACTAGATGTTATATTTCTTTTACTGTATAGTCTTTCTCCACTTATCTGTCCTGACATCATCCAAAATTTTATTTGACAACAATTTTCTGATCTTTGATAGAAAAAAATTACCTATAAAGATGACTGCTAGTTTTATTTTAACCTGGAATAAATTGCTTTTGGTGTCCATAAAGAAAGAATTCTCTGGCAGCTATTAATGAGAATTTGTTAAACATATCGTAGAAAGAAGAAATTGGACATATTCCATTAATATTCTCCTTAAGATATCCAACATATCAAGTCCAGTTAATGTTTTAAAAAATCCATTTCAAAACAAGATAGTTATCAACTATAGGAATACAAATTCTAAGAATTATTAGACTAGATTTATGTTGGCTGTGAGGGAGATGATTTATGATTACTGGTTCAGCAGGTAATAATGAACCATTTTTTGTCAAAACAAAATAAACCAGGAGTGACCTACTTGATCCTCATTTACAAATTGTCAAGAACCAATATGAGAATTGGCATCTTCTTTAAATACAGAAGTTGTAAATAGATCATGAAGTAGAAGAGTCAGCCAATTTATACTGAGAAATTTGGAAACATTTATCACATAGCAATTATTTATCTGAATGATGTTTGCAATATTACTTGAACTACCTTTGATAGAAGTTGATTGCTTATGAAAGAATTTGAAACAAAAAAAAAATGTCATATTTTATCATTAACCATTGAGAATTCAGAAATTTTAATAAGTTGTATATTATTAGAAGAATAATGAGTCTTTAGAAGTGCAGTTAGTTCAACATTGTAATGAGTAGTTAATTTGTAAAGAATTTTTATTTTTGATTTTGGTATACTATCATTTTTAACAGAAGTAATTTTATTGTATTTCCATGTGAAGAGGATTACTCCAAAAGGAAATAACTGTCACACATGATCACTATTTCTTATGCTTGCTCATAACTTATTAAAACAGGCAAAACTCTCCATACAATAGTGCCACTCAGTGCAAGCCAGAGTAATCAATGAATGCCAGAAGGCTTGTGGATAAAATCCCTATCTAATGCCTACTCATCCAAGATCCCCAGACTAGTTTCTAGCTTGTGGCTTTCATCAGTGAAGAGCATTTGATTTGAGAGCAGTGCAAGCCAGAGTAATCAATGGATAAGATCTAAGTGCAGTGCTCTTAGATCCAAGGCTCTTCACCGATGAAAGCCACAAGCTACAAACTAGTCTAAGGATATTGGATGAGTAGTCATTAGATGATGATTTTATACACAAGCCTTTTTGCATCCAGTGATTACTCTGGCTTGCACTGAGTGGCAATTCTGTAAGGATAGTTTTGCCTGTTGGAATAACTGTCACTGGCAGTGTTCCATGATTGTCACCATCATGTAATCATTTTTCATTTTGAGATCTTAGAACTCTCACATCTGTGGTCTTGGTATAGCTATTATCCATAATAATACTGGAGCTCATGTTGATAGATTCATCATTCATTTTTATAATGCATTATTATGTGTTTATCAAGATGAAGTCTGTTTTCCTTATGGATACATTACTTTCACGTCCTGCTACACAACACTTAGAGCGTGGGCAACGGAAAGATTGGCATCCACCCATCCTTATCAGTTATTAGTACTAATACTTGCTTTACAAAATTTACATTACAAAACAAATAAAAGCTCAGGCCTTTAGGTAGCTATATATTACAAATTTGTTTAGAATTAAAAATTGTATTCTCAATGAGTTTTTATTTTATTATTATTTTATACCCCTATCTAATTTATTTTTAATAAATATTATTAAAATGTTATAAAT
Organism: Epiperipatus broadwayi; assembly: GCA_028023455.1. Classification (NCBI taxonomy): domain Eukaryota; kingdom Metazoa; phylum Onychophora; class Udeonychophora; order Euonychophora; family Peripatidae; genus Epiperipatus; species Epiperipatus broadwayi. The sequence goes on from JAQFVV010006233.1 coordinate 4,137,488, forward strand.
TAAATCAAAAGCAAAAAATTAAGAAATCATTTGAAGTGATTTGTTGAAGGTTAAATAAAAAAGCAAGGTTAATACTGGTCCCAGATTTACAATGCTCGTCATTAGCGAGATGAATTACAGAAACGCAACCGTACAATCTGCTGTTACCAACTGCCTTTTAATAGAAGCTTTGCATAACTTAAGTTAAAGTTGAAAGATAAGAGCAAATTAAAAACACAATTGTAGTTTTTTTTCACATTTTCTCATTAGATTCAGAAAATAATGAAAAATTATTCCATTTTGATATGAAAAAAATTTAAATTTTAACTTTAAAATGGCAATGATAAACACATTTGTAAAATGCCGTATATTTTTAATAACTAAAGAGAGTCGCATCATTTCACAATAAAATTGAATTAAGTGTTGAATTACAAAAACTTGCAAAAACAAACCTTGGAAATATATATATTAGTGACTATGTATGTATTTAAAAATCTACTTATATGATCGGGACCATGCTCACAATTTGTGGTTCGAATCCGGTTGAACAACAAGCTTTATGATAAATGCTTAGCCAGGGTCAGCATTTAAAATATCTCTGTCAGGAACTCCCTCAAACCCCTGACCGGTCATTTCAAAGGTGGGGGGGGGGTTCCTGACAGAGATATTTTAAATGCTGGTCCTGGCTAAGCATTTATCATAAAGCTTGTTGAGGAATTGGCATTACTCATTGTTTATATATATGTTTAATGTTAAACAAACAGAAATTGCAGATTATGATTTTCCACTATTTAAATACAATTGAATTATAAATGTGATTGAAGACTTTTACTATTTTGATTTTTGGGGATGCAAATTCATGTTTGATAAGGTCTATTAAATAAAAATAAATAATTAAATAATTTTCTCATGGAAGCTTGAATGAAAATTCACATAAGTTCTTGTATCAGAAATGACAAAATTGAATTTGCCATGAATCTTACAATTTTTTGTTTTATCACTGTATTAAACCTTGCAAAATATACAATCTACCAAAACCATTAAGCAGTGCGAACAACTAATGAAGATTATTGTGTCTTTGCAATTAGAAGAAGATGCAAAATTTTGTCTGCCAGTAGATTTAATTCTTGTAAAAAACAAGCAGCATACGACTTTACTGTTTATTTTCCAGGATAATTCACTCCACGTATATTATTCTAGAGTCAATTTTGTAAGCTTAAGTTTATGTAGTTACTCAAATTTTCAATAGGTGGCGCTGAAGTACAATAAATAAAACAGAAAAAATACAAAGGGAAGTAGGAAGACATGCATTGAAATGCACATGTTTAGACAGAAAGGAAGGCAATTCAAGGAAAAAATGGGATGGTCAAGTTTTTATATAAGAGATGCAAAAAGTAAAATGAAAATGTTTGGTAGATTGCAATTTATGGATAATAAAAAATAGCCAAAATAGTATTTAATTGGGTTACGAGTAAAGGGCAGGCAGCAAGATGGGTGAGAAAGGTAATGCAGTATGCAAAAGATTTGGATAAAGAATTTATATCAGTATATTTGTACAAAAGGTGGGATGATTGTGTTAGGAGGATTGTTGAGTGTTATAGTGGTAAGGAATGGGATAAAAGAATATATTCATTAATAAAGAATAGGGTCTTAGAGAGATGGAGAACTAGTATGGAGAGTAAAAAGAGTTTAAATATATATAGAAGTAAACAAAACTTGAATGGGATCTTTAGCAACAAGGGAATATACATGTAAATGGAAAAATATGGGTGATTTAGTCTGTAAATTGTGTAAGAAAGAAATAGAAAATATTAGGCATCTGTTAATTGAATGTAAATGCTTGAAAACAGAAAGGGTACAAATAATGAAGGAATGGAAGAATAAATATGAAAAAAGTGGGTTATTGGTTTTTATGCTGGGTTTGGGAAAAGATAAGGGAGATTTAGATATAAAGGCCATATAGTTGAGAAAGATTATGTTGTGGAAATGGGATGGAGCAGAATATGAAAAAACTTAGAGTGGTGAATGAAAGGTAAAGTGGCCAACAGGTTTCTCTGGGCATAGTTGCAGATTCCTGACTCCATTTAAGGAGAAGTCATAGTGCATCACATTACATCACACAATTATTGTTTTATTGTTTACAAACTCTGGTGATAAAAAGTATAATAAAAAATAAAGGCATGTTTTTATTTACATAAATGCACTAAAACATAATATATATTTCAGTTTTCACAATGTTCTTGTTATTATGTCACTAAAAATTAATGCATGGGTCATTCTTGTACAGAAATAATCTTACTAACTTACTCTATTAATTGTTATGAGCATCTTATTAAGAATGAGTTACAGTTTAACCTTTTAACATATGTTTTATCATTTCACTACTATATATGTAAAATATTTAATTTCTGTTAAAGTATAATTTAACTGAGAATAATTCTGCATGTTAGTATCATACATTTTAATTTTTGATTCCGTAATATCAAAAATACTGTGAAATCTGAATATATATACTATTATTTTTTTAATGCTTTATGTGAATAAAAGCACTTCTTTACATATATTTTTATTTCTAGTTTTTAGTTTTATGTATGTTACACTGGATTTATCAAAATGGCAGAAGTTGAATGAAATGACATACATTTAAAATAAATCTCAGAAAATTAAGATTTTAAATTTTTCAAATAATTTTTTGCCAAAATTGTTTATAATTTAGGAAAATGTATGGTCATATCTTGAAATTGAAAAATGGTTGAAGATTATGTTGCAACATTTTATCTATGCAGAATGATGAAAAATGAAATAAGTTAAATAAAACCATATAAAATAACATTCTTAGGCTTTCCACATTCCTAACATATTCCATCTGGTTAGTTCGGTGCAGGCTAGCATTTGATGGAAGTCACATAGATGCAGTACAACATTTTATCAAAACTATAACCAGAATCAAAAAACCGAGATGAAAGCCTGTCATAACATTATGCATTCACTGAGACCTGGATGCTGTTTGAGCTCCCTGCACAGACTCCATAATGGAATAAATGCATGTTAACATCCAAGAGACTTCTCCACATTAACTGCATACAACAACATATAGGCTGGCTTTCTGACATTCACACCCATATTATTTCTAGAGGCAAATTATGCAATAACCCAAGAAAATGCACCATTACTAGCACAAACAGCTCCATAAAACACTCAAACTGTCATTCAAGATGACAGATACTCCCACTAACATTTGCAGAGACATCTGTTATCAAGTACAAGTGATATAACTATTGAACAATTTGTTTTCTTGTGATATAACTATTGAACAATTTGTTTTTCTGTATAAATGTAATTTCATAGGTTTGTTAAATAAAATTTCTTGGAACAACAAAATAACATTCTTAACTCAATAATTATCTAAGGAAATTTGTAAAAGCTTTGAATTCTTTATGTGAAATCTGTTTATATTATTTATAATATTGCCCACTGCATTTTATTTTAATAATATGAGAGAATAGTTTAATTGTCTATTTATTTTTTGGTGTAACAAATTCAATCTAAATCAAAATAATGTCCAGTTGATCCAGTGCACGGGTCTAAATGTGTTTTTGACTTTTTAATCACAATCCCAAAACTCTTGCCAAGGGTTGTTTTTTAATGCCTCTTTTATTTGTTTCTTCACCACTTTTATGTCTGCAAATATTGTGCTTTTGAGGCATTTTTCATTGGAGGTTATAAAAAGAAATTACACAGGGTGACATTGGGTGAATATGGCTGGTGGATAACATGACAAATGCTCTTCTTAATTAAAAATTGTTTTACATTCAAGACTTGGTGCGCTGATACATTGTCAGAGAGAAGCTTGCACCCCATCCACCCCCACTTTGACACCAATCATGGAATTTTTATTTTATCACATACAAATATTTCATAACATGTATGTAAATACCTGCCATTACAAAAGATGCTGTTTTGGTCAAAAAGAAATCAGTATTTGATATTGGTCTACATTTGTCATGCTTTTTTGGAATGTGTAAATTTGAACTCTCTCATTAAACCACTTGTAAATTTGTGTTTTTCCCAGAGTAGGTATTTTTAAGTTGTTTCAAGCATTACAACTGTTTCCCCTGCTGTTTTTTCTAACAAAAAAACATAATTTCAGTTTGTTTCACCTTTCAGTCAGTCATCATAAAAATAAACAAATGAGACGTAGTTAACAAAAAAAATTAGTATACTGCACTATGACATCATTTGAATGATAAAGAGAGTGCCTGCTTTGGTGATGAAAGCATATACTATAATGTGGTTTCTCAAATGACTGTGGTTCTTTTTGGGCACCTCCCAAATATTACTCGAAAAGTATTATGGTGTAATAATGAGCATACTTTTCTATCTTGCTTACAACTTGAAGTTTAAATGTGAGTAAAGTTTGATTCTTTTCCAGATATTTTTTTCAGAAGTTGAGGGTCATCAACCCTACCCTTTTTTACCTGCTTCCCATATTTGGACTCTTGTTAACAGTATAATTTTTCTATCACACACTGATGCCCAAATAACTTAATTTAGTGATTATGGAAATGATTACACAATATGATTTTTTTTTTTTGAAATATGGATTAAAACTAGTTAAAAAATTTATAACTTTTTAGTGATGGGCTTAAGATCACACTCACTTAACTAACCTCAAATAATCATGAACATCATAGATAAAGAGTTAGATCTCATAGTTGATACAAGTTGTTTGACTATTGTTACAAGTCATGCATGCAGAGTCATAGAGCTCATTAGTTGTTTTCTTGCATTGCTAAACAAAAGTGTAATGAAAACCATATATGAATGTCAATACCAAAATTGGAATTTTTATAGGTTTGTTCAAGTCAGCATATTCCGTGAGGGCATAAATAACTCTGCAAAAAAATTTAACTGCCTGTTGCTCATCTATGATAATCTCTTATTTTTCTTTTAACATCTGGCAAATACTCACTGTCCATTTACAAGCTTTATTTACCCACCAGTGCATGGTAGGAATAAGATCGGTGACCTTTGCCATAGAAAATTCAACTAGTTTTTGTGAGTAAGCAGCAGTCTAGCTATTCTCATGTGGAGAGAAAAGCACTAAAAATAAACTAATAAATGTATCATCAAATAGTAATTGAAATAGCCTAATACATAATGTATTTTATGAAGATTTGTGATTATATTATATATTAGATGATTGCCATAAGTTAATTGAATTATTAAATGTTTTGGAAGAATTCAAATTTTGTTTATATCTATCCAAATAAATACATTTAACTGTTAGTTATAACATACAGCTTAATAAATAACACATGTTAAGAAGGGTTTTTCTTCTTTCTAATTGGTTAAAAAGTCACTTTAAATTCAGAATTTAAAGTCCTCAGATTACCAAGTTCAATTTGTTTGCTAAGTTAGTCCAACTTTTAATTACAAATAATTATTTTTCAATATTTTTCTTTGGCGTGACTCTTGAAAAATCTTTGTCTTAAAGTAGTTTTTTAAAGGCTATGTTGCCTTCATTGTAATATGTAATCAAGTTTTATGGATTAAATCCTAAACTGTTAGAGGTTCGCACTATGAAATTAAGTCATAGTTTTAAAAATATTAAACAACCCTGTGTCATACTAATTCAATTGTATTTACTCATCATCATCATCATTAACCATTATTAATCCACTGCAGGATGAAGGTCTCTACAAGTTCAATCCATCTTCTCTGATATTTAGCTTCTCTTCTCCATATCACCCCTGTACACTTTCTTATTTCATTCATCCATCTCACATGTGGTCTCTTTCTGGGTCTTTTACAATCTCTTGGAATCCAGTTTAAAATTTCAATGGTTCATCTATTATCATCTCTTCTAGAAATAGGTCCAGCCCAACTCCACTTTAGTCTTTTAATTTTTTCAATGAGGTCAGTAACAGCTATTTGTTCTATTACCCATACATTGTGTTTTCAAACACTTTTTGTTACACCCAACATGCATCTCTCAATACTTCTTTGAGTGATCTGAAGTCTCTGTATTTCTTTTCTGTTAGGCATCCAAGACTCAGATCCATAAGCAAGAACTGGTGAAACACATTTATTAAAAACCTTCATTTTCAAACACATAGGCATATTTCCTTTTAGTATCAAGTTATTTCTACCAAAAGCACTCCATTTATTAATTTCATCCATTATGTTTTCATCTGTATTAATAATCTGACCAAGGTGTTTACTCTAGTCTTTTTAACATATATCTTTAGTCCTACTTTCATCTGATAATTCCTGGAACATTTCCTGCAACTCTAAAGCATTATTTGCAAAAACCAACTACATCATCTGCAAAATCTAAATGACTTAAATAATCTTCATTTACATTCACTCCTTTACCTTCCCATTTTTAATCTACAAATAGTTCTAGCACTGCTGTAAACAGTTTTGGAGATATGGAGTCACCCTGTATTACACCCTTCTCAATGTTGACTTTCCTAGCATCATTATGTAGTCTAATTGTTGCTGTTGCATTTTTATAAATATTCTTTAAAATATGACAATATCCTGGATCTATACCTTGATTATCCAATGCTTTAATCACTGAAGAAATGTTTATAGAATCAAATGCCTTTTCATAATCTACAAATCCAAAGCATAATGGCAACTCATATTCATTTGTCCTTTCTATTTCATAATCTACAAATCCAAAGCATAATGGCAATCATATTTCTTTGCTCTTTCTATAACTTCTGTCAATACCTGAATATGATCTACTGTACTAAAACCACTTTTAAATCCAGCTTGTTCTCTTGGTTGGTGAAATCCAATGTTCTCTGTAGAGGAGTTGTAATTATCTTGGTAAAAATTTTGTATAAAACTGATAAAAGGCTGATAGATGTGTAATTTGTAATATCTTCTTTATCACCTTTTTAAAATATTATTATTAATACTGCATTCTTCACATCATTTGGTACATCTTTATCATTTAGACATTTGGTATATAACTTTGCTAAAAAAAATTATATTTTGAAGCTTCATCTGCTTCTTTTAATATATCAATTATAATTCCAACATTACCTAGAGCCTTGCCTTTCTTCATACATTTAATTGCATGTCTCACTTCTTCATTTAAAATTCTGGACAATTTGGAAGATGTAATAGATATAGGAGGTACTTGTTCTTTATTACTACATAATTCTTGATAAAAGTCTTCTACCCATTTCATGATGTTATCTCTTTTTTTAGTAATAATTCCATCTTTTTTTTTTCTTATTGCAGATATAAATTTTCTACCAACACCAAAATGTCGTTTTACACTCTTGAGACTTTTATTCTCTTCTACAGATTTCCTTACAAGTACACAGTTATATTTTCTTATATCATATTCAACTCTTTTCCACACCATTTTACAAAATTTGAGATATTCAATCATTTTAATGCATCATTTTTGTACATCTTCATGATCCTTCTTTTCTTCATAAATTCTCTAGTCTCAGTACAAATTTTATTAGTCAATTGCTGCTTTTTTCTACCAGCTTGCAGTTTTTAAAAGTGTATCAGTTATTTTCATATTAATTTCATTCAAATCTGAATCATGTTCAAAATCTACTAATACTTGAAACTGATTTGTAAGTTTTAACTTAAATTCATTGGAATGTTTCTGAAGATTAGAAATATCAACTGTAAATATTGTTTTTCTTAATTTTTGTCTCTTTAGTTTTGCATTAATACGTATCTTACATCTTACTAATCAATGATCACTTCCTGTGTTAAATTTATTAAGAACATTACAATCTTAAAATATGTATTTTCTGTTAGTCAAAATATAATCCAATTGTGCTGTACCTTCATTTGGATGCTTCCATGTCCATTTCCTTTTAACATTTTTCTCAAAAAAAATTCAGAATATAAAGTTTTTCTTTTTCTGCAAACTCCACAAGTCTATGTCCTCTCTCATTTCTATTACCATAACCAAAATTACCTACAGCAATTTCATCTTTCATTTGTCTACCAATTCTAGCATTAAAGTCTCCCATAACAATTTTAAAATGTTGTTTACTCTGATCAAAAGCCTTTTGTACATCCATATAAAAATCTTCTACTACTTCATCACTATGAGAACTTGTTGGGGCATAAACCTGAATTATCTGCATTTGGTATCTGCTATTAAATTGTATAACTAATCTTACCACTCTTTCTGATACACCATCAAACTCCACAATTTGTTCTTCCACTTTTTATTTATAATGAATCCTACTCCACTTGTATTTCCAATATGTGTGCCTTTATAATAGAATATATGTCCATTTTTTAAATCAATTGTTTCTTCACCTTTTCTTCTAACTTCACAAAGTCCAATAATGTCCCATTTAATATAAGACAATTCTTCTACTAACTCTTGCAATTTTTCTTCACTTGAAAGTGATCTGCAGTTGTAAGTACTCAAATAAAAAGTCATCATCAAATGGCAGCCTGGGTCTGCAATCAGAGGATTCTTAGCACCCTCCGCCTTCGGCCACCAACCGCTGCCTTGGTTGGTGACTTTACAGCCTCCTCGAAATAAGGGCCATGATTTATTTTTGTCTGTCATAATTATATATGTTAGAAAAATATTTATCATTTACACAAACTGCCTTATCAGGCAACTGAGAAAAAAGACAATGGTGTTTCTTGAGCTTAAACTCAGAGGCAAAAAGCCAATAAACTCACCATGCTGGCTAATGTGTGTTGGTGAGCAGCCCATCCATGTTCGTATATTTATATGAATAATCACATAGTAATAACAGTTGCAACGACAAGAACGTATGGAGCGGACATTAGGAATTTGCCCTGCTCAGTTCCTTTAAGGCATCCAAGAATCAAAGGTTCTCCTTTCAGTTAATAGCAAACTGCTTTCTGCAGTCATTGTATTTAGTACATATATATCCAGTGTCTGCTCTTCACTCTAATCACCGAAACTTCATATTTTATCCATTTAACATGGGGTCTTTTTCTAGGTCTTTTAAAGTCTTTTGGAGTGAAGTTTAAGATATATACATAGTGATATAAATCAGTGTGGCCAACTTTTATGTTCATAAGATCTACTTTAAAAAAAAAAAAAGCGTTGAAATCGACTTGTTGTCATAGGCGTAAAAAATAATTATTTAACGGGCCAAAAACTCATGTCTGGGGGAATTAATGCAACATGAGTAATTATTAACAATATTAATTCAAATTAGCTGCATTAAGTCAAGATTAAACATATTATTTTCAATAATGATACGACTTAGTGGACTTCACCTATCTAGAATTGAAAAAAAATTTAGAACAAAAACAAAAATAACAAAAAAAAAAAAAAAAATTGAAAATCTTGATTTAATTTGTTTCACTCATAATCCGATGGCTCTTGTCAGATTGACCTCGCGATCGACCAAAATTGGCTTCGCGATCGACCTGTGGATCACGATCGACTTGTTGGCCACCCTGTTATAAATTATATATATATATACAATCATAAAAAATATAATTAATCAAAAGCAGACCAAGTGGAAAGTAGAATGTCTTTTTCATTATTCTTTAATATTACAAAGAAATGATATAGACCTTTTTGACTGGCAGTAACCTGTCGATTTTTCGGCTGATCTAAACTTTAAGATTCACGTGATTAATGTATGTAAAATAAAAATAAAAAAATTGTCGTTGTTTGTTAAAATAAAATATTTTAAATTTAAAATATAATTATAACAAAACCAAACCATGAAGTTAATATGTTCATAACGAATCACATTTTTTTCAGAATTTTATTTAAAAAATAAAAAACATATACAGAGTAACAATTTTATATATAAAAGAATTTTATAAATAAAAAAGAGTTAAATAACTTTCTGGTCATTCGATAAAACACACATTTTTAAAAACAAACTTTTACACTTAATATTCAATCTCAACTGACAAACGAGAGTTAGAAAATGTCTCAAAAACTTATTACGACCCCCTAATAGCAATTTTTAAAAAAGATACAGTGTAAAAGTAAAAAATACAATTTATAATTGACTGAGTTTCTACTAAGCTGGGGTCACAAAAAATCATTTATTTTGTTATTTCAATTTCTTTCTTTGCCTTCTGCTTATTTAAAGAGAACATTCAACCAAAAGAAGAAAAAGTAAAAAATAAATAAAAATCACGTGACAATTGCTTTACATCTCTGTTGATTGCTATTTCCGATTTGACTTTAAATATTCTCAATAAGAACGATCTCAGCTAAAGTGCATTGATCTATGCGTGTCAAAGAAAAAAGTGAAAAGCACGCGAATGTGTGAAGGTTAAAAACGAGTTTACTAGTTCAGCGCTCAAAAGTTAACCTTTTCAAAAGTATGTCAATAAATAGTACTTTTTTTGTTGACTTATAAATAATTAATGATTTTCCAATGTTTCAACTTTATTTACAAGAACTTTTGGATATATTTAGATAGTAATTGTTTAATTGTGCAACGATTGCTCGAATAAATATAAAATTTAAAAGTTTTAAGTAAAACACTGTAAAACAAAGAGATTTCTACCCTATAAAGAAAAACCCAGCAAATCAATTGTCAAATGAAGATAAAATGTAGAATTTCTTAAAATTGTCTTACACATTTAAAAGAATAGCTATCTATAAAAAAAAAAAAAAAAAGTAAATAAACAAATGGTAAAGCAGAAAAATAGCACTCTATCACCTGACATCTATCCTACCTATAACGAAATTTGTGATGCATTATAACAAGATTGTGTTCTTTTTTCTGTTAACAACTCGTTGATAATCTTTGATTAACAGCAGATTAACCTACACTTTTATTCTCAGATTAATAACAGCTAAATATCCATTTTCTAACCAATACTGAATGCCTAATTATCATAGCTAGGAGCAAATTATCTGAGAAAAAAAATTGGTGTTTATTTGTGACCTGAAAATATTCCTCCTGTCTAGAGTGAAATCCTGTATAATAACTACATGTTAACCTCTATACAAGTGATACAAGTGTTATGTGATGTTGGAGTGATGTGATGTACTGTGGCTTCTTCTTATACGAAGTCAGGAATCTCTCAGCAACTATACCCAGGCAAACCTCTTAGCCACTTTACCTTCTCTTTCCATTCCCCACCCTGTTTTTCCATATCCATCTCATTTCCATAACATAATCTTTATCAACTCCGGTCTTTATATCTAAATCCAACTTATCATTTCCCAAATGCAGCATAAAAACCAAGAACCCACTTTCTGTATAATCACTTTGTTTATATTTATTCTTTCACAACTTTATTATTTGTACTCATTCTGCTTTCAGGCATGTACATTCAATTAACAGATGCTAATATTTTCTAAGTCTTCCTTACACAACTTGCAAATGAAATCACCCACATTTTTCCATTTATGTGTATATTATCTTGTGGCTAAAGATCCCATTTGAGTCTTAAACAGTAAACTATTTTTTTTGCTATTATCATAAATTAACTTGCACCCAATATTCCCTTTACTTCTATATATATATATATATTCCAAACAACGGTAAACAATTTATAATACAATATAAATAAAAACTCAATAAAAACTCATAAAGAAATATTTTCGATTATATTCATAATCATTTTCAACTCAACTTTCAAAATGGAATCATCTATTACCAAACGGAAACACATGTCGATTTAAATATCCCACAATTCATTAATCCTAACATTTGCTGACTGTCTGTTTATTATCGTATTTTTATACCTACTAATAAAAACTGCCTCTTTAATTTTTCTTTTTTCATTATCTCTCTCTTGTCCTAAAATTTTTATTTTATTTATATCAAAATTATGAAGAGAAAATTTTAAACAAATTTATATTTATGGGAAATATTAAGATATATACGAGATATGTGGATGATGTTTTTATATGTGCTTCTTCAGAAATGATTGATAAAATTTTTGATGAATATAATAAATTAAAAGGTCTTATCTGGACTATGGAGAAAGAATATAATAACAGTATTAAATATTTAGATTTGATAATTTCAAGGAACAATAATATGATTGACTATAAATTGTTTATTAAACCTATTGAAACTAGAGGGTATATTCCCTATTTATCTAACGTGCCACATAATTATAAAATGGCTGGTTTTAGGTCTTTTTTGTATAGAAATAATATTTTGTGTAAATATGCATGTGATAAAAAGAAAAATATTGAAAATTATGTAAGTGAATTATTAAGTGTAGGTTATAATATAAAAGAAATTTATCAAGTGGTTTGTCAATTTAGTAAGAAAATTAATAGAAATACTGGTGATGAAGAAATTAAGAGTAAGAAGTGGATTTCTTTGCCTTTTTATAATAATAATCAAGTAAAATTTATGAAAAAAGTTTATAATGGTATATATAATGTTTCTTTTTATGGATCAGGTAATTTAAATAGAATGGTTAATAATTCAAAAGATAAGTTAGAAAAAAATAACGTGAGTAATATAATTTATAGAATTTTTTGTGGGTGTAACTTATCATATATAGGGGAATCTAGATGTAATATAGAGAAAAGAATTAAAGAACATAAATTGTTATATAAAAGAGTTTCAAAAAATGTACAGATATGTAATGATAATAGTAATGAAGTCAAGTTATATACTGAATCTGTTTTTTATGATCATGATAGAAATTGTAATTTTAAGTTTAATTTTGATATAAATAAAATAAAAATTTTAGGACAAGAGAAAGATAATGAAAAAAGAAAAATTAAAGAGGCAGTTTTTATTAGTAGGTATAAAAATACGATAATAAACAGACAGTCAGCAAATGTTAGGATTAATGAATTGTGGGATATTTAAATCGACATGTGTTTCCGTTTGGTAATAGATGATTCCATTTTGAAAGTTGGGTTGAAAATGATTATGAATATAATCGAAAATATTTCATTATGAGTTTTTATTGAGTTTTTATTTATATTGTATTATAAATTGTTTATTGTTGTTTGGAATATATTTAAGTTTTGTTATTGTATTATTGATATTAGTGGACATTTATTTTATTTTATATCATCATCATCATCATTATCAACCATTATCAATCCACTGCAGGATGAAGGTCTCTCCAAGTTTAATCCATCTTCTCCGATCTTTAGCTTCTCTTCTCCACATCACCCCTACACATTTTCTTATTTCATCCATCCATCTTACATGTGGTCTCCTTCTGGGTCTTTTACAATCTCTTGGAATCCAGTTTAAAATTTCAATTGTCCATCTATTATCATCTCTTCTAGCAATATGTCCAGCCCAACTCCACTTCAATCTTTTAATTTTTTCAATGAGGTCAGTAACACCTGTTTGTTCTCTTACCCATACATTGCGTTTTCGATCTCTTCTTGTTACTCCCAACATACATCTCTCCATACTTCTTTGAGTGGTCTGAAGTCTCTGTATTGATCTTCTATTAAGTGTCCAAGTCTCAGATCCATAAGTAAGAACTGGTAAAACACATTTGTTAAAAACCTTTCTTTTCAAACACATAGGCATATTTCCTTTTAATATCAAGTTATTTCTACCAAAAGCACTCCAACCAAGTTTAATTCTATGATTAATTTCCTCTATTATGTTTCCATCTGTATTAATAATCTGACCAAGGTATTATATATATATATATATATATATATATATATATCTAAAAAGAGTTCAAATATATATATATATATATATATATATATATATTTGAACTCTTTTTACTTTCCATGTTAGTTCTCCATCTCTGCAACTTCCTATTCTTTATTAATGCATCTATTCTTCTATTTCATTCCTTACCACTACAACAGTCAACAATTCCTCTAACACAATCATCCCACTTTTTATACAAGTATACTGATATAAATTCTTTATCCAAATTTTTTACATACTTCAATACCTTTCTCACCCATTTTGCTGCCTGTTATTTATTCATAACCCAATTAAATACTATTTTGTTATTCTTTTATTATCTATAAACTGCAATCTATTAAACATTTTCATTTTGCTTTTTGCATCTCTCATATAAAAACTTAATTATCCCATTTATTCTTGAATTGTCTCCTTTGTCATCCACACATCTGCATCTAATGTATGTATTCCTACTTCTCTTTGTACTTTTTCTAACACATAACACATCATTACCATATGTTAATCCTGCTACTGCCACACCCTTCTATACAGTTCTTACTATATCATACTTATTATATGAAAACATTGTTAATATCTTTATCAATCCCTTTCTTTTCTTTGCTTCATTTATCAAGTTTTTCTTCCATTCATCCAAGCAATTTCTCTGATTACTTAAGTCAATTCACGAATAGTTATACCTATTCACCACACTTAACTTTACATACCCCAATAAAAAAATTTTTTTTTCCCCAGTATTAATCATCATTACTTTTGATTTTTCTTCAATAAATTTAATCCCCCATCTCTTTACCCACTCTTGTGCATGTCTTCAGCATAACTTCCATATCTTCCCTTCTTTTTCCACACAATAAACATCATCTGCAAATAAAAGACCTGATAATGTATATACTCCCTTGCCACCTATTAATGGTATCTCTAGCCCTCTTTCTAGTCTTCCTATTGCTCTCTCCATTTTTCTCAAATACAACAAAAACTAAAACAAAATAGGTGATATAGGGTATCCATGCCTTAGTCCCACTCCATTTTTAACTTTAACTGATTCTATATTCCTTAATTAATATGTATAGTAATTATTTTCATATAATTTCTTAATAATATACATTGAAGCTCCATCCATTCCCAAATTTACTAAACTTATCCATAATTACTCCTTCTCTATATCTATAAAAACCATATATAACTGTGTACCTGTATTCCTAATCATATCCATAAGTTGTATAACTGCAAATAAATTATCTTCTATATACCTATTTAATCTAAAACTTCCTTGCATTTCTCCCACTATATTATTTTCTTCCATCCATTTTGTGACATTTCTAGCCACTATATATTAGAAAACTTTATATAACACTGATGTTACTGTTATTGGTCTATAATTGTTTAACTTTCTATAATCCTTAGCCTTTCCTTTAAATAGTAGCCTTACTTTTGTATTACTCTAACAACCCAGAAACACTTTCTTCTGTGCCATCTTATTAAAACATGATAACAGTTTTAGTTTTGTCCGATGCCCTAAATTCATTATCGTCTCTGCTGCCCAGCCATTTAAACTTCTTGCTTTTCCACTTTTCAATTTCTTCCTTGCCTCATTCAATTCATTTTCAACCTCATATTCCCACTACTATATGCTTTCACATTTGCTATCACTCTGTCCTTCCATTACATACTTATTTAAGTTTATTTCTAATTCTTTTCTAGACCTACACTCTATTCCCTCATCATCTATTAATACTATTTCCCTCTCTTCTACATTCCTTTTTTAATGCATTTCCAATTTTTTTTTTACTCTTATCTCTTTCACTTTTATTAATAACCTCCAACAATTTACTATTCAATTTCATTCTCTCTATATAATTATTTATTTTAGCTAACTTCTATTTTAAGTACTTTTTCCATATAGCATTAACATCTTTTTCACTTTCTTTGTTCTTCTGTGCATGCTTTTTCTCTCTTTTACACTTTTTACTAACTCTCAGTTTCCTATTACTTTTATTCTTCTGAATATTCTCACCTAAAACCCTATTTGCCACTTTTTCTATTTCACCACACCAGTCTTTATACTCATTCCCAACCAACTCTTCCATGGTTTCTTCAATTTTTACTTCATACTCTTCTAACATATTCTTATCACCCACTCTTAATTCACATCTTTCACTATCCTTTCTATTTTTATTGCTATTTTCCATCACATTACTAACCATTTCTATTATAAAGAAGTTATGATCATTATTATATACTCTCTCTTCATTATCAAACACCTTCATTTTCCATATTTTATTCATTACCTCTTTCTCTACTAATACATCTATTGTGTGAAATATATTGTCTCTAGACCATGTATAATGTCCCTCATAAATATTTGATAAATTTTTAATGTTCAAATTTATTCTCTGACAAAAATTATTCAAAAGCTGTCTATTCTTATTATCTACATCATCAATTTCTTCAATATGTCCATTGTATCTTCTATAACCATTATTCTTTTCCCCTTTTCTTTAAAATTCTATATATCCTTAACTAGGCATCATATATGCTACTGTTCCACTCCATTATAATTTGACCACCTCCAGTGGCTATACACACTATAGCCACCATCCATTCTTGTCTTCCTAACCTTATCTCAAACCACAAATGTTCTTGACATTTAACAGTATTTAAATATTTTTTGACATAACTTCTATTTATACCCTGCCATACCAAGTCTTCCAGAAAAAGTTCTTTTTCCACTACTGCTAATACCTCAGGCTCTTTATTTTTAATTGCTTTGTTTAATTCCAGCCACTTTGCACATTCAAATACCCAATTTTAACAATTTGTTCTTCACTAACTACTCTTTTATAAATTCTTTTGACTGTTTCTTCTCCATTACATTTATAAATAGCTTGCTTACCATTAATTTTACAGACCCATTCCCTCTTGACATCTATCTTTATATTTAAATCAGCTACCCTTTTATTATTTTTTACATTCTGTCTATTTTTCTTCTTTCAGATTACACTGCCACTTAACTCCCCCCTCCCATTATAAATCAATCTCCTTAAAACTTTAGCTCCTTGTTTTTCTAAGCGCAATCCATCTTTACTATATATATGTCCCTCTTTCCAATAAAAAAATTCCACACATCCACAAATATAATATCATTTCTCTCACACTTCCTCAATTGGTGGCTCCCCAAATTAACATTTTTATTTTCGACATTTCCTACTTTTTCCTATATTTTGCATAATTTCGTATTTATATAACATTTAAAATGTGAATTAATTATTTTAAATTATATACAGTTCTTTTAATAAAATTATTACAAAAATATATAATTTTAATTATATATGTATATTCATATAACAAAATTGGTAAATAATAATCATTTATAAACAAGGCAAAACTCTCCATACAGTAGTGCCACCGTGTGCCAACCAGAGTAATCAATGGGTGCCAGAAAGCTTGTGCACTACTGTATGGGGAGTTTTGCCTTGTTTATAAACAATTATGTGCTAGTATAAGAGATGGTGATCATGTGATAAATAATAATCATATTGAAAATATATATTTATTACAATATTTGAGCTTGGTACAATTGATTTTTTTTATTTTGAAAAGGCCTAATGTCATTTTTTTCCTCCACTAGTTTTAGACTTTTCTGTCATTTTTAAGGGTTGTTAATGCAGAGAAGACTAATTTGCACAAATAGTTAGTAGACAATTGGGACAATATGCTAAATTTTTCTTTACAATATGAATATATTTCTTTTTTACCAAAATATAACAATTTCAGCTTCTTTGTATCCTAGATTTAAATCTCAATCTTTTAAATTCGATTTCTTTTATTTGAAATTTTGATAGTCATAATTTGGTTGCTATGAAAAGTGAGCTTTATTGTTTTTTTTTTTACAGAATTCAGCTTTTTGGGGGTGCTACTTCCTCTATTCCTCCGTTGTTTTAAAAAAACACTTTCACACATTAAAAAAGTATTTAAATATAATATAAACATAAAGGCCATAAATGTATGTCATCATCATCAATTTCAATCATTAGAGATTTACTTTAAAATGACAATCTAAGTTTAATCCAGTCTCTTGGATACTTAACCTTTTTTCATCCATTTATCTCATACTAGTCACTTCCTAGGTTTTTTTTTTTACAAATCTTGGGATCCAATTTAAAACTTCACCTGTCCTATTATTTTATATTTTGACAATATTTCCCAGCCAGTTCCATTCCTCAATACTCTTAATGACATCAATGATACCTTGTTTATTCTCTCATCCAAATACTTTACTTTCAATACTTTCTGTTAATTCTAACATATAGTCTCCAGATTCATTAAATAGTCTAAAGTCTTTACGCTGCTTTTTTACAAAGTATGCAAATCTCAGATCCATAAGTAAAAATTGGTAAAACATATTTATTAAAAACTTTTTAAAAGTACATAGGCATAATTTTCTTTTAATACCACTTATTTCTATTGCAAACACTCCACCCATGTTCAATTCTATGAATAATTTCACCCATTATGATTCATTTATATTAATAAATTGACCCAGATCATTGTATCTTTGTATAGTTGAAATATATTGAAATATGGACAATAAGAACATAAATAAAGATTATTGAATCTATTGTTAAAGATCATATACAGAATAATATTTATCTTCATTTATCAAAATTTCAATTTGCAAAGAAGGGTCATTCAACAACTGAAGCTGTTCAACCTTTCCTTCTTCTTATCGAGTTTATTCAGCATCATAATAAATCAAAACCTGTGTTTATTCAGCTAGACTTCACATCGGCCTTTGATTGTGTTCTGCCTTCTGTTTTGTTTTAGACTCTTCAGAATTATCAGGTTCCTACTCCATATGTCTGTATTATAGCCAATCTTCTATTTAACAGGTCCATCTTTACTTCATTGGATGATAAACTTGCAGATGGTTTTCATCTGCATCTTTCAGTGCCACAAGGATCTCCTCTTGCCACATTATGATTTATTACATATTTAAATCCGTTACTTTTACAGATAGAATCTAAACTGCCTGGTATCTGCTCTTAAACAGACTATTCATAATATTTCTTATGTTGATGATGTCTCTGTTTTTCTTCCTGATAAATCTCTTCTTCCGGCTTTGTTGCAAATATTGGACTCTTTTTCTAATACTTTTAATCTTCATATTAATGTTACAAAATCTGCAATGTGGAAAATTAAATCTGGTTTGTCAATTATTTCAACTTTTACAGCCAAGCCTCAGTCTTTCCTTGGCTTTCCAATAGTTTTATCTTGTTCGGTAATTACAAGGCAGATTCAAAATATTATTTTTGATAAAATAAAGAGGAGAGTTGCATCGGTTGTCAATATAAACATTTCACTTATGGGTAAGGTTACACTCTTGAACTCTTTGGCCTATTCAAGGCTTAGTTATTATTTACCAATTATTAGGCCAATGAAGCATTTTGAGAGGGCTATAAATTCACTTTGTTCAAAATTATTTTGGAAAAGCAAGATGGTAGTCATCAGTATTGCTAAAATTCAAATGCCAAAGCTTTTAAATGGTCTAGGTTTGCACTTGGTCTCAACTCTATATCTCCAGAGATCTATATCTTTTTTTTGTGTAACTTGTCAAAAGCTAGCTCAGTTATCCCTTCCTTTGGTTATTGATCCTACAGATACGCCACCTCCATTTTCAAGTTATTGGATTGCTGATTTATGGAAGTCAGTTATTAAGTTGATACCCTCGGTTCAAGTTGCACTTGATGGGAAATTGACATTCTGGGATGTTTATAAATTAAAATTTCCATATTATACTCCTCTTTTGACTTCATTAGGTGTTTCAAATAAAGTTCTCTGGCATAAAATGAAACTTCTTTTCATTGAAGCAAGACATGTTGATTTTGTACTTAAACTGAATTTAAATGCTCTTCCAACAAGTTATTTTTTAGTGACCAGCAGAGGCTTCATTAGAATTTTGTCTCAGTGTCAGTTGTAAAGATTATATGATGAGACAATACTCCATATTTTCTATATTTCTCCTGCTCTTAAGTCTATTAGGGACTTTATTGTTGCGAATGTCTCTCTGGATCTTAGGGATGCTCTTTCTGTTTCTAACACTCTTAAGAAGGGATCATTTGCAGCAACAAGATTATCTATCTTTATAACATTTTTTTATGGTTGATGGATTGCAGGCTCATCTTTGGCCATTCTCAGGACTCTGCGCTAATTGTCTTTATCAAGCTCCTTGACCAAGTCATCAGCAAGACTCTGCTTTCACCTGTGAGTCTATATGATGATACTTGGGTGAAAGTTTCATTTTCCTCTTAGTCTTATTAAGATATCTTTTTCTCTGCATTGACCTTTTCAAGTTTCATTCTGAATGCTATGTATTTTTTTATAAAGTTTAACTGTATATTACTATGTTATTATGTTTAATAAATTTATTTTAAAACAAGATCATAAATGCAGATTTTGATGAATTTTAAATATAAGGTTATATTATTTGTATTGAATAGTGAACTACAGAAATTAAAACAAGTGATTAATACTTGTATACACATTATATATCTTTAAAACAACACTATGCATTAAACATGCACAAGATATACCCATAAAAGTGGTTATTTTTTCTCCAAGATAGCTGTTATAGAGCAACATACTTTAACTATCCTTCACAAAATTTTTAAGATGATAGCATGTGTAGATCATAAGTTACATCACAAAATTTGTCAGTATGTTTTGTATTTCAATTCACAATGGAACAATATTGTAACATGAAATTTTATTTTAAATTGAGCAAAACTACCACTGAAATGTTTGAAATGATTCAAACTGCATATAGCATAAAACCATGAATAACAAAGACATTTTCAAATTGTATGAACATTTGTGATGGCAAATAGATAGTCTATGAAGTTATAAAATACACTGACAGATATTACCTTGTTATTTGTGAATTAAGTATACCAGCTCTTTAAAATTATTGTGGTGAACTGCTAATGTATGTGTTTCCATAATTCATGTTGATTCAGAATTGTAGCTGCAGTCAGCTTGAAAAGAGAAACACTTTTTACTGGGACATATTACACATCTGGATATTGATGTTTCAAAATCTAATTTTTGAACAATATCATTTTCAATTGAAATTGTTCCTAATTGAAGTAATCTCCTTTAATTCATTATTACACTGCATCTTGGGGATCATGGATTTTACATGTCTTTTGTCATATGTTTATGATTTCATCTTTCCACAAATTGTTAAATGTGGATAGAAACCAGTCCCCATATTGCATGAGAGTGGTGTAGTGAAAATTACACTACAGAAGTATTATTCATTTAAGCTCTAGTTTAATGAATGATCAATAAAAATTATTAATATAATTAATTTTAGGTATGAAAAGATTTTATTTACCATAACATTGCTTCCAGAATTTTCAATAACATTTGCAAAATTTCCATTCATCTTTGAAAATGTTAAAACAGTTTTTAAAATTGACTTAATTTAATTTACCTATAGTTATATAATGTTTACAAGTCTATTGTTTTAGTAATAAAATGTCAGAAGCCATAATTTTATATTATAAATATTAATTATCTTATTCTCAAATGAGTGATATTAAGACTATGTGAAGACACTGCTGTAATTCAGCTTTAAACCAAATCTCTTGCAGTGATCCTTATGTGCTATTTTATTGCATTCATTTGAAGTTAAATAATATTGATTTGTTAATTAAAAAAACAACTCATGATGCCATTATTGTACAGATAATTATTTTATAAATAAGCCAACACCTAGCA
Organism: Epiperipatus broadwayi; assembly: GCA_028023455.1. NCBI lineage: Eukaryota > Metazoa > Onychophora > Udeonychophora > Euonychophora > Peripatidae > Epiperipatus > Epiperipatus broadwayi. The sequence goes on from JAQFVV010006233.1 coordinate 4,158,862, forward strand.
TATGATTGGTAGTTTCTTGTTCTTTCCACACAAGAGTTCTTGCATAACTTTAGAGCATATTTATTGTTTTATGAGATTTTGAAAATGAAAACATATATTTTCCACAATCTGTTTATATATTTATGATTATTTTTCACAAAATATTTGTGTAATAATTATTTTTAGAAGAATAATGTGATTAGATTCAGATTTAATTTGAAAATATCTTTAAACATCACATGACCAACACCTCTTATGCTTGTGTATAACTGTTGTTAAAACAGGCAAAACTCACTATACATATTGCCACATACAGCAAGCTAGAGTAATCAATGAATGCCAGAAGGCTTGTGCATAAAATCCCCATCTAGTTCCTACTCATCCAATATTCCCAGACTAGTTTCTGGCTTGTGGCCTTTGTATGAGTAGGCACTAGATGGGTATTTTATGCACAAGCCTTCTGGCATCCATTGCATTGATTACTCTAGCTTGCTGTGTGTGGCAATATATATATAGTGAGTTTTGCCTGGTTTAAAATATTTCCTTCTAGCAGCCAAGACAAATCAATAAATATACTGCTGTGATTTTAATTGGCTAAAAAAAAAAACTCTCTCATATAGACTGCAAAATAATTGTTTTTGTCACATTTTAGTAACTATACATAGAATTTTAAATTTTAAGTAGTGTTTCTTTAGCTTGAAAGAATCTGAGTAATTATTCATTCAGGTTAAATTAAAACATTCTGCTTCATTTAACTTTATATTTTTACCAACATTATGGGAAGCATTCAATAAAAAGAAAGCAACTGATCTTTATTATATTACTTTTTCTATATTTACAAAGTCGAAATAATTTTTATTTGTAAATATATATTTTTAATAAATAATTCAAAATTTCTAAAAATATAATAAAGAATAAATAAATTTAACGAAATACAAAGCTGAAAATTTAATCCAACTTGCTGCTAAAAATTCTTATAAAATACACACAAATTACTTATTTTCTATGGATAGTGTAAAGCTCGGATAGACAATCTCTGACCTTTCAAAATCTGTGGGCTAACTATGTATTTTTTTTTTCAAAATATGTATGAGAAAATGGTCCTCAATATATTTTATTTATTTTTATTTAAGACAATATTCCACCACATATAATTGTAACCAATTGTTTTTAATGACATTTATTAAGTCAAAAAATAAGTTCCAGTCAAGCGTTGTTAGCCGAGAAGTCATCACATCTGCCTTACAAGCAAGTAGTTGGTTGCAGACGGTTGTGGGTTCACGTCCAGGCTGATGCTATGACATATAAAAAAAAAAGTTCCAAATTAATGATGTAAATTTCAAAAACACCTTTTATGTTACCTCTACTAAATTTGTACCAGATATGAATTTATTGTTAAAAAATACGCAATAAAAATATTTCACTAAATACTGGCTTAAAATTTTATATTACCATTATTTTTTTTGTTTGCAGTTATATAAATATATATAAATATAATAATTATGAGTTTGTTATAATTAATAAATATTGACATTATAAGTATCGAAAATAATTTAAAATCAGTTTTAATTTTTTCATTGTGAATCCCTAAAGACTGTGGTTCTTCTTTACTTCTCAGATAAGTTTGACTTGGCCGATGACTAGAAAAAGATTGTTATCTTTAGCATAATCTGACTGTAATAAGTGTTAGACTATAATTGAAGATTAATATTAAAAATTTAGTTACTATTATAATGTTGTTGCAATAAATATGTATCGAAATTATTCTTTTCCCTATCACTTGGAGTAATAAAATAAATGCTTGCATCGAAATGTAATAGATGGAAATATGGTTGAATCATGACATCATGACATCAACACACATTATATAGATGTTAATCTAATATTTGAATATCTTACCACCTCACTGAGGAAGCCAGTAGCAGTAATGGGTCTGGGGTTGAGGATATTCTGCAAAGCTTATTAAGAGCTTATTTGTGAGCTCTGTATATTAACATTTGTAATACAAGCTTGTTAAATTAGATCATGTGACATATGACTAGATTTCTTTGTAATGTTTGTATAAACTATGCAACTCTGCAATCCAATTTTTTACAAGTAAATAAAAAATATGTCATATAAATACACCTGGGTCTCGTTTTACGTGATAGATAGGTTCCTCAGAAAACATGCGCAAACGAAATCGTGCAAAAATAGACGTAACTTACATTGAAAAAGGGAAGATGCGATCTGTGATTTTTCAAAATTCATGTAAAAGCAATGCACCAATGTAAAATTACTTTAAAATTCGCGCAAAAAAAATATAAGGAAATAAAATATGACTAATAAAAAATTTCAAATTTGAAAAAAATTGATACAAGACAAACTTTTTTTAACTATAATATTTAATTTTATTCAAAATAATATATTTTTATGCATAATTTACAGTAATTTACATTTTTTTATACACGTCTTAATTACTATTGCTATTTGCCGAAAAACACGTTCATTTGCAAACTGGTAAAAAATTAATTTTTCACAAGAGGAAATACAACTAGCGCCAACTTCGCACTCATGTTGTTTCAATGGTTTTCTGGTGACAATGTAATTAGTAATTAATCTTTGAGATGATGATTTTATTAATTGTTTATGAAACTAACAACTAAAAATTAAATTCTTATTTTTGTCTTTAATTTTTTAATTTTTAATTCCATTTAAAAATCAAATTTCACATCACATTAATTTCAAGTCACCGTAATTTTTAAATTGTTAATTACAATTAAAATCAGATTTTAATTTTTAATTGTCAAATTTAATTGTGCACACTGCTATTACTCACCTTTTAAAAATAAACTTGTGGACACTAAATGATTAATAATTGATTACGTTCTTTTTTAAAAAGCAAAAACAGAATGTGATTTAAAATGCAAAATTAACACGCACAATGTTTGAACAAATTTACATTATAATCTTGTAAAATTTAATGTGTGTATACATAAAATGTGGAAATCATGATTTTAATGTCATTATTGCATAAAATCTTACTACTATAAAGCACTGAAAATATTGAAATTACTAAGATGAAAGTCGAATTCTAATAACATGCTATTACTTTCAATATAACGTAAGTGCACAAAATTTATTATTTAAAGTAATAGCACATTATTGGAGTTCAATTTCCAATGAAACATGAATCACATAACTTCACAATCATGTTAAATAAGTCCGCGTAAAAAGAGACCCAGATGTAGTACATAATTTTTTTTACTTTTGCTACCATTCATAATATGAGGGTCCCAGGTTATTCCTGAGTTTTCTAAAGTTTTACAGTGATCCTGTAGTTTAAGAATAATTAATAAATATATTTACAACGAATTATAATACTGCTTAACACTTTATTTATTACATCTCGTCCTTCTGCATCCTAATGGCCAAGATAGCCTCATTTAAACCCATTGTTCTACCTTATAAGATTCATATTATGTAATAAATGGAGGACTAGTTGAGTTGGTTACAAGACTGCTTCATGAAAACAATTCTAAGCTTATTGTACAAGTCATCAATTACATAAAAATAAATCTGAGTACAACCGATGGAAATGGAAGAAATCATTATGCTATGAGGTTCTGCAATCGTCTTACACATATAGTATTTCAATGGAATTATGACTGTTTTTTTAATTTGTTTGTAATACCATCTTTGAACAAGTTCATATATTATGTAGTGACAAAGTTTAGCTATTAACCAGATATTAGCATATCTGGATTATTAATTTGCCATTAACCAGATATGATGTCAGTGATTTATTTGCCAATTTGTATGCTGCAAAAAAAGTAAATAATTTTTGTTAAAGTCTTAACTATTTTTCTAAAATAATTTTATTTTTAGCATATTTTATCAAAATAATTTATAATTTGTCAAAAAATACGTTTAAAATGGTCTAAAACATTCGATTGTCATTTTTGAAATGAAACAAAAACAAATCGTAACTTTTCAACCATTTTCTTTGTTGTCAAAATGTAACAGCCAATAAGATTCAAGAAGAGACCACCCACTTTTTTTGTAAAAGTTTCGAGACCATTTTATTGATTTTTTTACTTGTAAAATAATTCAAGTGAGGGCAGCATCTTACGGAACTTTTTCTAATTTTTCAAATGATGGTAAAATCTTAACCGTACCATTAAAACTGACGGAATTTGAATGGTCGGAAGTGGTGTCAAATCATCACGTTTTTAACCGTGACTAGCAACCCATGTTAATTAATGATATTATTATTGTGGTTACTTTGGTTTTTGTTTTTAATGATGATATAGACTTTTAAGGAAAATTTTTACATAAATTATGATAAAATTCTACATTTATAACTATGCAAAACATTCTGCTTAATAATAAATGAACAGACTTTTCAAATATCAGGATATCATTTTATATATGAAACTTTGATTGGCATTTTTTATTATTTTCATGGTATTCATTTATCATTATATCATATTTATTCATTTAGCATGTGTATGTATGTGTGTATGCAATATTTAAATAGAATGTATATTGTCTATACTAAGTTTAATGTAATTATAAGGGACTTGAACTTGAATTTTTAAGTACCCTACATCCATCAAATCTATCTTATACAACTGATACACATGATAACATAAGATAAAGGATTTCTAATATATGTATTTGTGCTAAAACAACACTCATCAATTGATCCAAATCATCATCTCCCACACATATATACAATCGGTGCTCAGTTTATATTAAGATAGCAAATCTTTAAACTTTATTGGACAAGCTTTAATTGTCTCCAACCTCCAACTCTTTAGCCATCTGTTTTATTGAAAATCTGAAGATGAAATTCTCAAAGCCTTTGTTGATGCTAATATTATTGGCATAGCCATGTTGATCTTAAATCAATCTGATCTCTCACACATAGGACCTTAATACGTCCATTTAATTATACAAAAGAGAGCTGGACTGAATACAAGCTAAATATGTAATATTTAAATATATGTATATTGTCTATACAAAGCTTAATGTAATTACATGGACTTGAACTTTCAAGCACTCTAATCCATCCAATATATTGTATACAACTGATACACATGAACTCATACATGTGTAAAATATAAGTGATTTCCAATATATGTATTTCATGCTGAACCAGTACTCATCAGTTGGTCCAGATCACCATCTCCCACATATATATAAAATCAGTGCTTAGTTGGAAAGTGGAGAGGATTGATGCTTGCCCATTGACGTTTAAAAATTTTCTATCTTAATATAAACTGAACAGTGATTGTATATATGTGTGGAAAATGGTGATCTGGACCAAATGATGAGTGCTGGTTCAGCATGAAATAATATATGGGAGATCCTTTATCTTTTACACATGTTTGAGTTCATGTGTATCAGTTGTATAAGATAGATTGTATGGATGCAGGGTGCATAAAAGTTTGAAGTTTAAATCCCTTATAATTACATTAAGCTTAATATAGACATTATATATATATTTAAATGTTATATATCCAGCTTGTATGCTTCCCATTCCTGCTCTGAATAACTAAATAGACATATTAAGATTCTATGTGTGAGGGATTACATTGACTTAAGGTTAGCATGGGTATGACAATAATATTGACATCAACAAGGGCTTTGACCATTCTATTGTCAGATTTTCAATGAAATGGATGGCTGAACAGTTGGAGAATGGAGAGGATTGACCCTTGTCCATTAAACTTTAAAGATTTGTTATCTCAATAAAAACTGAGCTCTGATTGAATATATATATATATCTGGACCAACTGATGAGTGCTGATTTAGCACAAAATATGCATATTTGAGATTATTTATCTTTTACACATGTATGTGGTCATGTTTATCAGTTGTATAAAATATATTGGATGGATGTAGAGTACTTGAAAGTTCGAGTTCAAGTCCCTTATAATAACATTGAACTTAGTGCAGACAATATATATATATATTTAAAAATTACATATGCCAGTATTTTGTCCATCTCTTTTGTATAATTAAATGGTCATATTATGGTCCTATGTATGAGGGATCAGACTAACTTAAGGTCAACATAGGTATGACAATAATATTGGCATCAAAAAGGGTTTTTAGCATTTCATCCCCAGATATTCAATGAAATGGATGACTGAAGAATTGGAGAGTGGAGAGGATTGAAGCTTGTCCATTAAAATTTAAAGATTTGCTATCTTAATATAAAATGAGCACTGATTGTATATATATATATATATATGTGAGAGACGGTCATCTTCACCAATGAGTGCTGTTTCAGCATGAAATATATATATTGGAGATCCTTTATCATTTGCACATGCATGTGGTCATGTGACTCAGTTGTATAAAATAGATTGGATAGATGTAGGGTACTTGAAAGTCCGAGTTTGTGTATATATATATAACTTTACTATTAACAAAATATTCTTTGTTAAATCCTTCAATTCTGTTATGGTAACTATAAGTATGACACTCACTATCTATGCATTTAATAATATGTGGTTGACCCTATTGTATAGTTCACTGGCTGTTAAATTCCATTTATAAATCAGATGAATATGACAATCTTGAATTGTTCTGAATTTGTTTATAAGATTCAAGTTATATCTACAAAAAATTAAATCCAGCGGTATTTATTTTTGGATCTCAAAAACAACATTTGTTTGGATTTTTATGTAAAATCAATTTTTATGCTATAACTTTTTAATGTGTTCTGAATATCACAAAAATGAATTTGATTTCAGATTAGACTTAATGAGGGATTAGCAAACTATGGCCCATGAGCCAAATATAGCTCTTTGATCACAGTTCTTTAGGATAAACATTAATATTTTTTATTTTCTCATGTAATTTGAAAATAATTATTTTGATGACTATAGAATAGGGAAACATTGTCTTTTGAAATCAGTCTTATTATAAAATAGTAGTTATTGTACATGATGAATATTTAAATATTAGAAATTTGTGAATAAATCAAATTGTCAAAATAATTTTTGTTTAATATATTTATCTTTATAACAATTTTTTTTTTGTTAGGATATAGGTAGATTCTATTATGTTCTATCATTCAAATAAATGTTCAAATATATCCACTTCCATTCAGAATTTCGTATTTTTACCAACATATTTTTCATTTGTTTTTTTGTAGGCTCTTTAATAGGGGGAGTAGGGGCATTCCTTGTGGTTATTTAATAGGCAGGGGGTTAAATAAAATGACTCTTTATGTTGATCTAGACAGTGAAAATGATATCCTGAATTATTGAAAAGTTGGTTTTACTTTTTTTTTCTCATGTGTCATAGCATCAGCCGGGAAGCGAACCCGCTAACCCAGGCAACTTCTTGTAAAGCAGCTGTCACTGACCTCTCAACCACCAATGCTTGACAAGTTGTTTTTACTTAACAGCTGTTTCCACAATTTTTACATGGTGCATCTTATCTTCTAATATGTGGAATAACAAGGAACCACTCCAAATAAAGATGCTTGAGTTTTTTAGTGATATTTCTAAAGGTAATATCTAATTGAGTATCAAGAAGGTAAATGTGAGCACATTTTTTCCAGAGGCACAGTATTTGCCAATAAAATGTACTAATTCTAAAAAAAAACTGTTTGTAAATTGCTTATCTCATAATTTCAAATTGGGTCAATCAATTTTTCAAAAAGGTTATTGATAAAAATTTAGGTACATTCTTAGATAAAAGAAAAAAAGTCAAGTTAGGCTATAGTAAAAGCTACTTCTAAACAGCACATGGTTGCATTATAGTCTTTATTGCAAAAAATTATATTTAAATTAAAAAATATTTTATTATTATATTATTTTAAATATATTACCACATCACTATCTATTATTTTACTAAACTTCAAATATTTAGATAGTCAAAATAAGAGTCAATCTTTCTTTTTCTGTATACTTTGCCTTTTCTTAGTAAAACTCTTGTTGTTAAACTACTGCTTCTTTACTTCTGATTTGTATTTTTTATCTTTTTATTGGTATCGGTTAAATTTAAGCATGTTTGAAAACAATTTGTAAGTATAAATAAAATAAAATATAGTATTTGTGAATGTTAGGAACAACAAGTATTGATAATTTCTTTATAATAAGTTTTTTCCCTCTTGGGTTGCCATAACATTTACTAAATCTCACTAATCCATAATCCAGATTTTATTTTATTTATCAGTCCACTGAAGATTACTTTTAATTAAAAAGAGGCTTAAGATGTTCATATATATATATAATCGTCAGTTTTAACATACCTTATATCACATTTGATATATTTTCAATAATAATAATTTTGATAAAAAGAATATATAATTTTTTGAAAAGTCAAAAGAAATAAAAATTTATTCCACATTTAATTTATATTGTGAGAAAAAAAATTACACCCATATCAAGCGTTGGTGGCTGAGTGGTCAGCACAGCCGCTTTACAAGCAGTTGACCCGGGTTTGCAGATTCGCTTCCCGGTCGATGCTTTGACGCATAAAAAAAAAAATTACACATAAATTTTCAATTAGAATTAAAACACACAAAACAGAAAAAAAACAGAAATATTAATTCATTTAATATAAAATATTTTATTTTATTAGTAAAAATATTGAAATTAACCAAAATATTTTCAACATAAAAAGAAACTTACAATCTAAATTAAAACTTACTTTTTCTTTTATAAAAACTCTCGATTCCTTCATGTGGAAACAAATAAATTCAGTTCTTTGTTTATTACCTGTTTACAGTCATCTACAAAAGCAAAAAGAAAATTATAAGTACATAATTTTTAATAGATAAACTGCTGACTGGAAAAATACTGGATTTAATGAGTAATTTTTCTTAAAGTAATAATTTCATTCTGACCAACATCCAGAAATGCGTTAATGTTTATATTTTCTAATAGGCAAACTATCCTGATTTGCCCGTATTCATTTAAATGCTTTTCTTTCCATTTTCGTTGTATTTTTTAAACAAAAGGAAAATTAATTTATAATGTATAGATTTTTTTTCTGTCTTCTTTCTATCAAGTCTACAGACTCCAATTTTCATGTGCATATGCAAATCTATACATTGTGTGTGTGTTTTTATGACAAAGCATTGACTGGTAAGCAACCCGAATCTGCTGCTTGGAAGGCAGCTATGCTAACCGCTAGGCGACCAACGCTTGTATACACTATGTTTTTAATCTTGCAAATATAGAAAAATGCCATCTAGGCAGACCAGAAGTATTTTTATAAAGTTTTTCACGTTTTCATCAGAGTGATAATATATTGTGGCCTAATTTTGGAATTACTCCCATAAAATATCTTCCATGAAATTGAATACCAATTAATCTACACTTTCTGATATAGCATCTGTCTTAACACTGTTGTTATAAATCGTCCTGATTATTTTCAATATTGATGCCTTTATTGTACAATATATGTCTAGCAAAATTTTTGACATTTTCTTTAATTGTTGACAGCTTTTGTTTTGTCTCATAATATTCTATAATATGGTAAAATCTTTCTTCATACAATATTGCCAGTCAGTACAAACTATAGTAATCTATGGATGCTAGAAGATTTTTGGGCATTAAAATCCCTCTCTAATGCATACTCATCATTATCCCAGACTAGGTTTTACCTTATGAATTTCATCAGCCAAGAACCTTAAATCTGAGAGCACTGCAACTAGACCTTTGGGTTTTAGTGCATCTCTCCAGTAACAATCTTTTACTTTTCCCTTAATTATACAGTTATGAGCCCAAATTGAAAACACAGATAATCATACAGATCTGAGGCCAATTCAATATCTATATATTCTGATCCCTTCTTTTCTGTAACCATAGTTACCAATATCATTTGGCCAAGACTGGTATTAAATCTATGACATCACATGACTATCATTTCTTATGCCTACACAATCTGTTATAACAGTATCAACCATTGATTACTATGGCTTGCACTAAATGGTAGTATTGTATGGAGAAAATTGTTACTGGATTAACAGATTGCGATCATGTGATGTTATAATGGTTTAATATCAATCCAAGCTAAAGGATGTTAAAGACTAATGATCATTATCAACCATTATCAATCCACTACAGGATGAAGGTCTCTCCATGTTCAATCCATTTTCTCTGATCTTTAGCTTCTTTTCTCCACATCACCCTGCACACTTTTTTATTTCATCCATCCATCTCACATGTGGTCTCTTTCTGGGTCTTTTACAATCTCTTGGAATCCAGTTTAAAATTTCAATTGTCCATCTATTAGCATCTCTTCTAGCAATATGTCCAGCCCAACTCCATTTCAGTCTTTTAATTTTTTCAATGAGTTCAGTAATACATGTTTGTTCTCTTATCTATATATTGCGTTTTCAGTTTCTTCCTGTTACTCCCAACACTAATATATAATATATATATATATATATATATATATATATATATATATATATATATTGTAATAGTACGACAATATATGAGAAGAAAATAATGCTCCAAACGTTGGATGACAAATGTAATGGAATATATGTAATCTAAATGATCTCAAACAAAAATACACATACGAAGAAAGAAGGCCTCAAACGTTGGTGCCAAAAATGTAATGGAATGCCTATCCACAATTGAAATGGCCCCAATCATTGGGAAAGCCAAATGTAATAGAATGTATTTATCATCCAATTTAAATAATATAAACATAGCACATCATACACATAAAGAAAGACCTTAACAATCTAAATGAATCCAATTGTTGAGAAAGCCAAATATAATAGATTGTATAATTTAAATGAAGAAAGATAAAATTATCCCAATTATATTTAAATAAATTGTTTATATGCCCTTCCAACTAGCTATACATGAAATAAGTCCAAAATCATACAGAGCAATAATAAGACCTATCATTATAATTTATTCTTAGGGTTAATATGACTAACTAACAAAATATATATTAGAAACAAAGGGAATTTTATTGAATCTAATATACACATCAAATAAGTAAACTTATGTATATCTAAACATATCAATGAACATTGACTTGTGTAAGTGACCTAAAGACTAAATAATAATTGAAATACGAAATTATTCTCCATTAAGTTGTGAATTTAATAAACTTCATAATGACTCTGGCACTAAAAAGAAAAATAAGAATAAAATATTAATATTTTTCCAAATAAAATACAAAGGCATTACTTATAAAACAAATAGTACATCCTTTATTTCTATATTATGGTTTGATTTTAGGTAGTATCAGTGTTTTAAATAGTTTTTAAATACAAACCCAAATACAAAAAAATATATACATATATACTTGCAATAAGTATATATATTAAATAGATAAAGACATATTTGTGCTCAACAAGTATGAATTAATATCAACACAAATCCATATTTATATTTTCCAAATATTCAAAATTTAAAAAAAGTAAATAAATAAAAGTATATTATATATAGCAAATATATCAATTGTTGTTTAGGTCTGCATAAGAATTACCATATGAAGTAAAAAAAAAGAAAATAAATAAATAAATAAGTGGATAATTGATTGATAAAATATTGTAAATTAATAAAATAGATAATAGATAATAAATATGCTCTCAAAGCTAGGTCAATCGATTAAATATCATTAAATCAAAAGAAAATCATCAAATTTTACTACACTACATTATACAAAGGTTTATATCTTATATCCACTTTTGGATTATACTTATTTCTACAAGCATTGAATATATTTTTATTATTTACTATGAGGCTTACTCAGGCCTATAAATAAATATAATATATCTTTGACTACTTAGTCATTAAGTGCTAGCTTATAACTTAATATGAATACGAAACTTATTTCACCCCATTTTGTTATTTGTTATTTTATATATGTACACACACAAAAATATATAAATATAATGACGCTTTCCAATTGATAAATATCCCTCAATAAATCAACCTGAACCCCAAGAACACACCCAATTATCTAATAAATAAATAAATAATATATATAAAAAAATTAAGTTATATAAATAATAAAACTTTTGATAATAAAATTTGCAAATATAAATTTCACTTATTAAAATATATATATATATAATAATCCATATGCAACCTAAATTTATAGCTTTACTTACAAATTTCTAATACTTAAGTGTTAATTTTGACATTTGTCAAACGTTTGTTTTCTTTTTAAAAAAAAACAACAAAAATGCTTAAATTGAATAGAATTATGCTTATAAAAACGTTTCATTTTTCTAATTAAAAAATAAAAGTAAAAAAAAAAGAATATCGATCTCAAAAATATATATAAACATATCATTTACATTAATAAAGTTATTTATTACCTTTTTTAAAGTTCAACTTGTCCATCTTTCTTTTCAAAAGTCAACTTGTTCCGTTGTTTTTATTCTCTTATTTTTTTAATATTAGAATGCATTCCAGCTAAGGTTAAATTGAAGAAATATCATGTTAGAGAAAATTATCGGTTTCCAAACATATATATATATTTCATTTTTTAAAAGATTTCTCTCCTTGAAAAAAAAAAAAATTGACATGTTGAATCCAATATATTAACTAATTTTAGTTGCTTCCAGATTGTTATTAGATTTACCATTATAGATTCCAGATAGCTATATCAAATTTTGGCTTCAGACATGGTGAAATTCATGTGTTGAAATTTGCCTAGTTTTTCTTTTTAAATTGCCTTGGGATAAAAGAAAAGAAATAGTGCAGCCTCCTGGTTGTGATATATATATATATATATATATTAGCCGATCATGGTTTATGTGTTTACTACAGTAATTTATCCAATAGATTATTCAATTATTCTCAATAATGGCAATTCCAAAGAAACAAAGTACAACTAATTTTCTCCTTTAGTTTCTTTAATAAAAATCCTAATAATGGCTTCTTTTTTCTGTTGTTGCTGTTGTTCTCCACGCACCAGCAAATGCAGTTTTGAAAACCATTGTTACATATATTTTCTTTTAAACAATTAACATTCAAAAAAAATAAATAAAAATATCAATCATATAAAAAATATTAAATCAAAAACTTATTTGACAGCTTTAAAAATATATATATATAAATAATAACATTGCATTTTTTTAATAATCACTACAAATAAATCTTTTTTATAATCAACAATTTATATGTCTTTATTTACCTATAATAATTAGAACATATAAGTATTACTATTAAAAATCTCACCATTAAGAATAATAATAGTTAAATATTCACAACGATGTACCATCCAAAAATAAATAAAATAATAAATCCAAATGACAATAAATATAACTAATAACCATAAACAATAATAATAATCCATATATAAACATCAAATCAAAGAGATTTTTTTAATAACAACAAATGAATTTTTAAAATAAAGATAGATTTATCGATCTTTTGCTATATATATATATATATATAAACTAGATTCTGATTTATAAGACTATATAAATAAGCTATCATTGAAAACAATATTGTGTTTTCAGTTTGGACTCAAAGTTTTATAGTTGAATAAAAAGGTAAAAGAAGGATTCTGGAGAAATTTATTAGATCAAAAGACCTAGTTGCAGTGATATCAGATTCAAGACTCTTCACTGAGGAAATCCATAAGATAATCCTAGTCTGTGGATATTGGATGAGTAGTTACTAAGCTGTAATTTTGATGCTCTGACCTTCTAGCATCTATTAATTATTATTACCTGCAGTAGGTGATAAAGTTGCTATTGAGTTAACAGATTATGTAAGCACAAGAAAAGGTATTCAAGTGATGTTATAGTCATTTAGTATTCCGTAATTTGAAAGTGACAATTTATCATTGTAGACATCCAAATAAGAAGATAAAAATCAAATGAAAGTTAAGTTTTACATAATAATATTTATAGTATTGTCTGGTGAAAATCGCTAGGTTTTATTTTGATTAATACTTTTATAGTTTCTAGTGAATTAAGAAATGTTTTTGTCAGAATTGTAAGCCTAAAAAAGTGAGCGTGAATTCACTCTATATATAAACTCATACATTCCGCTTTCTTGTCTTCTCAGTCATTGACTGATATTTTATTTCAGAACTATAAGCTTTAAAAAAAGAAATCTATGATATAAATACTTGAAATACAGGTCTTTACATACCTGGAGCCTAATTGTAAATCTAGGGGATTTGAACCCAGTCTTTTAAGTACCCATAGGCTTAATGTGTAAATATTCGAAATACAGGCACTCTTCACATAACTGGAGACTAATTGTAAATCTAGGGGATTTAAACTTAGACTCTCAAGGCTCCAGGTATGTGAAGAGTGCCTGTATTTCAAATATTTACACATTAAGTTTATGGGTAATTGAAAGTCTGAATTCAAATCTCCTAGAAATCTATGGTATATAAATGATTTTAAACTTAGAATTGAAAACTGCAATTTTGCAACTAAGCCAGACACAATGATAAATAACCAATTTATTAGAGCAATCCTATAGTAACAAAATATGCCAACAACAAGGATATGTAGTCAAGCATTGTTAGCCGAGAGATCATCACAGCAACCTTGCAAGCAAGCAGTTGGTTGCAGATGGTTGTGGGTTCGCCTTCTGGCCGATGCTATGACATATGAAAAAAAAAGAAAAAAAAACAAGGATATGTACCATGGGTACTCTGAGGAATCTATTGTGTTTGTCTCTCTTTAATACTTTCACAATAAATCCAAGAACTCTCCTGTTATTTAACACCAAATCTGCTTTTGATATTACTTTCACTTTTAAGGTGTATATAGTACTGAAACATTTTCCCAATCAATACTGCTTTTTTCATCTTATTAATTTCTCAAAAATATGTTAACATTTATTAAAGTAGTAATATTAGTAATAATATTTATTCTTTCATTAAACACAATGTTATATATATATATATATATATATATATATATATATATATATATATATATATATATATATATATATATATATATATATATATATATATATATAAAGAAAAAAATTAATGGTAAATACAATATTATAATCTAAATTTTTTGTAGTGCTTTTGATTACATGGTAATCCTCATCAGCTTTAACTGAATTTCAAATTTTAAACTTAATGTTATGTATATTTCCATAGGCTGTGTATGGCCATATTTGCAGTTTGCCTATTAATAACATCATTTTTATATTTATCAATTAATATTGCCTCTTTAATTTTTTTATTTTTATGATTTCTTTCTTCCATTAATATTTTCATTTCATTACTATTAAATGTAAACTTATAATTACAAGTTTTTTCATGATCAAAGAATACTGAAGCTGTATTAAATTGATTATTTACGTTATTTTTAATTCGGTTACATAATAATTGATGTTCCTTCGATCTTTTTTCCACAGAACATCTCAATTCACCTATATATAATTTCTGACATCCACATGAAATTTGATAAATTATATTACTTCTTTGCAATTTAGGAATTATACTTTTAGAATTATTAATCAATCGATTAACATTTGGAGGAAAGTAAGAAGGTAGGATTAAAGAAACATGTTAAGAAGATTAAAGTAATATTCAATGAATGTTCACAAAATGAGAAAATAGAGATTGATAATGATGAGTTAGAAGAAGTTAACAACTACAAATATTTTGGTCAGATTATTATCACAGATGTAAACATGATGGATGAAATCAATCATAGAATTAAACTTAGATAGAGAGTTTTTGATAGTTTAACTTAATATTAAAAGGAAATATGCATATGTGTTTGAAAAGGAAGGTTTTTAAAATTTTTATTTTACCAAGAGAAAAGCAGTATAGAAACTTCAGACCACTTAATGAAATATAAAAATATATATGTTAGGAGTAATAAAAAGAGATCAAAAATAAAATACATGAGTGAAATAACAAGCAAATGTTTCTGATATCATTGACAGAAAGGACTGAAGTAGAGTTGGATTGGAAATACTGCTAAAAGAAATGATAATTGATGGATAGTTGAATTTTTAAACTGGATTCAGAGAGATTCTAAAAGACATTGAAAGAGACCAGATTGAAGATGGATGGATGCAATAAGGAAGTGTCCTGGAGTGATGTGGAGAAAAGAGGCCAGAAATCAGAGAAGATGAATTGAACTTGGAGAGATCTTCATCCTGCAGTGGATTGATAATTGTTGAAAATGATAATTTAAAATTGTTAAAATCAATATAGGATGGTATTGGTGATACATGATCATAATCAACACAAAAGAAATACATTATTTCTAACGTGTTATGAAAGTAATCATAAACATTTCTGTAGTCTAGTGTCAACGACTTGGCTCCTTATATTTTTATTTTTATACCCAATAGTGAATTGTACTTAAATGCAAATGAAGAAAAAGTCTTTTAATTTTTATGCTACATTAATTTATTTTAAATACTTCAAAAATTATGGTGTAAAAAAGCTAACATAGACTAAAAAAATAAATAAATAAAAAATGAAAACCTATGCACAATGGAGGAGTACAACCGTAAAATTTCCAATTCTTTTAAAAATGCTTTTTCTTTCTTAGTTTTAAAATGTAAAAAAAAAAAAACGATGAATCAAAAGAAAAAAAACAGATAGTAATAAAAAATGAGCGAAAAAAAAATTAAATTACAAGAAATGGTGATAAAATAACTAATGCTACAAATGTTTGATATATGTGTGTATTTTTTACGTAAAAGTTTGATCGTTATTTAAATTTATATATATGTAATTACTTTTATTTTAAAATCATTTTTAACTTAGAAAAAATATGTTAGTAAAATGTATTTATATCTAATAAATAGTTTGTAACCAATGAGTTTTGGGTTTTTTTATTAGTGCAATCTTCATTTCCATCATATTATAATTCAGTCACCAATGTGAAAAATCAGATTACCCTCTTTCACTATGCATTTCTTTCACAAACAGCCTTCATTCTGGGAGTCACAGATATCAACACCTGAATTTTTATACTCATGTTGACTTGGTATCTTTTATTATACGACTCTTACTTAAGTGGCTTTTTGCATCGTATGGAAGGATAGGCAATCATTGTGACATAGAAATATATTTTCTAGACTGTTTTGGTTTTTATAAATTTCTCTCTCATCTCATTTTCATTGTATCGTACATTCATCAACACAGCATGTCAGATCACTCTTTTCCATTGTGTTTTGACTGTGATATGATGGAATTGAGATGAGATATTAAGTAATAAACAACAACTGTACACCAAAATTCAGAAAATACTAACATCCAATTTATACAAACTGCTTTAACATTTTTTTTAGCAAAAACCTTTTATTGTACATATAAACACATACACCTACATTTTGACCATCCTGCAATCTTTTTCAGAGCCAGTTTAGATTAAAGTAAACTGTCTCTAAAGAAGACTGCAGGGCAGTCGAAATGTTGGTGTGTAAATGTACAATAAAAAGTTTTTGCTAAAAAGTGTTCAAATTGGTTTGGATAAATTGGATTTATATAAGATATTACAGCAAAAATAAAGGAAAGGGTGATTTTGGCAGTCTTCTTCAGAACAAGTTTAGATTAAAGTAAACTGTCTCTAAAGAAGACTGCAAGGCAGTCGAAATGTAGGTGTATATATACACAATAAAAGCTTTTTGTTAAAAAGTGTTCAAATTGGATTGGATAAATTGGATTTATATAAGAGATTACAGCAAAAATAAAGGAAAGGGTGATTTTTGTAATATTTCTGAAAAAATACTAACATTCCTTCATCTGAAAATGCTTTTTTATAGATTAAACAACTTCTATATTTCTCCAATCTTTTTTTATTCCATAAATAATTTCATATAAATAATATGCTTATGGATTTATATGATATTTCACTATAACAGTAACATAAAAAGCAACTTAGCATAAATAAAACTTTACATAAAGACTAAATTCAGTATCCTAGATTAAAAAACATAGTATTGATGTTGTTATATGGTTGGTATTTGCTTACATGCCATCACAATATGGTAAGGTTTCTATTTAATAAACTGGTAGCCTTAACTAGCTGATAAAATCAAAAATTCTCCAACAAATAATAATGCACTAAGTTAACACCAGAGATTATGCAGTGGCATGACTGCCAAAATTATTAAATTGATCTTTAATTCAGAGACCATTAGTTTTTCAGTCCATCAATTTATCATAGCATTAAATTGCCCAGGCGGTAATTAAAAACTGAGAGATATGCTTTTTTAGTTTTTCTTTAATAATTTTCTTAGGGAACATTGTGCGAATATTTTAGATTAAAAACCCATTATGCATTCATGACAGAATGTCAGTATAAGATTAAATATTGAGACAGTAATACTAACAGTGATAATAGAAAAATAGAGATTTATACTTTACACAGATTACAAAAGTAACATGTTATAATGGCACAGCAAAATAGGCTAATATTGAATGATGGAGGAGATGTTAAAAAAATTATGATCGTTAGTTCACATGCTATGTTGATTGTTGAAGTATCATGCCTTTTCTTCGTTTGACACATTGGTTATTAATACCAAGAATGTTTATGCCAAATGTAAATATCTGTGTGTAATGGTGTTCCAGCATTCAGTGACTATATCCGTGATGTTCAGTTATCTTATCAATAGTTTTCTTCTCAGATTTTTAGTTGCCTTTTTAGCCTTCCCAGTGATGGATGTGTTGTCAATTAATAATAAAGTGCATGAGCAAAGATACAATTTTATATTATTACAGTTCTATGCTAATTCATATGATTATTTGTTCATTTTCAATTGTTGTTGTTTTTGTAAAAAATCTGTTTTGCACTTGCAGGCAGTTGCCCAGGTTGCGGGTTCGCGTCCCGGCCGATGCTATGACACTTAAAAAAAAAAAAAAGCATAAAAATTGCCATCTAAAATGTCTAAAAATTGTTTAGCAGAACATTTTCTCAATGTTATCTGAAAATATTGGAAATATGTAAAAAAACAACTTTATATTACAATTAAATATTGTTATGAATCCAGCAGATTAAGTGCTCTAACCCAAGGCCTATAATGTAGTAGGAGTGCATCCTGTTGCCATTATCCTATCATGAACTTGAAAGCCATCCTAGATACTCTTTCACCCTTTGTTAGATAGATAATAAAAACAAAGAATAGAAAATCATCCAAACATATACAACTGGACAGATAGCAAATAAGATAAACAAGCAACCTCTTATACAAAAAATGAGAATCATTTGTTTTGCAGTTGACTGTTTAAAAATTACATTAGATTTTCATCTATCTACCTTCCTACCTATCTACCTAGCTTTTTATCTAACTTGTATATCTTTATATTGATCTACATCTATTTATCTATCTATCTACCTATCTATCTATTTATATAACTATCTATTTCCTTCTCAATCTACTGATCGATCTATATGTCTATCTATTTTTCTATTCATTTGTCTGTTTATATTATCTACTTACTCATCTCTATACCTAATACTTACCTACTTATATACTTGTTTATCTATTCATTTAATTAAAAAAACACATCTATTTATTTTCCTATTTATTTTTTATCTATTTAATTACTTTTCTACATATTTAGCTTTTTATCTAGATGTCTATCTATCTATCTATCTATCTCTATCTATTTTATTTATCGATCGCTTTATCTAATTAATTACATATGTATTTTCCTATTTGTCTATTATTTATTTAATTACCCTTCCATATTTAGCTTTTTATCTTGCTATATGTACATCTATCTATAAATTTTATTTTACTACCTACCTAACTATTTATCTATCTATCTATCTATCTATCTATCTATCTATCTATCTATCTATCTATCTATCTATCTATCTATCTATCTATCTATCTATCTATCTATCTATCTATCTATCTATCTATCTATCTATCTATCTATCTATCTATCTATCTATCTATCTATCTATATATCTATCTATCTATCTATTCACTATACACTTATTCATCTGTATATCTATCTATTTATTGATCTATCCGTCTGACTGTCTATTTACCTATTGCTATGTGTGTGTGTATTCACATATACACGCAATAATAATAACTCTATTAACTCCATGTATGTGTGTGTATTAACAGATACACGCAATAATAATGTAACTATTACAAATGAATACAAGTATGTGTGTGTATGCTTATTAACAGCTACATGCAATAATAATGTAACTATTACAAATATTCAAGTATGTGCGTGTATGCTAAAAGCATCACAGTAACGATTAAGGTTGGTCAGAGATAACCAAACTGACCACTTTGTACCTCGTGTCATGGGATGACCAATGGAAATAGAGAGTGTTACATCCAGGACAGCGGGAACAAACAAGGTCAGACTTGCTAGGTGAAGTTGAGGGATGGATGCATTTTCCTGAGTGCACAGATACTACTTCACTTTCAGCTCGTCTTGCGGAGAGGTCTACCTCCGAACGTACTAAGGTAGACCTAGGGACCATTACAGGTCATATAGACTTTAATATTATTTATTGTAAGCCTGTGGGCCTTTAAGACTAGAGTTGTATAATAATGTATTAGTCAGTTTATCTTTGTAATAATTGTATTATATATTGATCCTTGTATATGTATTTATGTATATAAACCTATTAACTCCACTACCATGTTCGTGTGTTTAATATTATAATTACTTGTCACTGTTGAGTGCGATAAATCTCACTCGAACCTCGACCATATATATATCCAACTAGTACTGGATATTGCACTAGCGCAGTCATAACAGTTCAATTTGAACCCTAGCAGTCTGCTGACAACCAAATAAGTCAGGCAGAATTATTGAAGTAGCGAACAAACCTACGGTATTAAATGAGTTAGTTATATAAATTGCTTAAAATGCAATCGACAATATCTGAGTTTGATGTCAGATAGGCAAATGAGTGGCCCCTGTATGTTCAACAGTTTGAAAATTACTATTTTATTAACAGAGTAGAGGAAGATGTGTATAAAACAGCGACATTATTATGTTTTGCAGGAAAAGGGGACATACAAATAGCTAACAGATTAGCAGAACCCAACACTCCTGAAAAATTAACCTACAATGAGTTAAAAGATCGTTTGTCAAATTATTTTAATCCTCGCCCATCTAGGCACATCGCCAGACTTCATTTTCGAAATCGCCATCAAGGCAGAAATGAAAATACGCAGGAATATGACTCAGCCCTACGCGAACTCGCAAAAAACTGCTGTTATGATTCATATTTAGAAGAAGCGCTACTGGAACAATTCCTATGTGGAATGAATAGTGACAGTTTGAGGCAGCAGTTACTGGCTGATAAAGACATAAATTATCGAGAAGCTATCAAACGCAGTATCGCTCATGAAATAGTGGTGGAGCAAGCAAAAGAATTTGCTTTGAAAAAAGGCGTTGATAGTGATCAAACAGGAATATTTGGTGTTGAAAAACTCAACAAAGGGTCTTCCAATAACAAAACTATTAAACAGACAAATAAAAGTCAGACAAAGTGCTATTGTTGCGGAAAACTAGGTCATATAGCTAAAGATTGCTATTTCAAACATGATCGATGTAGACTGTGTAAAAAAATAGGTCACATGGCGAGAATGTGTGAAAATAGAACAGTTGACCAAGTTAAAGGAAATAATATACAAAGTATAAATAATATCAAATGTAATATTGTTATAAATAACACGGTTATAAATCAAGCACAGAAATTTATTACTACTGTGAAAATTTACGGAAAACCCCTGTCGATGAAAATAGACAGCGGTAGCGGCATTTCTTTAATATCCGTAGCTGACTGGAATTCGATCAGGGTGGAAATAAGAGAGCCCCTAGGCTTAGCAATACTAAGCTTAGAGCATTGGATGTAAATGGTAAAGAAATAAAAATTAAGGGTGTAATCCAAGCTCAAATTACGAGTAATAAAGGCAACATTCCAATCTTGCCGCTATATATTGTACATGCCCCCATAAACCCTCTCATTGGTCATGACTGGTTTACAGAGCTTGGAATTGAAATCTCATTGGTCAAAAAAATTGACAGTGAAAAAGACATAAGAGATTGTTTTCCTAAACTTTTTAATGGCAAACCAGGAACAATTAAAACTAAACCTGTGACACTGGAAGTGTCACCAGAGGCCATGCCAATAATTTGCAGACCTCGGAAGATCCCCTTCGCACAAAAAAAAAGTAGTGAAAAAGATAAATGAGTTAGTGAAGAAAGGTGTTCTAGAACCAACAGAGGAGACAGAATGGACGACTCCGCTGGTCGTTATCACCAAACCTAACGGACAGATACACTTGTGCAGTGATTATCGCATAACTGTCAACAAATCTCTAAATAAATATGCCTACCCTGTTCCAAACTCCAGAGAAATATTAGCATCACTGCAAAAATCAAAATATTTTGCTAAATTAGATTTAGATGCGGCCTTCCGTCAAATTCCAGTAACAAATAAGGCTGCCATAATTCTAACACTGACTACTCATGTGGGTCTATTCAAATGCAAAAGCCTCCCATTTGGCATAGCGTCCGCTCCCAGTATATTTCAAGCAAAAATTGAAACTCTGCTTACTGGTTGTGAGGGTGTTATCCCTTATTTTGACGACATATTAATTACGGCAAGATCAGAAAATGAATTGCATAGTCGTCTAACTACTGTCTGTCAAAGGCTAAAAGAATTTGGAGCGAAATTAAACACTGAAAAATGTATATGGAAGGCCACTGAATTAAAGTTTTTAGGGCACATAGTCTCTAGCTCTGGGACAAGGCCATCTCCCAAAAAGGTCAAAGCAGTGTCAGAAGCTAGAAAGCCTAGTAATGTAAAACAATTGCAGGCTTTTTTGGGTTTGGTAAACTATTTTGAGAACTTCCTAGAGGGCAAAGCTCACATAGCCAAACCATTATATGAGCTACTGAAAAAGAATCAGAAATGGAAATGGAAGCAAAACAAGAAAGGGCTAGAAAGCCTAGTAATGTAAAACAATTGCAGGCTTTTTTGGGTTTGGTAAACTATTTTGAGAACTTCCTAGAGGGCAAAGCTCACATAGCCAAACCATTATATGAGCTACTGAAAAAGAATCAGAAATGGAAATGGAAGCAAAACAAGAAAGGGCTTTTCAAAATACCAAAGCTTTACTTGTATCAAACAAATTACTGGTACATTATAATAGCGATCTTGAAATAACACTAATGACTGATGCATCAAAATATGGAGTGGGGGCAGTAATATGTAACCCAGCTCAATCTGGGGAATGTCCCATAGCATACGCATTGTGCACTTTGTCCAAAGCTGAAAAAAAAATTATAGTCAGCTGGACAAGGAAGCGCTAGCTATAGTATTTGGAATTCGTAAATAACACCAGTATCTATACGGTCGTTATTTCAAAATCATGACAGACCACAAACCACTTCTGGGAATTTTAGGCATCAAAAAAATTCCTGAACACCTCAGCCCGTGCATGTTGAGATGGATTAACATACTCACCGGGTATGATTACAGTCTGGAATATAGAAAGGGAAAGAATATTGGTCACGCCGATGCATTATCCCGAATGCCTGACAACTCAGAGAATACAACAAGCGAAATAGAAATCAATTACATTGACGTGCTTCAAAGCCAGACTCTTAATAGCCGAAAAGTAGCAGCATGGACTAATGAAGACGCTGGCTACAAATGGCTGATGGAAAAAATTAGAAGAGGCTGGCCAGCACAGCCACCTCCATTTTTGCACATAGAGCTATGGAAAGCTCACAAAAAATTATCAATATGTAAAGGTTGTATTCTTAAAGGTGATCAGGTCCTAATACCAAAAATAGGTAGATTGCATATACTAAATTTATTACATGAAGGTCATCCAGGCATTGTCAGGGCAAAAGCATTAGCCCATAGTTATGTATGGTGGCCAAGAATCAGCACTGATATAGAAACATTCATAAAAATATGTTCTAGCTGTCAGTCATGTGCAAAAGCACCCCCAGCAAAATATGAAGCATGGAAAGAAGCAGAGAAACCTTGGCAGAGAATTCACATTGCCCACTGCAGTCCAATCCATGGACAAATATTTATGCAGGAATGGGGGATTAAACACATCCTTACCCCCTACCACCCCCAATCAAATGGACTGGCTGAGAAAGCGGTACAAAGCTTAAAGTCATCCATGAATAAATTGGGAAAAGGAAGACTCCAAGAGGCAGTTTTCATGGCATTGCTATATCAGCATTCCACACCCACAGCTAAAATGGGCAGATACTTAGGCTGGAAATTATGTACAAAGCTCTCAGCAATAATGCCATCAAAAGAGCATCAAATGCCAATTATGACAAACAACAAATTTTCACCTGATGAACGAGTCTGGGTGAAAAATAATTTAAATAAATCATGGACTCAGGCATATGTGGTACGCCATTTAAGTAAACAAGTGGCTGCTGTCCGTATGGCAGACGGCAAACAATTGCATAAGCACATTAACCAATTGCACAAGAGTGCAATAACAGAATGCACTCCACAATTGTTTAAAAGTAATGACAAAGAAAATGATACTCACTATGAAACTAAAAGTGAAACAGAAATTATTACTGCTGATGAAGAAAGTCAAAATAATGAAGAAAATGAAATAGTCACAGATGGTGAAATTAAATCACCCCCACATGCAAAGAGGAGAACAAAAATTCCCCTCCGCCTGCACGATTATGTGTTAAGTTCAGAGAAGAAGAAATGAAAAAAAAAATCTTTTTTTCAAAAAAAGTACATCGCTGAACTTGGGGGAGGTGTGCTGTGTGTGTGTGTATTCACATATACATGCAATAATAATAACTCTATTAACTCCATGTATGTGTGTGTATTAACAGCTACACGCAATAATAATGTAACTTACAAATATTCAAGTATGTGCATGTATGCTAAAAGCATCACAGTAACGATTAAGGTTGGTCAGAGATAACAAACTGACCACTTTGTACCTCGTGTCATGGGATGACCAACGGAAATAGAGAGTGTTACATCCAGGACAGCAGGAACAAACAAGGTCAGACTTGCTAGGTGAAGTTGAAGGATGGATGTGTTTTCCTGAGTGCACAGACACTACTTCACTTTCAGCTCATCTCGTGGAGAGGTCTACCCCCGAACGTACTAAGGTAGACCTAGGGACCATTACAGGTCATATAGACTTTAATATTATTTATTGTAAGCCTGCAGGCCTTTAAGACTAGAGTTGTATAATAATGTATTAGTCAGTTTATCCTTGTAATAATTGTATTATATATTTGTACCTTGTATATGTATTTATGTATATAAACCTATTAACTCCACTACCGTGTTCGTGTGTTTAATATTATAATTACTTGTCGCTGTTGAGTGCGATAAATCTCACTCGAACCTCTACCATATATATATCCGACTAGTACTGGATTTTGCACCTATCACCTATTCATCTATCCACTTATCTATCTATCTATCAATTTATTTGTGTGTCTGTCTACATCAGTGGTCTTCAACCTTTTCACTCCTGCGGACCGGTAAAAATAAGGATAAGGTTTCGCGCCCGGCAAAAATAAGACTATGGTTTTGCGGACTGGCAGAAGTCTATAGATAAATTTTCTTAAAGATATAAACTGCGTAGCTTTAGATGAGCATAATTGTTATAACTAATCAAAACAACAATGTTAAATATACATGATGTAGTTTTATATATATATATATGGAGTTTGTATAATAAACAACTTTTTTTTTAATTTTGAAGTTTTTTAGAAATGTAATAAAAAATTTAATTCTACCCCCCCACCATAACATCTGTGATAACTAAAAAAACAAATTAATTTATGTATCATTGATTAGATTTTGTTTTCGTTCTGTTTCTTTTTTTTAAATTGGGTAAAAATGAGATGAAAAAATAAATAAAAATTGTTTATATTAATTAAAAGTTTAAACTCTTATTATTTTGGTATTACAAACTTTCCTGCAGCCCCAGCAGAAAACTTTCACGGCCGGCACCGGTCCATGGACCAAGGGTTGAAGACCACTGGTCTACATTGTTATGGTAGGTTGATAAGGAGTTGATATTTAAAAAAAAATATCCAAATAAAAAAATTTCTATTAAGATTTGAAAATTAAGTTTATTAGTATAATCACTTACTATTCGACCATATAAACATGCATTAAGTAAAAGCAACAAAGCAATTCTAAAAAAAAAACAACAATCAGCTTAATACTACTATTATTAGAGATTGATTTCCATAAAACAGAAAATTAAAATGTGTGAATATGCGATTGTATGCCTGTATAAAATATCCCCATACTTATCACACCACAAGCATTTTATTAAAATATAATTGAAAATAATAATAATGATCTTAAATTTAATATGAAAAATAAACAAAATTATTTTTTTTTCTCATATGTCATAGCATCAGCCGGGGAGCGAACCCACTAACCCGGGACAACCACTTGTAAAGCAGCTGTAGTTGACCTCTTGACAGCCAGTGCTTGACAACAAAATTATATTTATATTGTAAATGGTTATATTTGACGAGTAAAGACAAATTATATTTGATTTATTTTTTAACCTTTAAGAAACTTTTTATATACAGCATATTATTGTAAAATAAATACAATATCAGCATATACCTTATTATTCGTAAAATCAATATATTAATTATGTTCATAAACAAGGATGCTGAGTTCCTTTTTAAAATTTTCAATTAAGATAGAGCATTATAGTAATCTGTGCATAAGATTAAGCACAGGTATTGTTAATAGGTTGATACATGTTTAAGTGTTGCAACATACTACTACTAATCTCAATACTATGCAAAAAATGGCTAAATTGTGCATGAGAGTAGGCATGCAGACAGATTATTCTACACAATAAATTATTTTAAATACAGTGAGATGTGCAATTAATTCTATGGAGAATGGATACACTATAGAAAATGATTGAACCTTTATAGATATTTTAATAAAGTAGATAAAAAAATTAGAAAAAATTCTTATTAAGGCTGTATACAAACTATATGATAAAAGTATACTAGTTAAATGAAAGAATGCAATAGTGAAATTCAAAAATGATGATAAAAAAACATTAGAAATTATTACATTATGATTCATCTGTCATCCTTTTCATGACATTTTAAACATAACATTACAAATTCCCTAGAAAAAACATTAGATTCAAGTCAATCAAAAGAACAAACTAGATTTAAACGTTATTCAAACATTGTAATATATTCAAACACTAAGAGAAATTATAAAAACAACCACTGAATATCAGTTGCTGCATTGCATTGGAGTTGTAGATTATAAAAACATTTTTGAATCTACAACATCTTTGCACTGATTAAAGCTTTAGAACATCAATGTAGACTCAGGATATTGTTACATTTTGAAAAATATTTATTAAAATAAAATGGCAGAGATTAGATTATGTGGTATTGATAAAAACATTATTACACCACTAAACATCACATGATTACGATTTCTTATGCTTGCTCATAACTGTTATTAAAACAGGCAAAACTTTCCATACAGTAGTGCCATTCAATGCAAGCCAGAGTAGTCAATGGATGCCAGAAGGCTTGTGCACAAAATCTGGCTTGTGCATAAAATCTTAATCTAGTGCCCACTCACTCAATATTGTCACACTAGTTTCTAGATTGTCACTTTCATCAGTGAGAAGCTAGAAACTACTCTGATGAGTAGGAACCCATTGATTACTCTGTCTTACAGTGAGTGGCACTACTGTAAGGAGAGTTTTGCCTATTTTAGTAACAGTTATAAGCAAGCATAAGAAATGGTGATCATGTGATGTTTAGTGGTGTTAGACCAATTCTGCTTAATAGGATAGTGGTGGATATGGTTGTTAAAGAACCCAAGACACCAAAATGTGTGGGTACTGATCTGAGTTTAGGCCTATATGACTATATAAGCTAATGAGCTTGGATTGAAAATATTATTGTGTTTTCAATTTTATTTTCATAGTTTTGTAGTTAACTACAGATAAAAGATGACTGCTGAAGACTTGCATTAGATCCTAAAATTTAGGTGTAGTGCTCTCAGATCCAAGGCTCTTCACTGATGAAAATCACAAGCTAGAAGCCAGTCTGGGGATATTGAATGAGTAGGCACTAGACAGGGATTTTATGCATAAGACTTCTGGCATCCATTGATTACTTTGGCTTGCACTGAGTGGCACTACTGTATTGGGAGTTTTGTCTGCTTTAAAAAAACATTACATTAATAAAAATATACAATCTTGCAAAACTTTTAAAGCAGTTTTGTGAGCAGTATTTTGTATGTAAAAACATAAAAAAAAGTTAAAAAAATAAATGGAGACTTCCATACATAATCTAGATTTTGCAGATTAGTGGCTACAAATAATGTTTCAGAAATTTAGAAATATTAGGAGTGCTATCAAGAGAAAGCAAGAAAATATAATTAAATATAAATACTGAAAAGACTTAAATAATCATTATTTGCTCTTCAAAATAAATAAATAAAATATAGATTGAATTATAAAAAGTTATAGCAGTAAATATCCTAAGCAATTTAATTTTGTATATGAAAACAGTTAACAAAATTAATCATAAGATAATAAAAATAATGTGGTAGTATATTTAAAAATAGGGTTTTTACTAAATGTATTAACCAGTATTGACTTATGATTCTAAGAATTAATCACCTACTTGTAATGTATATAATATGATTTTGTAATGTTAACACTACAAATGGTAAGTTATACCACTTTTAAATATGTATTTGTTTTACATATGTATTCTTTTAAATTTGACCTTTTTTACAAATATTATAAATATTAAATTATTTTTATTAAAAATTAAAAATATATAATCATAAAATTGCAAAAATAAAATTACTTTTATTTAATTATATTTAGTTAGCAGATTTTTTATAATCAGTTGATTACTTTCTTGAATAATTTATTATAATGAAATAAATTTGTCTCTTATTATTGTTGCCATTACTTACAGTTTTCAAAATACAATTTCAATTTCTGGTCTGTCTAGACTATGACCAGTATGAAATACTACTGAAACAAAAATGGGAGGTGTAAAATTTAAACTAAAATGGTAAATTTAAGCTAATTTGATAATAAAGACATATTTTAAAAGATACTAAGATAGATATACCTGTTTAATTAAAAATATATATAAAATTAAGGTATTTAAAATTTTTGGCAGCATGTGATATTAATTGCAGTCATACAGCTTAATTATAGAACAATATGCAAGTTATATACTATGCTGTGAGATATGAACAAGAGCACATTGAATTGACATGAAAGATTGAAAATAAAAAAACATAAGTAAAAAAATAATCAAGTACCACTAATGACTTTGAATGGTTTGATACTGAAATGAAGTTGGGCTATACAAGATGATAAATGAGATGATAGAAAATAGAATGATTAATAGTTTGGAATTAAGCCCATCCATTTTACCATATGAGAGATAGATGGAATAACTTAAAGAAAAATATGGATTGAAACTAGATTATATTTAGGTAAATGTTTGTCATACTGTGGATTGATAAACAATTAAACTTCATAATTTTTTGGCTAGTTGAATACATTTCAATTAAACTTATTTTTTTTCCATAACAAGTTTATAAAAAAACCTGGTTACACATACAATATTAGTCAATAAATATGATCATATGTTTTCTTACTTTTATGTTAAGCATATCTAAAGATTCTAAATATATTTGCAGTTTTTTTTTTAAATCAACAGAGTTAAGATTAAGATAATAAAATATGGGTGAGAAATATTTTTTTGCTCAGTTTGAATTTTTTATATGTTAACAGTATAAAACATGGTTTTAATTATCATCAGATCCTATAAATTGGGCAAGCCAAAATCTGAACCAGTATAAAAATATAGTATAAATTATCATCAGGCCCCAAAAATTGGGCAAGTCAAAATCTATAATAGTGTAAAAATGAATTAATCAAGTATTATTAGAGAATCTGTAATAAAATAAAATTGAATATACTGTAATTAATTTACCAAATAGTCTGTCATGGATTATTACTACATACCTATATACTTCAATTAATAATTTTATTATACTCTAATTGAAATACCAAATGGAAATGGCATAAAATATTAGTAAATTTATATTTAAAGAATATAAGTTATAAATATAAAAATAATGTTGAGCATCTATTTATCAGTTTAGAATAAATAAGTGCTGTAACTTGACCAATTAATGTTTATCCTGATATTAGCTTAACTTTTGTAATCACTAAAATGTAAATAAGCAAATTACTAAAAGAAGGTAATAAATTATTAAGACACATAAATGTTTATTTATACTATAATTAGTTAATAATCAATATAAAAATGAATTATGAACAGACTTTAAATTGATAACAAAGTATAACGTGATCAATAAGCTAGGAATAATTATGAGATTCAAATTTAATTAATAAAATTTATTAACATAAAAAATTATAATAAATAAATAATAATATATAAATTTGGTGAATGGATAAAATAATTTTGATTAGAATATTGGATTAAAACTTAATTATAAATAATATAAAAGTATGTGTTTTCAAAATTTCTAGCCTATGTATCTATGACATGATGCAAGAGATGATATGCTAATAAACCAGAAAGAAAATATTTATCTGTATAAGCAATAAGAAATAAACTTTTAAAAAATATTTTTAAAAAAACTAACTCTGTTTTAATTTCTTTCTTACATGTTTTGCAGTCATAAATGAAAGGTGACCAATTTAATTACAAGCATATATTTTACAAATATACATGAATTATATATTGTCATAAATATAACTGTTTTATACTTATATTTAATATACTGTATATTTTGTTTTACAAACCTATATAAAAATAATAAACCAACGAAAATATACTTTAAAATGTTTTATAAAAATCAATATTAATAAAGATATTTAAAATTTTATTTTTAAAATTATCTAATTTTCATTCTAGTTAACTTATTTATGTAATATAAATTAACACATGTTTTATATTAAAGAAATATATAAGTAAATAACTATGTATAATAAATCAAACTGCTATGTTTTCCATAGATAGTTGGATATCCCATTCATGGATTGTTCAGTTCAAATACATTTATTTATATAAACACAATAGTAATAAAACAATATACTATAGAAAATTAGTTCACAAGTTTTCATACTTCTTAGTACTCTTGAGGCAAGACAAAAATCCTTTAAACAAATATATCTAAAGTTCATCTAACTTCCAAAGAAAACCTTGTTCAAAAACAGAACTTTATCCAATTAATGGAGTAATAATTTTAAAAGTATATATCCCTTAGTGAACTCTTATAATATTAATATTTCGGTTTTTATATGAAAATGGATACTACTTTTTTTAATAAATTAAATCCTTTGGTAATTCAAGCTATTATACATTTCACATTATATCTTTTTCTACTTATTTATGGCAAACATATTTTCATAACACAGAGAGCATTCCCCATTTTTTCAAACGTTAATGTCTTATACTTTGAGTTATGCATGTTGGGAGTAGCAAGAAAAGATCGAAAATGCAATATGTGGGTAAGAGAACAAGCAGGTGTTATAACCTCATTGAAAAAATTAAAAGAATGAAATGGAGTTAGGTTGGACATATTGTTAGAAGTGATGATAATAGATGAACAATTGAAATCTTAAACTGGATTAGACCCAGAAAGAGACCACATGTGAGATGGATGGATGAAATAAGAATGTGTGCAGGGATGATATGGAGAAGAGAAGCCAAAGATCAGAGAGGATGAATTGAATTTGGAGAGACCTTTATTCTGCAGTGGATTGATAATGGTTGATTATGATGATAATGATGACTTTGAGTTAATTTTATTCTAAAGTGTTTTAAGATTTATTAAAAAGCAATGTCTTTTGGAGCAAACATTTTTTTTTATTTAGCCATTCATTATTATGCTGCAAATTAACTATCAACTTTTATATAAAATACTTTGAATTTTTGCTTACAGGGGCAGAACAAGAGAGAGAGTTTGATCTCAAATCATGGGCTTTTATATCGTTTATCCAATGGCAAAATACTAATGACACTAACAAAGATATTGTTGCCATAGTTTCATTTGTTTTTAAGTCATTGTTATATATATAAGGGACTCAAACTCAGACTTTCACATAATCCTCAACTCTCCATGCCATCTCATATTGCTGACCCACTTGATCACACACATGCTGAAAAGATAAATAACCGCCAATATATGTATTTCATGCTAAACCAGCCCTCATCAGTTGATTCAGATTACCATCTCCACACATATATACAATCAGTGCTCAGCTTTATATCAAGATAACCAATCTTCATATTTTAATGGACAGGCTTCAAACTACTCCAACCGACAACTCTTTAGCCATCCATTTCTTTGAAAATCCGATGACAGAACATCCAAAGCTCTCCATAAGTGCTAAGGTTGTCATCCATGTTGACATTAGTCATTCTGACCCCTCATGTACCAGAGAATAATCCATTTTACATACATATGCGAGGGATGGGCAGACTTTTAACACATTCTGTTTCAATATGTAACTTAATACACTGTACAGGGTTACACAACCTGCACATATAATGTACTATATAAGGGACTCAACCTCAGACGTCAAAATTAAACTCAATAAAGTGTTCTTTTAAATTCAACAACATTCCATAAACTAAAAATATAATATTAGGGTATGAGCACAGACTTTCACATGACCCACCACTCTCCACTCCATCTAATAATACTGATACACTTAAACACATATATGTTGAAAAGATAAATAATCACCAATATATCTTTTCAACATATATGTGTTTAAGTGTATCAGTATTATTGGATGGAGTGGAGAGTGGTGGGTCATGTGAAAGTCTGTGCTCATACCCTAATATTACATATATATAGACACAGGTATAAATAAGCCTGTCTTTCAGTTATTAAACTAAAAATGTATTTTAACTTTTAATAAATATACTGTTTGTAAGATAATAATAACAATAAAAAGTAATACAATAGATTTGCAACTTAAAATACTTCTTTTTTTTTTCTTCATGTGTCATAGCACCAGCCGGGAAGCGAACCCGCTAATCCAGGACAACTGCTTGTAAAGCGGCTATCGCTGACCTCTCGACCACCAATGTTTGACAAAAAATACCTCTTTTAAAATCATAATTTAAATAAAATACATACATTTTAACTATCTATTGAAATAATTATATATAAAAGTAATATTTTTTTTAAATACATACAATTTAAAATAGTTTTAATTTTATAAACAAAGATTCATATAAACTTGCTTGCCCACGTGAAATCATAATTTACTATTTGTTTATTCATATTTATGTTTTATTTCGAAATGTATGCAGTAAAGTAAAATATAAAAAAATTAAATATTAATAAATGAATCTATCGCTAATATATTTTAATCTCTCTAATCTTTCTAATAATAAAATATTAAGTTTATTACAATATACAATTTAATATTCTATCAGTTATGCAAATTAAAATTTAAAAATCACAAATATATAATTTTATCTTTCTTATTGTATTGACAAATCCATATCATCTATGTTCTTTATTACTTTTTACAATGCTTCTTTATATCCACTATTGACAGTTTTGATTGCCCCCCCCCCCCGCAATCTTCTTCAGAACTTTGGAAATATAAATAGAATTTCTGAAGAAGATTTCTGGGGCAATCAAAACTGTCGATAGCGGGTTGTAAAAAAAAATTGTAAATAGTAATAAGAAACATAGATGATAATACTAGTATATGTTGTATAATTTTATGTTGTGCTCTATTATCAATAACATTTATCAATAATATAAATTATTTGATCTCTCAAAAAATAATATATTTTTTTAAGAATATGATAATTCCACATTTGAATCTAAACTAAACTGGCACTATATATATAACTCTTGGAGATATATTAAGTGAAAAGATGACTGGTGATTGATTTTCACACCAAGCTGTTTGCTGTACCACTTTTGAATCATAATATTTGTTACATTACAACATAATTTAATTATTCATGATAAATGTTTTAAAGTACTAATATTTGGGAATCATGTGTTGCCATGTGAAATGGGAATTTTCTACTTTAACATTGATGGGGTAAAATGCTAACATTAAATTCTGTTTTAAACTGAATAAAACTGACGTTAACACATTTTAAATACTTCATCCTGTGTGTGGTAGTGAAGCTATAAATTTCAGAAATTTACCAAATAATTTATAAGATATTGTGATGACAGGGAGAGCATTGAATACTATCTATAATGATATAATTGTCATTGTCATATCTCATGTTATAATTCATGATTCAGGGCTGCTAGCAGATTAAACTATTTTGAAGTCAATATTTTCTGCATAATATGTTATTGCTTCAGGGATAGTATTATGGAAAACTTTTAGAGAGAATTAGTCATATTTTTTATTGGGAAATATAGTGTACAAATATTTACATTTTGAATTACAAGTGTCAAACAAACTCAACCCACATTTTTGGCACCATCCACTTTATATGAATACAGTAATGATTATTACTAATCATATACTAAACTAGAGTTTGTCTCTAGCACAGATATATGTATAAATTATCCAAACATGTTTGCATATATAATCTTTATCAAGTTCCTGAGATTGTAAAAGTTTCTTTATACATAGTTAATCTCTTATTTTTTTAAAAATAATTTCAAGCAAGACATATATCACCTTTAATTTATAGAGGGTTACAGCATTGATTGTGATTTCGAAATGTAATAGATAGAATTGGCATGTGAAGTTTCAATCTGTTCCAATCAAAAGGGACAGAAACTTTCATAATTCTTCTGAAATTGGCTAAAATATTTCCAAAAGTGTAGCAAACTTTTTTAATATATTTTACTATTATTTTATTGTATTTAATAAAATATTCTTTATTTGTTTAAAAGATTTAATTTTTAATAATACTTTGTTCATAATTATTAATAATAGTTAAAAACATAACTAGACAATTAAACAAAAATGTACTGATTTTTACAGACCTTTTTTCAGTTACTAACCAGAATAATATTGTGAGACAATGTGACATCAAAAATATTTTAATTAGTTTAGGTTATCTTTTGGATTTTTTTTTTAGTTATCCAGACATAGTAAAGCTAGCTAATCGGTCATAAATTGATTTGGTAAATGGATCTCCATGCAATTTTAGAAGGTCTATAAACTAAGAAATGAAATTATAAAAATGGTCAGTATGAAGTATGAAAAGTAATGTTTATGTTTTGGAATTTTCGAAGGTGAGAGAATGTCAAATAATGTTTGATTGGCAATGAAGACAACGGAGTGGAGAAATGGATGAATTTGTAATGTGCTTTTTAGATCTGTTCGTAGAATATAATATTATTGTATGAGTGATTATGTTCCTTAAGACTAGCTTTATTTCTAGTTCTTTAAATTATTTCTTTTTAGGGTATATGATTTTATCCTAAATAGAGATTGGCATAAATATTGCAAGATACTACGATCAATTAATAATGATTTTTCCTCGTCGGGTGCAGTTTTCTATTGTTTGCTATATTGTTATATAATTTATTTCACAATTTTAATGTTCGGAGGAACAATTTTGAGTGACGTTTTTGTCGTAAAAAGAATAATCTATGCAATAGAAATGTTTTATTGATTATCTATAGATATATAAAGATACTTGAAAATTCCAGCAAAAAAGATCACATTGTTATAGAACCAAAAAAAAATCAATTGAATTTAATAGTAGATATTGTTACAGCGTCTACATTATGCTATTTAGAAAGGTTAAGATGAAAACACATAGAAGTACTGTGTAACATTTAGTTAATATTTGATGTGTTTATAGTAATTCTTTATTTATTTAATACCTGACGGTAATAAACTAGAAGTGTATAATATATATAATATTTTATTCGAAGGCAACTCAAAGAAATTAATAAACTTAGGTAACTTTTTTATTTCTTCTGGGGATAAAAAAAAATCTATTTATAGATAAACGAATGTTTTATTTATATTTCGGTTTAACTTTTAATTTTTTGTGTGTTTTTATCAGTCAAATATTATTTTTTAATACCTATAAGCAATTTGAGTGGTTTTTTTTTTTGATAAAACCTGCGGGTCACAGAAAAAAGTGTTAGTCAAATTTTCATTGAAGTATTGATTTATTTTTAGGTTTTTCCAGACTTTATTTTCGTTTAATGTTATCATATATAGGAAATCGAAGTTTGTAAATTTGTGTTTCTTTCATCTTTTAATTTATTTCTCTTTTTTTTCGTAAAAGGAAATAAAAGGTTTTTTTTAAAAAAAAAAGTTTGAATCATCGTATATGAGATAAATACTCAAATAAATGCAAATCATACGCACATATATATATACTCAAAGTATGCCAGTCAAAAGATGACTGATGGCTGGTTCTCATTCCAAAACGTCCGCAACGCCATCTTTGAATCAATGCATGCGTTATGTAGACATAGTTTAATTATTCTCCACAAAAAAATTTAATGGCAGTAGTGAGACTGGTGTTTGGATTACAACATGGTATGTGATAGCCTGTTGCATACCGTAGATCACCATGGAACATCGCACTAACATAAGCACTTTAAAAATGTTGAGGATATTTAAACTATATTGCTATGTAATACATGTGGCAGCTTGAAAAAACAACTCGTCTCTTTTTAGTGAGGCCCAGTATGGTTATTATATAATGAAAGATATGGGTAACATATACATGTGATCTATTATTACTTGTTTATGGATATAATTCTTAGAAACTACATAAAAAGTAATATAAAGACTGGAGAGATGCATATTAGAATTAATAAAAAAGAATTTAAAATGGAAGAATGAGAAAAGCAAAAGGTCACTGACACTATTAAGAAAAATATAGACTGAAATAAAGCTGGGATAGACTTGTTGCAAAGAGGTGGTAGAACAGGAATTAAATTCTGTCTCAGAAGATTTTAAAAAGTCTAGAAAGGTGCCACACTTAACATGAATAAACAGTAAAGTGTATGGAGAAGATAAGCCATTAAGTAAAACTATTGTAACAAACTGGGACAGACTGAATCAATACTGATAGATATATGGTTTATTGCCCAAAAGTTTGTAAATTTAGGCACTGGATGTGATAGATGGTGCCACAATCCTTGATAGTTTAGCTCTAAAGTCTGACATTCCACCACTGCATCGAACCATGGAAGACAGTAATGTTAATGAAGTTTTATGAAGCAATGAATATTTTTTATGTTACATTATTCTGTTATAAAAATTTCAACTTCAGTAGATAAATGAAAAACTTAATAAGTACTTTCAGATCACAACCAATTAAAAGCATAAAGATAAAATGTAATCAAGTGTTGGTGGCCGAGTGGTCAGCATAGCTACCTTCCAAGCAGTTGTCCTGGGTTCACTTCCCAGTTGATGCTTTGACATATATATATATAATGTTTTCACGGTTATATGATGTAGCTAAGAAAATATTTTTGGGTATGAGCCATATATTATTTTGCATTACAATCTGATATTTCGACTGACTACCAACTGCCATTATCAAGATTAACTTTTGAAAGAACAATCGTTAGATCTCAAAGAATAACATGACTCAGTGCGAGAAGAGAAGTGAGATTCAACTTGAAGTAGTTCAGAATTCACAATATGAGGCTTATCAAAATGTTTATTTCCCTCAGTTTTTTCACCTATTAATTTCAAGTTAATATTAGATAAAATGATAGGTTTCCAGATAGCTGGAATACATTGTGCTTTGTCAGCACTATTTAAACCAGTAGGTCTCTTTAATATTTCTTCTTGCACTGAGTCATGTTATTCTTTGAAATCTAACAATTGTTCTCTCAAAAGTTAACCTTGATAATGGTGGTTGCTAGTCCGTCAAAATATCGGATTGTAATGCAAAATAATACACGGTTCGTACCAAAATATATATATATAAAAGATAAAATGTAAAAAAGGACAAAATTTTTTACTTTATGTGAAAAAGAAATAACATGTTTTAAACTAACAAATAAAGGGGCATATTTACTTACAGCATCTAGTTCACCATTTTAAAAATAGAAGTTAAGCATTTGTTTAAAAACAAGGATGAGCTAGCATACCATTTTTTTTTCTTTCATCATTTCTTTATATTTACTCTTAACTCTCTTTAATTATATAAGAATTAAACAAATATTATTCAGGATATTCATATGCTAAAAATAATGTCTATTTCTTTTTAAGTATTATATTTAGATCTTAATTAAAGCATTTATTTTTTAATGTTTTAAATATTGATAAGACAGCTTTAATTCATCATAAATTTTTGACATTTGTTTTCACTATTATTTTTTTAACAAATACAAATTTACAACAAAAATTAATAAGCAAATTTAAAATGTGTTTCTAATTTCCAATTTTATTAACATTTCTCTAAAATTGAAATAAACATCATAGATTTCACTAGTGATTCAGTTGTATTTTCCAAAAAAAAAAAATGTATTTAACAAACAAAATGAAAAAGTTATTTTTACAATTTATTAAAAATTCAGATTTTATTTATAATTCTACTCATATATGTCATTATTTTTTTGTATGTGAAAAAGTAAAGCGTAAACAAAATAAGCAGATAAACAAAGAGCTTTGCTAATTGCTCAACAAACTGTGATAAATGCTTAGTAAGAGAAAGCATTTAAAATATCTCCATCAGAAGCCACACCCAATTCCCTGACCAATGGTTTCATGATTTGGCACTCCTCAGAGGCACTAGGATAGTTTCAGACACTAGATCTAAAAATACCAACCCAAACCATTGAGTAAAAAATCTGAAAATTTCAGACACCTAAATTTTAGATTTTCTAGTGTCTGAAACAATCCTAGTGCTTCTCTGAGGAGTGCCAAAGCATGAAACCATTGGTCAGGGGATTGGGGGTGGTTTCTGACAGAGATATTTTAAATGCTTTCTCTTGCTAAGCATTTATCACAAAGCTTGTTGAGAAATTTGCAAACCTATTTGTTTATATTTTACAAGCTTAAAAAAGAAGTGGAGTCATTTGATATATGACTCTATTTTTTAAATAAGCAGATGTTTCAAAATGTCCAAAATTTCTTTTATTAGTTGTAAATGAATTTAAAGTCTAATTTCTTCATCTGGTTATTATTTCATATATAAAATTATTAATATTTATTTGCTTTCAAGAATGTTATGTTTATATTCCAATTTTATTTTTTTACATAATAATTATTGAAACAAATATTTATGTGACATCAAATCAAATGTTCCTCCTAACAAACACCTTTTTTCATTTGCAACTAACTGAAGTTTATTTTTTATTGCCTTCACTTTTTTTTTTTTAAGAGTATCAAAAACAGGTTTATTCAACTATGTTTACAATAAAGAAAAAATTATAAAATAACATTAAATTTGGCAATACATTTATAAACCATTAAATTACTTAATGTCCAATATTAATAAGATTCCATGTGGAATTTACTATTAGGTGAGGAGCTAACTTCAAATCTCTTTCTTTGATATCTTTTAATTTTTGTAAAAAAATTAATGTTGGATCAGGTATAACAGACTTGAAGATTAGGAAGCATCTGACAAACCATAGACAGAAAGTGATGAAAGTTGCACTTCTTATAATTGCAAAATCCCCATAAGCAAAACCTTTTATGAGTGTGTTGATAATTGGATGTTTTCGTGTATAAATTTTATTAATCAATATTCTACAGCCCTGAAGTTAATACTTTAGATTTTACATTACATTAATTTTTAACTTTTTTGTGTGAATAATTGTTATTTAGTTTGAAAATACAACTAAAGATAAACAATAACAATCCTCTAAAAATGAAATATGATAGCTTAAAGGTTATATTTTTATTTGTAGAATGATTTTTATTTTAAAATTTTAGCTGTAGCTTGTGATTCTTAACATAGTTTTTCATTGGTAGGCTCCCACACGGTATTTCCATACATACAATGTTGTTATATCATACTGATATATATATATTTAAGAAAATGTATTTTTTTAAGTTTATGAATTGTGAAATAATTTTTTCTATCTTTTCTATCTACAAAGCATCCATTTCATGGAGCAAAAACAAAGATTTTATCATATTGTTAAAACATACAGAATTAAGACACACTGTGAACAGTATTCTGTATATTTTTGAATAGATGTTATGTTTTCAAACTTAGATGCTTTTGTTAACTCAGTCTAAATGGAGTTAGATACTTATTTACTAAGAAATAACCAAATGACTTTATGCATAATTATTAATG
The DNA here is from genome assembly GCA_028023455.1 of Epiperipatus broadwayi. Classification (NCBI taxonomy): domain Eukaryota; kingdom Metazoa; phylum Onychophora; class Udeonychophora; order Euonychophora; family Peripatidae; genus Epiperipatus; species Epiperipatus broadwayi. The sequence goes on from JAQFVV010006233.1 coordinate 4,199,044, forward strand.
GATTTACATATCATCCCGGTGAAGTGGGTGTTTGAATTATTTTTTAAACTTTAATTTTTTTTAGAGTGAATAAAATTTTTAAATAGAATTATTTTATTTTAAGAGCTGACTTTTAATTATTTTAGTTAGCTATCTCATTATTGGTCAATAAAGATATTTCTTCTTTTCTTTGTTAGATAATAAATAAAGTAAAACATCCATTAACTTATTTAATCTGTAAAGTTTAATGTCTCATACTTTATATACCCAATGTGGAGAGAAGATAGTCTTTTATTTCATAGTTAGTTATTTATGTTCAGTTTTATCTGATAAATGCCTCTTTAAAATTCAGTAGTCTACTTTTTGAAAATATTCTCAGTATTTTTGATAATTCTTGAGTTGTTCAGAAACTAAATCTAGAATTACATGTTGATTACTAATAGTATTTTGCCATATAATATATATATATATATAATTTATTTTTAAAACAATTATTGTATATGATTTGTTTATTATAAAATCAAACAATATTCCGGTATCCAAATATCAAAGCATAAGTTCTGTTCAGTTAGTCAAAGGATTACCTACACTTCTCATTTTGGAATATTTCTTAATTAATTAAGTTTTTATTGAATCAATTCTCTCTTTTTTTTTATCAATAAATATATACAAGGAAGCACTACCTTGTTCTGCTGGCTAGAGAAGTTTTTATGATTAGACATTCTTGGTGTATTAACTAGCTGAAAATAGCAAAATAACATTTTGGTGATCAATAATTAGGTAGCAGCTATTTAAAAAATAGTTATCCTACTTTAAAATCCGTTTTTATACTAAAATGTTTTAAAGTGGCATCACAATTTAGCACCAGCTCATTGGACTGAAAATGGATTGCTATAATAGCTGTGCATGAAATCCTTTCTGGGTAGTTTGATGCAAGGGGTAGAATGGCAGAATTTGGAATTTATGATCCATAGATCACAAACCAATTATGTTATCTTTGGTGCTCAAACTTGTAAATTCTCAAGCAATAATCTGTTCAAGTATTAATGATATCTAAGAATATTTAGTCAAAATTAAAATAAAGCATTTAATATGGGACAAAATGTGTTGTAGAGTTGGTCAGCACAGCTGCCCTACAAGCAGTTGTCCCGGGTTAGCGGGTTCGTTTCCCGGCTGATGCTATGACACATGAAAAAACAAACAATTGAATGTTTTTAACAGTATAGTAAACGTTGATATTCACGATTTCTTGCTTGGCAAATGTGCCATATTGCCTAATTATTATTAATTGTCTTCCGGTAGAGAAATTAACCCGCATGCAGTGATTGTATTTTATTTTATTTTATATGCATCACTCATATTTTAATAAAAAGGAAAGTAATTTCGTTTTTTGTCAGAAAATGACTTCTTTTAAAATATTAAACTTATCATTAAATTGTTCATTTTGAAGTCTTTTAATAACTTTTGATTTTTCAGATTAAATTAAAATTTATCATAATAAAAAAAAATGATGAAGAATCGACTCCCCGTCCACTAATAGTAGCGCTATTTATTAGTGACGATTGAATTTCTCAAAATGGAATTGAATCTAAAATTCAGAAAATGTTGTTCCCTGGAGATTTAATTTTGTTGAAGGAAGTTTGGATAACATACAATTTGCCATTTTTATTTTATACAATCAAATCTACAATGGAAATGGAGTTACTAAGCAACAAAGGAAGTCCAAGACATGTTGTGTACTGTCCGCTAGTAAAATCACATAAATAAATTAAGCGGTCTCCAAGGTAATAAAAGAAAAGAAAAAGTGATTAAAACGTGCTGAAATATGATTTTAGTAGTTACAACATGCATACATTTTTTATGCCTGCGTTTTTAAAATAAACAAACAAAAAAAAAAAGTGTTTTCTTAAATATTTAATAAGCAAACAGAATTTAATTAATTAAAGTACTTGTTAATATTATTATTTATTAACCAGCTAACCATAAATTAAAAAGAACATTTCTCTTCCTATCTAATTATCTAACTTTATACGGCAATCTATCTATCTATCTATCTATCTATCTATCTATCTATCTATCTATCTATCTATCTATCTATCTATCTATCTATCTATCTATCTATCTGTCAATCAATAATTCTATTCACGTGCTTACCTAGCTATTTATTAGTTAATCTATCAATCTATCTATCGACTGACCTATTTATCTATCCATTTATTTACTTTTAACTACTTATATATCTATCCGTTTATTTATCTCTACTATCCATATTTATCAGCCTGACTAACTGCTAGTCTGTCGACTTCTCTATATACATATATGTCTACCAATTAAAATATATTCTTTGTCTAACAGTTTATGTATTGTAACTAAGGAAATAAAAATATCTTAGCCCAATCAAAATTATATTAAAATTAATGAGATAAAACTATTCATTTTGCAGTGTAATTTATTTATTATAATGCAATTTAATTCGAATCTAACCTTTACCTCGGATGCCATCATTAGTATTATTTTCAACCATTATTGATCTATTGAAGAATAAAGGTATATGTTAGTTTAATTCAGTTTTTCAAATTCATAGCCTCTCATATTGACATCACATCAGTAGACTTTTTTATTCATATGTAGTATTTTCCAAATTCTTTTATAATTTTTTGGGATCCACTTTTAGACTTCATCTGTTTATATATTATCATTTCTTCTGGTAGTAAGTCTAATTGAGCTCCATTTCAGATTCTTAATTTTTTCAATAATATCAATAATATCTGTTTGTTCTCTTACGCAAGTAAATTGTTTTCATCTCTACTAGTTAATGCCAATATATATTTTTCTATATTATTTTAAGTATCTGAAGTCTGTATTTTTTTTTTAAATGATCATGTCTTACATCCAAAGTAAGACCATAAAACACTTAGTAAAGTCTTTCAACGACATAAGCATTTCTTTTTTAATATTAATTTATTTTCCATGTAAAATATATTTTAGAATTGCCCTCATTTTTTGGTGTAGTATCCACAGATGTGTCTGAATTGGATTCATTTGAATTTCAAAAAAGGGTTGACCTTTATAATAAAAAAAACATGTATTGTTAATGTGATGTGTTGAAGAAATATTGTCAATAATAGAAACATGAATAGAATTATTTCAGTTAATAAATTAACAATAATGCTAATTGTTAATACAGCTGATTTGAGTATTAAAATTATCTAAGATTTTATCATCTTTATTAATTATCTGAATAATTGAATACTTTGAGAAAAGTTGTGATTACTATATTATTAATTGTTATTATTATACACCTTCAGGAGTAGTAATTGGCAATATCTTCTTCACCACTGAATTATCTATCATAAGTTGTTTAATCAATAAATACATACATTACATACAGATGATAGTTTTGTATCCACATCCACAGATTAGCTTTTCGCTAAGAGTGTTTTTAGTGATAAAACATGTGCATTACATCTACATATCAATTGCACAATTGACTCTCTTAGATTTTCAAATTAATTGCATGAAATTTTAAAATATCCTAGATTTGGATCCAAATAAGCTTTTTATATTGTTAAATAAATCTGGCATTATTCCAGTAACTATATCTTAGTAATCTCAGTTTATATTGGCTATAATTTTATTACGTATCTGTGACCAATCTGAAAATGCATTGAATCCCAAGTTTTTCAGTGATGAAACCAATTAATGGAAAACTACTGTGAAGATGTGGACATAATAATTAATACATAGTAGCTATTGATTAACATCACATGACCACCACTTCTTATGCTTGTGTATAACTGCTGTTAAAACTGGCAAACCTCACTATAATGTATTGCCACACACAGCAAGCTAGAATAATCAAATGCAGAAGGCTTGTGCATAAAATCCCCATCTAGTGCCTACTCATCCAATATCCCCAGACTAGTTTCTGGCTTGTGGCCTTTGTCAGTGAGGAACCTTGGATCTAGGTGCAGTGCTCTCAGATCCATGGCTCCTCATTGATGAAGGCCACAAGCCAGAAACTAGTGTGGGGATATTGGATGAGTAGGCACTAGATGGGGATTTTATGCACAAGCCTTCTGGTATCCATTGATTACTCTAGCTTGCTGTGTGTGGCAATACATATAGTGAGGTTTGCCTGTTTTATCAATAGCTATTGATTACTAAATATTGCAATAGATGGTTTTGGAATAGAGTAAATAAAGTAAATTACTGCTTATAAATTCACACATAAAGAGCAGGAGTCATATAATGTTTGCTTGTATATAGAAATTTCAAATTTACAACAATAACATGTGTCCTATTTTTAAAGAACTTATGAGAATTAAAATAGTGATTTCATTTGATACTTTTGATAATCCTTTGTATTACAGATAAATGCTTATTAACCAATCTCTGCCAATGAGAGCATAATGGTTTCCAATTATATAGTATTTTCCCAAGATTATATATTCCCATGAAGTATGATTTGAAATGAGTTATAGACATTACTCAATTTTAATGCTATTTTAATGTAATAGTTATGCATTGCAATGGATCTTCAAGAAGTATAATAACTACTCTTTCTTATTGCATTGCCAAATGCATACCATATAATACCAAATTGTCCAAGCATTTTACTACTGCTACACAATGCTTTATTTACCACCCTTTCTTACAGTTTACAGTTTAAATTGCCCCAACATTGTTCTTCAGAAATACAACATAATACAAGCATATAACTGTAAATATATAGAATTTAAATTAGATGTTCATGTATATTTATATTCATATGTTTATATAATGTTGTAGTTCTGAAGAAGATAGCTGGGGCAATCGAAACTGTAAACAGTAAGAAAGGGTGGTAAATAAAGCATTGTGTAACAGTAGTAAAGTACTTGGACAATTTAGTATTATAGGATATTGCAATGGATATTAAATATTATTTTTGCCCTGATTTAATGATCTCATAAAATTTCAGTATTTAGGTTAATAGTATGAAAATGATAGTATATACATTAATCTGCTATATTTAATAATATAACTACAGCATTTTAAAATATTGTTTATTATTTATTTTTATACATTATTCTTATGCACTTTGCTAATAAATACAGCATTTTGTTTTGCACTTTTAAAAGTAAACTTTTTCTTTACCTTATTTTCTGTTTCAGAATTGAAAGCCTTCATCAGATATTTGTAATTGTACCATTTTATTAATGCAGAGGTTCTTCAAATAAAAAATATTGTTTTTTATTGTGAGCATCAATGTTTTAAAAGGCTTGTTGATTTAATAAAGTGGTACAGTGCATTATTATGAAATGTGAAATCCTCATCTCAATTTCAAATCCGACATTTTCAGAACTCAAACTTCTTCTGAATTCACAAGTAATAAAACCACTTCATTATTTTATTTTATTGTTTGAAAATCATTTTGGATTTCATCTGCTTACAATCTTGATTTTTTCAGAAAATTTGAGGAATATTATCCTACTTTCTATATGTTTTGAGATTCAAAACAATATCTTATCTTATCTGATTCCTTACTTTCAAAACTTTACTCAGTTTGATATGAACACTCTCATTTAGATTCAATTTTGAATTTAATTGTCGAAATTCATTTTTGTATGTTCTTTGATAATGTTAATGTTTTTGTAGTTGAAGATGCTTCTTCAAAATTAATCTCTTATTTGATATTATTGCTACTGAAGTTTTTGTTGTAGTAAACTATATTTAATTAATGTGACTCTGTTGGAGTGTAGAATAATACTTAATTTTAAAATGTATTATTATTGTGTATACTTTTTCTATTTGGAATATTTTCGGCACTTGAAAAACATTTTTTAAACTACATTAGTGGTAAGCACCCCAATGCATGCATAATTAAGTCATTTAAATAATGACTTTCTCAAAGATTATATATATATATATATATATATATATATAAACATATATATATATATATATATATATATATATATATATTGTACCATTTGTTTATACAGTACAAATATATTGGCATCCGGTAAGATATTTAAAAGCTTAAAAAAAAAGTAAATTTAGCGATCTTTTAAATGAAAAACATTTTTAGATTTTTTCTGTAGTATAATTTATTTTTTAAAATAACATACAATGAAAGTTAAAATTGTCGTTCATTTTTTTTTATGTAATTAAAAATAAAAGTTAAATTAGAAAGAATAAATGACATGCAAATTACTGATCCAGATAAATTAAAAGAATTCCAAAAATAAAAAGATTGCAAGTAGAAAAGTAAAAATTCCAAAAGTAAAAAGATTGTAATTAGAAAAATCTTTTTAATAATTAAAGATGGCAGAATTATGCTAAAAAAAATAATAATAACTTTGCAACTTAAATTTAAGAGAAAGTGTAGAAGATTATTATCTTATATGCTGATAAAAGAACAAACAAAAGATATGCGCAGAAGTTTCAAAACTGGATCGGGGTATAAAAGGAGGAGGACAACCTCAATCTAGGTCTTCTCTATACCTTCTAGTTATGTGTCTGAAAGCTGGAGGTTTCTGCAAGCATAATCTGGGCAGTAATAGACATCTGCACAGGTATGCCACTTGCAGTACCTAGTCATCAAGCAAGCAATGGAAATGGGCCCTGTGAAGACCACTTTTTGCAATAAAAGGGTCACGACAGCCATGCCTTTTCTCTGGTTATAGAATGGAACAATAATGGAAGATGCCGGCAGAAGAGACTGATGGAAATTCTTAGGAGCTTGGAATCCCAAAAATTACACACCAACTTACCGGTAAGTTAAGAGTAACTTTTCCTAATTGTGACAAAGTTTGCAAACAATTATAAAAATTGATATCAAAATAATCCCGATCAAGACTTCAAATTTTATTCTACAAGAGACTCTTGTGTACCTAAGAACTATAATCGTTGAACTGTTTTTTTATTTATTATTAATTAATTCATATCTAGATTAGTGTGTGTGTCATCTTTCCAATTAATTAAATCATAATGTTTTTGTTTTTTATTTATATTTTAATTTGTTAAAATAAAAAATCTTTATTTCTAATACCCCTATTCATTGTACGTTATTAATGATTATTAATAAATTTATTAAAGTTAATTATGATTTGAAAATATAATTTACCTTGCCAACGCTGTATCGAAACTCAATCCTCCAGAGTTTCTAGATAATTTCGTCGTAGCTAAATAAATAAAAAAGGGATGTTTGCCAGTGAATTCTAATATAGAATTCTGGCACCTTTCAAATAAATTAAAAGCTGGCTTACTTTATCCCATTAGTTTAGTAGCTACATTAGTTAAAAGAGTGTTGTGTGACCAGAAAAAATAATTGCGTCCATTAAATCTTACTGAATTGTATGACGAAACAAATTTAATAGATAGGACGTAATTTGGTCACCGAGTATGAGTAGTTAACTCATTTAAAACACTATATAAGTAGTGGATGTTACAATATATATATATATATATATATATATATATATATATATATATATATATATATATATATATATATATATAGTACATTACAATACTAGTCAAAAAAATGAAACTTTATTAAAATTATTTCACAACCATGTTCATCTATTAAGAAATAGATTTCTTCAAGTGAAATTAAACTAAACATACCAACTATATATTCACAAAAAATAGTCCTCCCATCACTGACTTCAAAACCCAACTTTCTTTATCATCAAAGGATGTTTTCGTGAGATTGATGGTTTCACATTCAAAATATTTTATCAGCAAAGTAAATGGAACCTTAGCAATAAAATATTTTAAATTTACTTTAATGATAAAATATTTTGTATCTGAGGCCATCGATCTCATGAAGACATACTTTGATGTAAAAGGAAGTTAGGTTTTGAGGTGAATGATGGGAAGGCTATTTTGTTTATTATATACATATAAGTGGTATGTTTAGTTGAATTTCACTTGAAAAGGATTTGTTAATAGATAATATCATAGTTGTGAAAGAATTTTAGTAAAGTTTGGTTTCTTTGGTTAGTATTATAATGTTATATGAATTTTTTATTTTATTTTTTATTTTTACTAGTATGGTGTTAGGCAGTATCTAGTATATATATATATATCTCAAGCTATGGCTCTCCTATGATAAAGGCTTCAGGTATTTTCTCTTGTAACACACACACACACACACACACACACACACATATATATATATATATATATATATATATCTCCGCTTCAAAAATCTTCCTATGAAAATCAAATTAAAATGTATATCTATAAAGATTTTAAAAGGAAAGAGAAATTTTATTTAAAATTTTGTATTTTATTTTTTTATTTTAAGCATATGTACCAACTACTTGATTATATGTTGAAATTGTAAAAATATTTTGATTTAAAAGAGCTTTGAATAAGATAATTCTTTTTGTTTTTGTCTTTGTTTTAATCTATTTTAAAAGCCAACACTTATTTTCTAATTTATTAAAATTGGTATTTGAAAAGTAAAAACAAAATATAAAAGATAGCCCTGGTTGAGATTTAAATAAGATCTAAGGAGAGATAAAGAATAGCCCTGGTTAAAACTTTTAATTAACATCTGGAAGGAGATAACAACGGTATATAAAAGCTCTGTGTTTTTAAATGAGGGGACACATATTTTCATATTCACTAATTGTGGACTACTGATATATTAGATTTGCTATTTGTGGATTGTGAATCAAGATTTGTGTATTAGAAATTGTGAATTGAAAATTGCTGGTTGCTGCTTTCTTTTATTAATTGTGAAGTGAAGACTGCAAATATAAGATTGAATTGCTGATTACTAATTGCTGATTTCTAACTGCTAAAGAAACTACACTTATCAATTCAAAATGCAGAAAGTGCTAAGCCATCTAAGACAAACCCTGGAGCTTAGAATTGTATCATTATGAACATGTTCTAATTGCCTTGTTTAAAACTGGTCCTGATGTTTGCCTTCCTACTCTATGACCAGATTAATGGAGATCAAAAACCACAGTACTGTACTTTTGAGGGAATTAAAACCTTGCACATACCCCTGGAATCAATCAGACAGATAAATTGAAGCCCCAAAGGTAACTAAACATTTAATATTTTAACAAGCACTTAAGTCTCTAAGCTTGATACTAAAAGAACAAAAAAAATGTATGATAGGTTTATTCGTTGAAGTTTAAAATATTAATCAATTTATAAATCTTTAGTTTATTATATGTATTTTTCTTTATGGCATGTCTAAAGTATGGAGAATTAGGTTAAGATTTTATTTATCACTTTGACAGAGAGTATATTGTAAGTTGGATTATCTTTTCTTTATTATTAATACTAATTTTTGTTAAAAGCTTTGGCAGATACTAGTAGTTTTAACATCTATTCCCCTTTATTTGAATTTACTTTTGTTTAAAGTGTGTTCATGTTTCTATATTTTTGGTTAGTGATTTATCAATTATATAGTTCTATTTTTCTTGTAAGCCATAGAGATTTTGATTTCTTATATTTCAAATTATGTAAAATCATAATCTTTTCTTTTTTCTAGCCTGGAAGTAACCTTAGTGTTAAAGGAGCATAGGACATCCTTGTTTTGTCTTGATGTTGTTACCAGGTTAAGAAGAGATCGCTCCACACTGTTCATTAACTTCTGTCCAAGTTCAGCTTTATTAAAATCTCTAATTATGAAAGTGTAAGTTGAGTTGATAGATCTCTGGTGGAAAGATCACGATAATCCCCTTTAATCTTAGATGATAAAACAAAATTATCTTCTGAAGTGTTTGATATACTGTAATATTCATACACAATGTCAGACAGGTGGGGAATTTAGGTCAACTTACATATAAATTTTCTGTTTTTGACTAATATTTTTGAATTTAATAAAACTTAAAAATTATTAATAAGTATATTTGTTTTCAGCTGACATTTGTTTCTGTGTCCTGTCCAAATTGTCTGAACACTGTTTAAGATCATTTTCTCTCCCTGAGTCTAACTGGCAGTATTTATATTCATCATCAGTAACTTTTTGATCACTTTAAATCAAATTTTCTAGGTCAGCAGTGACCTAGTGGCACCCTCAATGATAAAAAAATGTGGGGTGTCCAATATATATATATATATATATATAATATACAAATCAATATATATATATATATCAAAATACAGTACAATTTATATAAAAGTACTTTCGACTATACACTTTGTAGTCTTTATCAACTATATAATGTTGAATAATCAAAATGAGACAACCCTTAACAATACCCATAGTTCAATTCAGATTTCCCACAATTCTGTTATCTTAACATTTGATGACTGGCGATTCATTAACATTTGACGATTTCTTGAAATCAACATAGCCTCTTTTATTTTACGTTTATTATGACAATGTTCAATTTGAATAATTTTCATATTTTTATAATCAAATTTAAATTCATATTGACAAGATTTATTATGATCAAATATAACAGATGATGAAGGTTTATTTACATCTGTTCCATATTGATTCTCTTTTTGAATTCTATTATATAAAAGCATATGTTCTTTTATTCTCTTCTCAAATGTACACTTAGATTCACCAATGTATTGTACGCCACATCCACATATCAATCTATATATAATAGAATTTTGATTAAACTTTGAATTTTGAATTTTAGAATTATTAAGCAATCTATTTATGTTATTTGTAGAGAAAAAAGCAATATGACACAAACCATTATAAATTTTCCTAATAAACTTGACCTGCTCATCTGATATAAATGGCATTGAAATCCATTTCATTTTGATATTTTTATTTTTAATTTTATTATAGTGTTGATTTCTTTTAAATCCTTTAATAATATTAGCAATTGCATTTTTATAATAACCAATTTTCAACAAGTCATTAACAAATAAATGTACATTTTTAATTTTATCACTAGAATATTTGCATAATTTTTCATTTCGAAATAAGAATGATTTCAATCCAGACAGCTTATGACACATAGGTACATGTGATTCATATGGAATAAAACCTCTAGTTTCAATTGGTTTAATTAACATAAGATAATCCAAACTGTAATCATTAAGAGTAACTTGAATATCCAAGAATTTTATGGAATTGTATTTCTCTTTAGTTATAACCCATTTTATATCCTTAATCTCATTTAATTCATTAAATAAATTGATTATTAATTCTTGTTTTCCACAAATAAAAACATCATCCACATATCTATGATATACTTTAATTTCTTGATATTTCAATTGTTTTAAAATTTTACTTTCATATGTTGATATAACAAAATTACAAATTTGAGCAACAGCAGGAAGACCCATTGGCCAACCAAAATTCATTTTATAATATTCATTATTAAAATTAACTGTATTTTGATATATATATTGATTTGTATATTACATATATTGTGAAACGAATACAGATATCAAACTTTATTTATTACATATATAATGGATTTAAAGATTCTAAGTAAAACGTGGATTTTAAAAGAATGGCGGAAGGTAACGTTAAAGATTATTACGTTAAAATGTAGATTAAACTTTTTAAATGCCTGTCGTGATTTAGAAGTTTTCCCGAATTGCTGTTTAGTAAAAATAAACAAATCTTGCAAATTATCAGATAAAATTACTAACGATATAAAGGAAATTATTTTAAAGAATATAATTAAGCAATGCAAATGTTTGCTATTTCGCCAACGGAAATATTTAACGGCTTTAAATCATTTTATTTTGATGAAAAATTGTGATGATTGGTTTAACTATAAGTGTTTTTGTCAAAAAATTTTTGATAAATTTTATTTAAAAAATGTTGATAAATTTAACAAGAAAATTGAACATTTGTTTCATAAAAATTTTCCGGATAAAATGAATGATCAAAATTATGTGAACTTGTCTGGTATAAATTTGGATTTCAGTCAAAAATATATTTTAAATTTCGGATCGAAATATGTTGGTGGTAAAATGGAAAGATTGTAATCTTGAATTGAATTCTGCAATAAAACATTCATTTAGTGTGATTAAGTGTGATGCGAATATTTGTAATAACATTGTTAAAGAAGTTAAAAATAAAAACTTTAAATATAATAGGAATGATAAATGGTTAAGTCAATTTAATAAATTTAAAAGTTTCCTATTAAATAATGACTTAGTGTGTTTAAAGGAGGACAAAGGCTTTCGTATGTGTTTGTTTACAAGAGCGAAATATAATGAAAAAGTTATGGATCAAATGAAAAAGCTTAAATTTCAAAATAGTGAAATAATAAATATTGATACATCTCGCATGAAATTTATAAATGAAATTTTAAAAAAAGCTAAGAATAAAGCTATTGATAGTCATACATATTATAACTTATATCCATCATCTGCTATTTGCCCTAGGATATTTTCGAATATAAAGCTACATAAAGAAAATTATCCATTGAGATTGATGGTTGATTTTGGTGGTGCATATTATTATCAAACATGTAGATATATTGAATTATTACTTCAAGATATTTTAGGTTTTGGAGAATATACTATTTCATCATCGTTGGATTTTGTAGATAAAATTAAGAATATAAATATAGATTTACATGACACAATTTGTACTTTTGATATAAATGAAATGTATGGATCAATAGATAGAATAGAGTCAATTAATATTATTTATAATGCTCTTGTTTCAAAAAATGTAAAGTCTGATATTATAAATTTTATTATAAAAGTATTGCAGTTTATTGATAAAAATATTTATGTTAATTTTAATAATGAATATTATAAAATGAATTTTGGTTGGCCAATGGGTCTTCCTGCTGTTGCTCAAATTTGTAATTTTGTTATATCAACATATGAAAGTAAAATTTTAAAACAATTGAAATATCAAGAAATTAAAGTATATCATAGATATGTGGATGATGTTTTTATTTGTGGAAAACAAGAATTAATAATCAATTTATTTAATGAATTAAATGAGATTAAGGATATAAAATGGGTTATAACTAAAGAGAAATACAATTCCATAAAATTCTTGGATATTCAAGTTACTCTTAATGATTACAGTTTGGATTATCTTATGTTAATTAAACCAATTGAAACTAGAGGTTTTATTCCATATGAATCACATGTACCTATGTGTCATAAGCTGTCTGGATTGAAATCATTCTTATTTCGAAATGAAAAATTATGCAAATATTCTAGTGATAAAATTAAAAATGTACATTTATTTGTTAATGACTTGTTGAAAATTGGTTATTATAAAAATGCAATTGCTAATATTATTAAAGGATTTAAAAGAAATCAACACTATAATAAAATTAAAAATAAAAATATCAAAATGAAATGGATTTCAATGCCATTTATATCAGATGAGTAGGTCAAGTTTATTAGAAAAATTTATAATGGTTTGTGTCATATTGCTTTTTTCTCTACAAATAACATAAATAGATTGCTTAATAATTCTAAAATTCAAAATTCAAAGTTTAATCAAAATTCTATTATATATAGATTGATATGTGGATGTGGCGTACAATACATTGGTGAATCTAAGTGTACATTTGAGAAGAGAATAAAAGAACATATGCTTTTATATAATAGAATTCAAAAAGAGAATCAATATGGAACAGATGTAAATAAACCTTCATCATCTGTTATATTTGATCATAATAAATCTTGTCAATATAGATTTAAATTTGATTATAAAAATATGAAAATTATTCAAATTGAACGTTGTCATAATAAACGTAAAATAAAAGAGGCTATGTTGATTTCAAGAAATCGTCAAATGTTAATGAATCGCCAGTCATCAAATGTTAAGATAACAGAATTGTGGGAAATCTGAATTGAACTATGGGTATTGTTAAGGGTTGTCTCGTTTTGATTATTCAACATTATATAGTTGATAAAGACTACAAAGTGTATAGTCGAAAGTACTTTTATATAAATTGTACTGTATTTTGATATATATATTGATTTGTATATTACATATATTGTGAAACAAATACAGATATCAAACTTTATTTATTATATATATATATATATATATATATATATATATATATATATATATATATATATATATATATATATATATATATATATATATATATATATTAAAAGCATAAAGCTAAACAAGTTAATAAAATAATCAAAATTACCCTGAATTCAGAACTCAAGCAGACTAACCAAAAAAATAAACTCAAAAACACAAATAATGGTTTCACACTACAAGAAGAATTCCCAACTAAACTTTAAAATAACATATCTAAACTAAACATTACCCACATTTCCATTTACATACCATACACCCTTAATATTAAAAGAACTTTTAAATAAGTTAATTGTTTCAGAATCATAAACTTTAATAATAAAGATTCTTTACTTCTTTTTATTTCATGTCTCTCAAAGAGGATTCATTTAGCCTTCAACATTATTACAATATATATATATATTCTTTTTTTAGTAGCAGCAAAGCTGTGATATTAATTTTTTTATATTCCAAACTATGCACCATGTGACTTTTCACCTTATGCTCAACGTTGTATAAAAGTCATTAATCTCTATTATTTCTTTTAATTTAAATCGATATCTATAAACCTTAGTAAACAACAGATAATAAGTAACAGTATCTTTTGTAAAATTATCAGATAATATTATAGTGGTTGGCATTTGACAATGAAGAATATTGTGTGTGCTGGTGCAAAGACCCAATCAACAACTATCTTTACATCTCTTATATTACTATCTTAATAATAATGTGAGCTACACACTAAGATTGTTACTAGAAACAAAATTGTTTGTGTAGGTTGTATATGTTTAACTACATAACTTAATATTTGATGTTTTTCTTACTATATTTCTTTTTAAATACTTTTATATTTAAAATATCTGATATTGATTGTCATCATCATCATCATTATTAGTAATAATACTATGATTACTATTATTACTGTTGTTGTTATTATTAATATTAATGAGCCTTTCATAATTTGGTGTAGTAGTGAAATGAGAAACATAATAGTTGAAGATCCATAGATTTTGATCCAGTTCTGCAATTTTAAGTGCTTAAATTTCCAAAGAACTCCTGATCAAAGGACTCAAAAAATATTTGATTATTATTAGTGTTAGTTAAAAGAATTTTTTATGAAAACATTTTTATAGACTTCTGATGAAGACTATTGTCAGTATGAAAAATTATATAAAAGCTTTTTGTAATTCAATACTAGCATTATAAATGCATAAACACAAAGCTAATATTTAATATCTTATTAAACCCTGGGCTGAGTGCTTTTGAGAGTCATGGCTCTCATAATCATAGCTCTTTGTGTTTATGTGTTTATAGCACTAGTATTGAATTACAGAATATTAACCACATGCAAAGTTTAAAATTAAGTTTACATTACAAAAACTTTTTGTATTAATTTTTTTTATCTGACAAAATCTTAACACTTAAATTGATAAATTCTAAGAAAATAAAATCTTTGATTCTAAATGTATATGTTTTAATAACATATTTATGCAGCAAATGCTGTGACTATTTTCATGCTGTAATCATGCTAAAATGATTCATATAAATGAAATTTTGAAAGCTTCTTTTTTCAATGTGCATGTACTAAGGTTTTAGCCTTATATAAGTATAAATACATTATGTAAATTAAATATCATATCAAAGTTCAATTTCATAAATTTAAACAGATTCTATAAAAGGCTGAAGCAAGATTTTAACTCATTTTCAATCTTACACATGATTAGAAAGTAGTATAAATGCTAAGATTAATCTTAAGCTGTAAATTCTACAAAAACTCCCATTGGCTCCGCATTATGCATTAAGAGGTTGCAACAGCCAGAAATAATAAAAAAATTCCAATAAAAAATTAATCTTTAAGCTAGTTTCATATTTGAAAACTTCTACAATTATCATTTTAGTTTATCCTTTGTACTTAGATGGCAGCACTAATCAGTGTATTAAGAAGGGAGAATTCCATTTTTCTTGATTTTTTTATTAATGTTTGCAAAATAATAAATATATTTTTCATTTATTTATGAGTGTTTTTACATTTACATATAGATTTTGTTGAATATATTTGATTTGCAAGAACAAAAAGTGTTTGTTGAAAACACATATGAAGATAAACAAAAAATATTCTACATTAATAAATTTATTGCTCTTATATTTTAATAGGAAAGTTGATTTTTAACGTGTCTAAATTAAATTTTACTTTTAGGATTTATGATTTTAATGAAATTTATTTAAAACAAAGATTTAATCAAAGATGTATGCTATGAAGTAACTGTAATAAACTTTTTTGTTGTTGATAACTAATTTTTTACTTTTAACCATATTAATTTCATTATTTGAATTAAGGATTTTAATAAAATTTAATACAGATATAAAGATATAATTATAATTTTTTGTTTAAAAATATGTCTAAAGGAAAAATATGAAGAAAATGAGCAAATAAGTGTGCCTGGATAGATTCATAAACCACATTCTTAACATATTGAATATGTAATTAAAAATTAAATTCTCAGAAATTATATATTTACTAATAATTTTAATAACTCTTATAAATTACAAATGCATAAAATTAAGTAACATTGAAAATATATAATAAAATTTATAAGGAAATAATCTTTCAATTGACATAACCATAACAAAACATGTGCAAGTAAAAAAATTTTAGAATCATTTTAAAAAAGTTGTAAATATTTTTTTCCTAATATCAAAACTAATTCACCTTCAAATAAATAATAGTCCAAATTTTATCTCACCTGAATATTTCTGTAGATGTTATTTTAGATGTGATATTATGTTAGATTATATCATCTGTCATTAAATGCCGAATGTCTGGAAAATTTTAAACTTTATTTAAACTTTTCCAAATACAAATAACCATTTCTGTTGTCTTTGTGAGCTATTACTAACAATTGTTTATATTTGGAAAAGTTTTAATAAAGTTTAAAAATTTTAGACATTCAAAGTTTAATGATGAATAATGGAAATAATGTAACATAATATCACATATTTTACATAATACTTCCATCCTTACAAAAATAGTTAACCAATAATTAGTATCTAATGAAGTGAAAGATTATGTTAATAAAACATTTCATCAATTTAAGTATCAATAATTGATATAATATTGACATTTTGAGGTGGGGGTTAGATTAGAATAATTATTCTTTGTCTGATTCATGAGTTAGTATTGATATTAGTATATTTATTTGCTTCTTTATTAAAGTGATTTTAAAAATTCTTAATTGTAAATTATTTTTATGCTCACATAATATGAATATCTAATAAACTAAAAAATGGAAAATATGACATTACGCAGTTTGAATCATTTTAAACATTTTGGTAGCAGTTTTTCCAAATTTTATACTAGATTTAATGCTAGCACATTATTACATCATGGGTTAAGACAAAAAGCATCCTGCAACATGTCATATCATTATTCATGATGCATACATGCTAGATTCTTAACATTTTTGCAGTAAATGTCTAAACGATGTTATTATGTAACAGTCATGTTTAATTAGAGATGACATTGAAAGAATATTTGAGAGAAAACTAGTCTGATTTTACTGGACACATCATGCATACATATAACCATATTGTTGTTTTTTAAGTAGTTGAATCTTTATGTCAGGGTATTGGAAATAATGGTAAATTATTTCAATAATGTAACATATAAAATCATCATTTTGGTAGATTGAAAGTTAACTTTGAAAAGCAAAAATTTCTTTAACATACATTGAAAGCATGCTACACATGAATAAAAGTGTTCAGAAAAAAATATATGGTTACCTTTCCTGTGTATATGCCCACACATTTATATTACTAATATTTAACATATTTTTTTTAATTTTTTTAAATTAATATTTTGATATTTTAAAAATCAGAGATAATTCTGTATTTAGTAGTATCTTATGTCTAAATTTTGATAATGTTAAATAAAATAAGTTCATCTTTTATGTACATAAATATTTCTAGAAAATGTTTAGAAGGTGTAATTACATATTGTAGTACTATAGAGCTCAACATGTCTAAGAATTTGTAACTTTTAAAAATGAACCCATCATCATTATCATTCTACCATTCACTGCAGGATGGTTTTTCCAAGTTTAATCCAATTTCTCCAATTATAGCCTTGCTTCTATGCATTACACTACAAACATCTTTATGTCATCAATTTATTTCACATGTGGTCTCTTTTCCTATCTTTTGAATCTTTTGGGACCAGTTTAACATTTCAGCTGTCCATATATTATCATCCCTTCTAGGAATATATCCAACTGAGCTTCATTTCAGTTTCTTAATTCCTTCCATGATGGTGATGATAGATGTTTGTTTTCTTACATATATATTTCATTTTTGATCTATCTTGCACTCCTAACATACAACTCTCCACACTTTGTTGAATTTCTCATGTAACTGTATTGCTCTTTTGTTAAATGCCAAGTTTCAGATTCATATCATCTATTGAAAATCTTCCTTTTCAAACACATATTTCCTTTTTATTATTACATTATTTTTACTAAACCCATTCCAACTAAGTTTAATTCTAAGAATAATGTCATTTATTATGTTTCTATCTATATTAAGGTATTTCCAATTGTTAATTTTTTATAATTCATTATTATCAATCTTCATTTTCATCTCTTGGAAATCCATTAAACATCACTTTAGTGTTTTTCATCATTTATTTTTAATCCTATATTTATATCATAACTCTCTAAAAATGTCATGATGTTCTTTAAGCATTAATTGCAAAAATAACATTATATGCAAAATTTAGATAATTTAAATAATCACCATTTATTTTTATTTTCTTAGCTTACCATTTCATCCCACAAATTACTTCTTGTAAAACTGCAGTAAAATTTTTGGCATGACACTGTCAAACATCTTTTATTGTTAATCTTTGTAGTATCATTATATAATTAATTATTGGTATTGCATTTTGATAAATATATAAATATTCTTCAGAATATGATAATAACATGGATCTATGATGTGGTGATCCAATGCTTTAATCAATGTGTAAATGCTTACAAAATCAAATGCTCTTTCATAATATACAAATCCAAACCATAATGCACACTCACATTCACTGTTCCTTTCTATAATTTCTCTCATACATGAGTATGATCCATTATGGTAACTTTCAAATATAGTTTATGTTTTTGATTGGTTAAAATCTAATCTTCTCTGAAAAGGTTTTATAGTAGTCTTAGTTTGTTTAGAACTGATAAAATAGTGACAGACTTGTAATTTCTAACATCATCTTTATCATTATTTGTAAATATTAATATTATTACTGCCTTCTTCCAATCATATGGAACATTTGTTTCATTTAGGTCATTTAATATATAGCTTTAGCAAAATTATTTTTTGCTTTTTTTACCTGCTTCTTTTAAGATATTGATTATAATTTCCATCCTTATCTAAAGCTTTTTCTTTCTTTATAGATTTAATTGTATATCTCACTTCTTCATTTAAAATGCTGGACAATTCATAAGATATTATTATTGTTAAAGATACTTTGTTTTCTTATATTTTATTCCTCCATATTTCTTTATAAATCTCTTCCATATATTTCATGATGTAATATTCTGTTTTAATAGAAGTTCCAGCTAACTTTCCTAACAATATGTTGTTTTACACTTCTGAGATTTTTATTCACTTCTGTACTTTTTCTTTCCAATTCATAATTATGCTTTTTTACATCATTTTAACCATTTTTATATAACCTTTCAAACTCTAGATATTCAATTCATCTTAATGGAACATTATATATATATTTACAGTTATTTTGTATCACTTATCTTCCTTGCAGTTCTTAATAGCACATCTGTTATCTTTTTTATTAAAATCTGAACCATATTTAAAAATTTTAATATTTTAAGATAAATTGAAAGTATTAATTTAAATTCATTGAAATGTTTCTAAAGGTTAGGAATATTAATTTTGAAAACTTTTTTTAAAAATAATGTCTCTCTCTCTCTCTCTCTCTCTAGTTTTGTATCTCTCTCTCTCTCTCTCTCTCTCTCTCTCTCTCTCTCTCTCTCTAGTTTTGTATTAACATGTATCTTACTTTTCACTAATCGATGATCATTTCCTATGTCAAATTTCCTAAGAACATTACAATTTAAAAATCTATATTTTCTGTTAATTTTAATACTTCCGTGTTAGCATTTTTCTTAAAGAAATAATTCATAATATATATTTTTTCTTTCCTGCAAAATTCACAAGTTTCTGTCTTCTATCATTTCTAATGGTCGTAACCAAATTTTACCAATAATAATTTTATATTTTGAATCAATTACCAATTCTTGAATTAAGTTTCCCATGGCAGTGTGAAAATATTGTTTTGTCTCATAAAAAGCTATTTGCATATTCATATAAAATTCTCTAGTTTGTCACAATTTATCGGGGAATATATTTAAAACATCACTCAATAATTTAATAATGAAATCAAAGTTTTAAGATTTGTAAATATGTTTGAATGATTTCTAGTTTTTATAATTATTTGCTGTAATGGTAGAGATGTAAGTTTCTGATCTCATAGATTTTATATCAAGTTCCAACTCTGTCACTCGCAGCAGACAAAATTTCTAAGAAAAAAATATTTGATTATTCTAATAAGAGCTAGTCATCTGAAGTCACCATCACCATATCTCATTTTTAATAAGTAAAAGTTTTAACCTTTAACACTGCACTCTGTGATATATTTTAACACTAGAGGGACCTCACCAAATTTAGATGCAAGATTATGACTTTATAAAGATAAAAATGGCCATCTTATCTTTAATCTAACTTTCTAATTAAATAGGCAAATCTGCAGCATCTCAATTTGAGAGCATGAAGCAGTTGATTTCTTCACTGATTAAGTCACTAACTTTTTTTACAAACTAACATTCGTGAAATCTTGTGATTTACAATGAAGTAATTTTCAAGATCTTTTATTCTTAGAAATCTATATATTAACTAAAGTTATAATATATATATATATTTGTGGAAGTTCGTCTATATATAACTAAAGTTATAATATATATATATATTTGTGGAAGTTCGTCTGGTATTAAAATATATCACAGAACATTGTGTTAAAGGTTCAAACCTTTAGTTATTACATAGTCTCATTTGCACTTAATATATATATTATATCTCATTTTTATAAATTTAATAGTAATATATAGGGTATATGAGTGCAGACATTCATACAACACACCACTTTCCACTCTATCTCATAACATTGATACACTTGAACACATATATGTTGAAAAGATAAATAATCACCAATATCCGTATTTCATGCTAAACCAGCAATCATCAGTTGGTACAGATTATCATCTCTACACATATATGCAATAAGTGCTCAGATATATATTAAGATAGCCAAACATATATGTGTTCAAGGGTATCAGTGTTATGAGATAGAGTTGAGAGTGGTGTGTTGTGAAAGTCTGTGCTCATATATACCCTATATAAAAAATATATATATATATATATATATATATATATATATATATATATATATATATATATATATATATATATATATATATATTGATACAAGTATATAATAAGCCTGTATTTCAGTTAATAGCTTTTTAATTAATGGACATTTGATTTATATATATATATATTACATTTAACAGTATAATCAAGTCACTAAGATTAATATTGATAAGAGTGCATGCCATTATGATTTTATATTTCCAAAACTTTTGTGGATCAAAATGAGAAGCTACATAGTAAAAGTAAAACTAGATTACTTAAGTGATCTATATTTTGTAGATTATGTGGCTGTTTTTGCAAATAAGATTTCAGAGCTATAAGTAAGAAAGTATAGCTAAAAATAAATACTAAAAAATCTGTAGTAATGTTTTTAATGCATTTTCTCAGAAGATTATAAATATTGACAATCATAATTAGAAGAAGCTAATAACTACACATATTTTGGTCAAATTATTACTATAAATGAATACATAATAGTTAAAGTTAATCATAAAATTTAATTTGGATGGAGTATTTTTGGTAGAAACAATTGAATAGTGAAAAGGAATATGCTTATTTGTTTGAAAATAAAGATTTTAATAAATTTGTTTAACCATCTCTTTATTAAGGAGTTGAAACATGGACACGTTAAATAAGAACAATTCAGAAACTTTAAATCATTCAGCAAGATATAAAGAGATGTATCTTGGAAATACCAAGAGGAGTTCAAAATCGGGTTAGAAGATAAACAGATATTCTTGACATTATTGAATTAATTAAATGACTAAAATAAAGCTGGACTGGATATATTTCTAAAAGATATATAGATAAACAGTTGATATTTTAAACAGGATACCAAGAGATTATAAATAAATTAGGAAGACACTATATAAGATGGATAGATGAAATAAAAAAGTAGAGAAGAGATGATATGGATCAGAGAAACTGGATTAAACATAGAGACAATTTCATCCTGTGATATATTAATTGTGGTTATAAATAATGATGATATTGCTATTATATATATATTTAAAAAATCGTATAAAACAAAATATTACAAAAATAATGATGGAAAAATGTTAATAAAGATAAGAAGATAATTTTGCTAACTACAATTTTTAATATATTGTTGTTATTATCTAAAACTAATAAAAAAATTTGCTGATTTTCTTAAATTCTGAATTATTTATTGTATTCTAGAAATATTTTCATAAAGATCATGTTTATTTATTAATGAATATTATGAATTGTTTATATTATTTATAATTACATTATTCAGTATATTTTTGTTTTTGGAAGATTAAAATTGAAGAATGTAAATTAATTATGGAATAAATATACGCAAATAAATTATTTTGCATTTTCTTTCAAAAAAAAAAAATAGCAATATATATAGTCTGAAAGATTTTGGGTTTATAAATTAGCAAGATCTAATAATTTGAATGCTGTAGGTTCGATTCATTTATTTCAAAATGCATCTTATCAGAAATACAATAAGCTAAAAATTGATTACAGGCAATTGCCTACACAGTTGTTTAAAAACTAATGATTTTAGTTAATGCTTATTTTACAGTAACTGATTGTGACGGATAAATTTCACTGCCGTTTACTTAAATAATCTATAAAGGATTCATTATTTATTAGAATTTAGCATCCGTTTTCAAAGAGATGAAAACTGTGTAATTAAATTTTAACTAAATATTACTTCTCCCTACACATAAGTTTTAAGTCGCAAAACTGCTTTGCCATCTAGTGTGAAACTGATTCGTTAATAATTAATAAATTGTAGTGCTTAATAAACATCAATCCTGTGTTTTCTCATCCATATTCCAAGATTATTATATAGCTTATAATTTCCACCAATAAGAAGCTAAGAATCATGCATAAGGTCTGGATCTAGCATGTTGAATTTTTTGAACCAAAGACATCTTTTCTTCAATAAGCACTATTTATCCTCTTTTTTAATAACAAGCTATCCCATGCAACTATGCCAGTAAATTGATATAGAATCAAAATATTACATTTTTTTTTTAAATTTTAGGCTGACAGTTCTTTGACAGTTAAATAAAAAAAGATGATTGATAGATGAAAGATTAGATCCAAAAAATCGATGTGGTTTCTATTCAGATACAAACGTCTCACTGTATAAGATAATCTGTAAATGCGATAGGACTGAACTATATAGCATTTATTAAATACTACTAACTGGCATTAATTAATTTCTCAATTATGCATAAAATTTCAGAATTGGAATAGAGAATTAGATTTTTTATATTAATAACATTTTTATTAAAATATAGCGATTGTACATTGTTTCTTTTTTCACAGCAAACTAATGTCAATTAATGTGATCCACCTATATAAAAATAATGTTGCTAAAACTATTTTATTTTTAAATTATAATGCTTTTAAATAATTGTACAAATTAATCAAATTTATATGACATTAGTGAAATTATATCAGTGATGATGATTTTACACACAGGATCTATTTAATAATAATATAATAAGGTTAGAATTATAAGAATTACTTTATACAATCCAAGCCTCTTCTATCTTTTCTATTTGATGACAAAAACAATTAATGTATGTAAAATAAATTTATCCCCTGTATATATTATTCCCTCATGGATTATTACATCAAACTAATTAAATAATAATCTAATGATTATTACAATACTTATTATGCAATAAAATTACTCTATTCCATGTAGGATAATGTTATCACTTTTATAATTTATAAAGTATATTTTCGTAAAAGACCTAGAAAGAGACCACATGTCAGTTGAATGGAAGAAATAAGGAAGTGTGCAGGAGTGATGTGGATAAGAGAGACCAAAGATCAGAGAAGATGGATTGATCTTGGAGAGACTTTCATCCTCCAGAGGATTTATAATGAGTGAAAATGATATTTTTTTAAAAATTGTAATTAAATTCTTTGTTTAAATGTATATAATATATGCATATAAAATAAAGAAATGTTTTCCTTTACATAAATGCTTTAAAAAATAAAAAAGAACAAATTTCTTTAGCTTTCAAGAATAAAATGCAGAACAGTCATGTTTAGAAATTCACAAATCATATTCTCAAAGAAGCATTTAAATTTTTTTAAGAAAGTGCTTATTTTCTTCAATCTATACATTGAATAGAGAATGATCTTTTTATCTGATAACTGATAGCTCATAAGTCAGATTTTAGCGCTGATACAAAAAAATTGAATTTATTTGCAAGTTTATTTAGATATTTGTTTAGGAATCTTACTTGTAAATTAATTTATCCATTCCATGGTTTTATTTTTTGTGAAATTGAAGAAATTTGTTTTTTACATGTTAATGCATTTATGTAAATAAACTTTATTTTATAATTTTAATTAGAAAGTAAATCATAATTATTACACAATAAAATGCTTTAATATTTCATTATATCCTGCAGTTTTTTTCTTTTCAACCAAAAACTTTCCTAAAACGAATAACATATATATATATATATCATCAAACATAATCAATCCACTGCAGGATGAAGGTCTCTCCAAGTTCAAACCATCTTCTCCGATCATTAGCTTCTCTTCTTCACATCACCCCTGCTCACACATATATAAAATCAAATCAAATAATATGCAACTAACAAAAAATCTTAATATATAATATTCAAAATATTAATATATAAATAAACAAAAGCTAAAGTAAACTTATGGCATATTTGCCATGTTGTTTTAACTATTATTCATTTATATATATATATACTGATTGGTATTTTGAAAATTTTAGAGTGTATTTCCAATGTTTTGGTTAGTTATGTGTGTGTGTGTTTAAGAAATAGTGTTCTGCTTACCATTTTCTTTACAATCTTTTATTATTATTGAATCAAACTAATCAGCAATATTAAAAAGTTCAAAAATCATTCCACTGTTTTAATCATTTTCAAGGGTTTAAACAAATATAGATACAAATATACTATTAAATGTGTAAAAAAGAGAAAAATATTTTCGATATGACATATTGACCTATCAAAAAAAAATTGTAAACAATATGTCAAAACTTATTTTCTTTTCCAGTTAAAAAAAATCACCTCTTCATCCCAAGGTTTATCTTTAAATGCAAATAAAAGAGAGTAAATATATATATATATTTCATGTGTCATAGCATCGGCCGGGAAGCAAACCCGCTAACCCGGGACAACTGCTTGTAAGGCAGCTATGCTCACCTTTCGACCGCCGACGCTTGACATAAATATTTTTATTATGCTGTTGTGTATTTTAAATATGTGGTTAGTAAGTAAAATATATATTAAAATAATAAGTGATTAGAACACTTAATTATTTGTACTTTTTATAATAATTGATTTCTTTGATTCAATGATAGCTCAGATTTTTTAAAGAAAATAGTGATTGGAACATACTTTTAAATTATATATATATACTAAATTACCTTTAATAAGAAAATATATGACAAGCAAGGTCTAATGGGTTTAAATTATACTATATAAATCAATACACAAATCACTTAAAGTGCTAATACATTCCAGAGTACTTCTTATGAAGAACAAACACAAAATCTAAGATTAATGGCGTAGATAAAACGATCGATCTCTTATCTATAAGCTGCAAAGTTTTTATGAATATTGAAATTTAGATCTAATTACACTTGAAACATAAAAGTAAATTAGCACGTATTTTGAAAGCTAATAAATTAACATAATTTTACTTTACATATCATTATCTTTTCTTTGATATGTAAAATAAAATTATGTTAAAACTTCCTTTGCTATGTAAGATGACATTATATAAATTTATTAGATTTTAAGATCTGTGCGATTTACTTTTAAGCTTCAAGTATATATAGATCTAGATTGGAAAATATATAACTTTGCAGATTATGGATAAAAGTTGCATTCTTTTGTTTATGCTTTTCAATTTAGACTTTGTGCTTGTTTTTCATAGGAAGTACTGAGAGAATGTTTAATATTGTAAGTGATTTGTATATTAATATTTGGATTTTATCAATTGTTTGCAATGTTTTTTCTTTTGTATATATAAATATTAATTTTTATTTTCATTTACATTCAAATTTGCAAATGTTTGTTGTCTGTGTAAATGTTATGTACACTTCCAGTAATGTTCAACATAGCTATAATTATGGTGAACTTCATCGAAAGCACACTTAGCATTACATTATAAAGAAAAAAAACCATTTTGTTATGCAGACAAACAAACTTTTGCAAAGTTGAATATATATAATATATTTATGTTTTATATTTTAGGACATTTTTCAATTTTATCTTGAAAAAGACTATTGAATATAGACATAATTATCAGGGAGTCTTTTATGTTAAAATTATTGTTTACAAGAATGATGAAATGGTGTTTGTTTATGTAGTATTTATGTTATAATGTTCACTGAGGTATTTAACACTATTTTAACATCAATTTGGTTTCACCCACTCCAAGATAATTAAATTGAAACTTCTCATAATAAAATAAATATCATCAAAGTGTATTATTGATAAAAGAAACTACAGTTATATTTCATGGTTATCTTCACATCTCTAGACTGTAACCAATCAATGTAGTATTTCAAGAAAATCTTCCTTTTCTCTTTTGAAGAGCAGCTTTTATTCAAACATCAGTAAGTTAATCAATGTGCTATATTTGATATGGGATTGAGTGCTTCCCCAAAATAATTAATTTTAATGTCATTTAACAATTGCAATACTCAACTTTTAATTATTTTTAATAAGCAAACAAGTAAAGTAAAATATCAAAACTCTAAAAATTAATTAGATGACTAAATTATAGTTTCTTGAGAACACTTGGATGCTTTAATCCAATGTTTAATTGCATGACTAATCATTTAATATGCATAAAAATAAATCTCCCTTTATTAAAAAGTATGAAATAATAATATTTTCATATAATAATTATTATAAAGAAGACAAAATATTATTCAATTAAAAATAAAATCAAACAATAAAAACTATTTACAGTTTTTCTCTTTATATTTATAAAAGCATTCATTAATTAATATGTAATCAAATAAAATATGTTACCAGTATTTTTTTATAAATATTTTAGTTCTTGGTATCTTTTTTATTTTACTCTTCTCTATCCAGATTTTTTAGGATGCTTTCTTAGGTCATGAATGGTCTTATATTAGTTAAGTTTTTCATTCTTTTTGAGTCAGGAATTATCTTTTTAATAATCATATGGAGATAGTTAGCAGATGAGCATAACTTTTATTGAATCCTTGGTTGATTATTTGGCAACAGATTAAGGACAAGTATATTTATACTGGTTAGAGCAATGCTTCATTAGTTCTCAGCACATAGGGTAGTTAGTGATAATCAAAAATGTGCAAGAGATTTTAGCTAGTTATATTGAATATTCTACATTTTAGGGTTCCATGGTTTTAGAAATTGAAAGTGCCTTATGAACTCCCAATCTCAACTACCTTGCAGGTGATTAAATTTTCTGCTTCCAAACTCATAATGGTCCAAGGTTACTAAAGATAAGCTTTTACAAAGCAGAGAAATGGAATAAAAAAAATTTGCTTGACCTAAGTTTATATATGCACCTAATCTGTCAAAACTCTCCTTTAAAAAAGGGATATCTTTTCTTTTAGTGTGAACATTACATTAGAAACAGAAATAAAATTGAATAGACATTTATAATTATCTCCAGGGCACAATTTGATACTTTTCTTACAAGTTTTTCAATTTTACAATGTTGCTTGGTAATACTTTCTCTCTTAAATTTTAGTTATAAAACAAATGGATAAAGTCCTATACATGATGGATCAAAATGACTTGAGGTCAACATGAGCATCAGCACGGGGTTTGAACTTTCCACATTTTTGGAAAAATAATTGTAGCAGTAAATAGTTTTACGTATGTCTTTAGTTGATAAATAAAAAATTAGTGTAATAGTTTATGAGGAAATCAAGTGAACCACATTATATATTACAAGTGCCTTTGTCATTATTTATATTCTTTGTCTTAAAAAACATAAAATTAGTCAAGCGTTGTTAGCCGAGAGGTCATCGCATCCGCCTTGCAAGCAAGTAGTTGGTTGCAGATAGGTGTGGGTTCGCGTCCCGGCCGATGCTATGACATATGGAAAAAAAAAAAAAAAAACATAAAATTATTATACTATAAAAAGTAGAATAAAAATATTATGGTGAAACAGTAGCAAAAATGTGCAACTTTAAAGCTGTTTGGAATCTCCCAAATGTCTAAAATCTATCAAAATATCTTTATATTTCAGTTTCAATAAAAGTAGAAAAATTGGAGTGATATGAATCTTTTAATAAAGTATTCTTTAATAAGAATAAAATTTCAAAATCATTTAAGAATTCCCCAATCATGTCAATATTTATCAAAAGTATTTATTTATTTCATTTTATCATTTAAAATGACATGTTTACATAATTTTTTTACAGAAAAAAAAAAAAGAAAAGAAATTTTAGTTTATCAGAAGAACATATACAAAACAAATCAACTTGGATCACTCGTAACTAATTTAAATCTTTACATTGATGATTGAGACATATATTCAACTACACTTTTAAAAACATTTATTAGAATGCAATGTATAAACTAAAACATCTATAATATTAATCCAATAAGAGGAAAATCATAACATATTTTATAGAAAATGTATAAAATGAAATTAATCAATATATGCTTCAATAATTCTCTTTCTCAAGATCGTGTGTATATATTATATATATACTCTATAGGTTATTCAAAAAAACTTGTCTTTTCTCAGGTTTGTCTATTAGAAATTGTTGATGATAACATCAAAAGGTAAAGGTATTTCTTATTTGTATGAAGGTTTGTAATGATGGTATATTATAAGATGTGATATGTTGGATTATTTCCATCATTTATGAGTGTATGTTGAATGTACAGAAAATTTTAAACTTTATTTAAACTTTCCAAATACAAACAACTTGTTAGTAATAACACACAAATAGACAATACAGGTTAGTAATTATACAACATTTTGAGTAGTATTATTTTCTACTCTTCTTCAGGTGTTGCTGGCCTATATGCACAGTGACAACATTCACTTAGAAGTTGAACTCGCACCTTTAGATTCTTGAGTATCGAATTTAAGGCAAATGCTCTATCAACTGAGCTATTCTGTCAAAGGCAACATATAGTAGAAAATTAATATATTTATATATGAGGGTTGGTTCAAATCCTCCTGAGTCCTATACATTCAACATACACTCATAAATAATGGAAATAGTCCAACATATCACATCTTGTAAAGGTATTTCTGTTTATATGGATGTAACTTAATTTTATTCCTTAAAAATCCTTTGAAATATTTTATTCAACATATATAACTCTTTGGAAAGATTAATTAGCATTTGCTGGATGTCTAGAAAGATGTTACGTTTTTGTATTTACACACCTATAAAAATATTTTTTCAAGTTTAAATGTTAATAACAGCTTGTGTTTGAAGTAAAAAATAACCTCTTTATTTCGATATAACCAAAAAAGGAGCTATTCTATTGGCTAATAGAGAAAATATGTATAGCCTCAGGATTTTTAATCAATGTCATGATTTTATAGCAGCATTATAGGTAACAGTATTTCTATTTATATATTTATAAATCTTTTTCTTTCTACTTTTTATCAATTTAGAAAAATTATAAACAATCTTAATTTAACATATACATACATCATCAAAAATAAAAAGAGTTTAATTTATTTTGCTGCTTATATATATTTAAATAAATCATAAAATGTAGTATAATATAAAATATTGGTATATAACAGCAATACTATATATAATAATAATCATATACATAAAAGCTCTTTTTAGGAAAATATTAATTTTTTGCCCTTTTCAATGTGCTTGAATTAAAAGAGTCAATCAATTTGCTGAAGAATTAGTTTTTATGCATACTGTTCTATCAATATGCAGAGAATCAAGATAAAGGTACTTCATCATATATATAAAGTACTGCTGGTGAATTATTTTAAATACTTTCTTTAGTAAAAATGTCAGTTGTAATTGTTTTAATAACATTTTTTTAAGTAAATGACTTTATTTAAGAAAAAGTGAAATGCATTTTCAGTATATTTTATAAAATTCCAAAAAATCTTTTTAGACTGGAAAACAAAAGAATTGGGAAACATTTACAAATAATCAAGAGTAACCTGTTAAAAAGTGAAAACCTTTATGAAAGTTTGTCAGAGAATTATATTAATATTACTTTTTAAAAAAATTAGAAAAAAAACTTTTTTTACCATTAGATGATGAATAAATTAATGAATAATTCATATTAGTTTTAAATTATTATATATCACATCTGAATGTTTTTAAGATGTGTGAATTTTATGCATACTGTCAACTTGATTAATTGTGAAACATATACTTTTAATAATTTTATTATTTTGACAAATTATTATATGATATAAATATTAGTGGTCACCCACCTTTTCATGGGAACACACACACACACACACATATATATATATATATATTGTACCAATATTGAAATTGGCACATACTAATTTATCTAAAAAAATTATTAAAATAATCTTTCGTAAAAGAAAAACGTATTTAAATGTTGAAGAGTTTCTTACAGTTTATTTTCATAAAAGAATTTAAAATAAAAGTTAGAAAATTATTGATTAAAAGGAGGGAGAGAAAGTTTTGGTTAAAAAAGATAAAACTAAGAGTTCATAAAAGTTGAAGAGTTATTATTATAAATTAAAAGTTAAAATATAAATCTTTTTTCATTCCAGTTTATTAGAATAAATGCGTATATATGTGTGATGGTAAATAAAAATAAATGTTAGCTTGTTAATAAGATGTTAAAATCATATTGAAAAACACATGAAAATAAATATTGAAATGAAATATATTTAAAAACACAGCAGTGGGCTACTAATTAAAGATATAAAAACAACACATTTTGTAATGGCTACTACTAATTAAACAATCTTCAAAAACATGTCATAGGATTAGTTACTAAAGAAATTTTGACAACACCTATTGCCAGAGGATTTTAAAACAAAAACAATTCACATATATAAATAGCCATATTTTTATCAGACAAGTGGTTTGCAGTTTCAGTTTGTCTACTGTCAGTCTTGTTTCAGTTCAGATAACAGTGCAATTTAAATTATGTATCCAGAAACAGAAATGCAGGGTTGAGCAGCTTTAGGAAATATATGCTCTTATTTTAGCCCTTAGTCCAATAAGATCAGCAAGACCTGCCCGTGAAATAATGTCTACCTAACAGCTCAAAAATCCTCCGTTGATGTTCAACTGTCTCCAAGAATAAAACCAACAAATTAGCATCAAATCTCCTCAAGAAATGTCAAATCTAACCGGTTAGATATCCTTTATTAGATATACTCCATCAGAAGCAGCTAACAACAAGCAATATCCACATTCCAAAAATCCTAGGTAAAACATTTTATTATTCTCATTTATATATAGTAGACACCGCTGTAATTTGTAAAAATTCAAGATTCAAATTATATAAACTCTATAAGCATGCATAAAATGAACTATTGATGTGCGTGTTTGTGAATGTTAGATAATTTACCAATGTCAAATATTATTTTGCTTTTTCATAAGATATATTATATTGTGTTAATTTAAAATGTGTGTGACAAAAATACCAATATTATGTTAGTTAAAAATTATAAAGATATTTAAATTTAGTATAGTTAATGTAAGTTAAAATAAATTGTCTTTAAACTAAAACTTTATTTGTCAGTCAATTCTTTTTATCAATTTCTTTTTATTAATCTCTTTTTATCAATTCTTTTTTCTATATTTTATTATTGATTAAAATTAGACTGGGCATCGTTTCGAGCACTGGATTATGAGCCTACTGACTAAATACGTTGTTTATTCTTCTGAATAGATAGCTGGTGCCCCAGGGTTTACTCCAAAACAAATAAAGTGTTTGGATAGTAGGGGTTTGAATCTAGCAGCCAAGGTGGGCCATTGTTGATAGTTAAAGCTATCAATAATATCTCCCATTTTGCTTGAACGTGCCGGTTCGTTCACGTAACATTTATAAGATTATAAATGTATTATGAAGAAGTTTGAAACCAGCAAAACATATATGTGTGTAAGTATACTTCATTCAGTGGATCCATCTGGTACAAATGTCTCCCAATGTTTGGGGTGAACCTGTCATAAATGACAGTTAATTAAATACTTTGTTCTTGTTTAAAAATAAAAACCTTAAAGAAAAGCTAAATTACATATTTAAAGTGGTATTAATTTAAAAAAAAAAAAAAGAATTGACCGAAACCTTTTTTCTTCTTTAAATGAAAAGAGATTTATGCTATTTATGTTGGTTAAGATAAATCATTCTTTTAAATCAGACAGTTGATGTTTGGGCAGAGTTAAAGCATTAAGATTGGGTAGAAAAATGGACAAAGAAGGGGGTGGAGTCAGCGTATATTTTCATTTTAGTAAGAAAAATAATTAAACAATAATACTTTTTGATTTGTTAATGCAAAAGAATAATTTAATAGCGTTATGATGCAAGAGTTTAAAGAAGAATTGTGTCAGAAATTTGAACAAAGTCAGCAAGACCTCAAAGCAGAATTGATGAAAGAAATGCATAAAGAAATTAATCAGGTCAAAATAGAAATGATTACAGAAATTAAGGAAATAAGATGTAAAATTAGAGGAAAGGTAGAGAAAAATCAAGAGATCGTAGAGGTAGATTTAGTTAAAGAAAGTCAAGAAGATGAAAAGGAAGTTGAGGTGATCAAAGAGATAGAAATTAAATTAGAATCTGATAGCATTGCGACCAATCAGGTAGAAACAAATGTAGACCAAGAAATAGAAGAGAGATATAGGTTCAAAGTAGAAGATAGCATAAAAGAGTTTTTACAAAGAATTAAAACTAAAAGGTTTAAAGTAAATGTTCATGTTCGCAGATTTAAAAATAGATTAAAAAAAAAAAAGCATAGAAAAAAATATTCCCAGATTGAAGTAATTCGGAGTTTGTCTAGGTATAAAGTTTTCTGAGTTATGAAGTTGAAAACAGACGGAGAGAGAAAGAGATAAAGTAATAAGTTATAAGAGCGGAATTGACAAAAAAGGAAAGATAGTTTATATTATAAAGTTAGTAAACAGAAAGAAGGAACCACCTTACATAGTTTAAAAGTTAGTAAACGGGCAGAATAGTAAAGGAAATAAACAAAAAGGACCGGAAATGGACAATGAGTACGAATATGATTATTCTAACGTCAATAATTTGATAAATCTGAGAAGTTTAAATCTGAAACTTCTATTTAAAATTAAGATAATAAAATTAAAAATAACTGAATAATAATAAATTAAAAGTAAAGTTAAAATCAGGATTTGTTTAAGCAATAATAATAATGGAGGCTTCGTAAAATGAAAGATTTTTTTCCTCTCTCCACACACATATTAATAAAGAAAGTAGCGTAATAAAATAAAAATTTGTTTTGAATACACGCAAGTTAATAATAGGATGTAAATAAATTGTTTAAAATAATCACGATAAAAAAAAATCTCTAGTAAAATAATAATGAATGAATCATAATAAAGTAAAATAGTTTTTCTGAATATACGCACATTAAAGTAATAGTTTAAGAAAAAAAGAATAGTATTGTAAGATTAAATAAATATGAATAATGTTCATAATGGTTTAAAAATAGTATCGTAAAACTAATATTTAAAATGTTCGTATTGGTTTGAAATAATATTGTAAGATTAGAGTAATTAGGGTAATACAAATAAATTTGTAAACTAATGTTCATAATAGTTTAGAATAACATTGTAGAATAAATAGGTAAAATAATATTCATAATGATTTAGAATAAAGATTAATAAATAAATATGTTCAAGTAATGTTCATGTGTACTTAAAAAAATATTGTAAAGTAAAATAAATAAATGAAAGTCAGTCTAAGTTATAGTAAGAGAGCATAAGGGTTTGAATCTAAAGGGAATGAGGATAGTATAGAAAAAAGTTTAGTTAAAGATAAGTTTAAAGCTGTCGACTGGATAAAATTTAGTACCCGTAACGGATTGGCAGGGATCATTCCTCTTTTAAAATGTGCCCTGGGCAAATCCAGCATGATCTGCAAGTCACTTCTTCAGGGGAAAATCCCCATATCTCATATCTCATTTTCCAAAGCGTAAGTTGAAAATGGACAGTTGATAATTCCTGCCATTCGCAGCGACCTTTTCTTAGTCAAAGTCTGATCAAGAGAATTGGCAACCAAAGCTTCATTTTTAATAGTGTGTAAGTCAGTATAAGTCAGAAAATCTGCATCCACCTCATTTCCAAAAGATCCCTGTGCCACAAAATTAGTTTGTCTGGTGGTCACTATCCAGGACTCTGAACATTGTAAGCAATGTCTTCAGCATAGAAAGAAGTAAAGCATAATTGAAGATTGCCCTTAGTATGAAAAGTGAAAGATATTAAAAAGCAAACTTAGAAAAATAATAACATTTAGAATTAAGAATTAAAGTTGTCAGAGATAAAATGGTCAAAAATGACACATTTTACTCTCAAACGAAGGGGGGTGCAATGTACCAATATTGAAATTGGCACATACTAATTTATCTAAAAAAATTATTAAAATAATCTTTCGTAAAAGAAAAATGTATTTAAATGTTGAAGAGTTTATTACAGTTTATTTTCGTAAAAGAGTTTGAAATAAAAGTTAGAAAATAATTGATTAAAAGGAGGGAGGGGGAGTTTTGGTTAGAAAAGATAAAACTAAGAGTTCATAAAAGTTAAAGAGTGTTATTATTATAAATTAAAAGTTAAAATATAAATCTCTTTTCATTCCAGTTTATTAGAATAAATGCGTATATATGTGCGATGGTAAATAAAAATAAATGTTAGCTTGTTAATAAGATAAATGCGTGTTAAAATCATATTGAAAAACACATGAAAATAAATATTGAAATGAAATATATTTAAAAACACAGTGGTGGGCTACTAATTAAAGATATAAAAACAACACATTTTGTAATGGCTACTACTAATTAAACAATCTTTAAAAACACATTGTCATAGGATTAGTTACTAAAGGAATTTCGACAACACCTATTGCCGGAGGATTTTAAAACAAAAACAATTCACATATATAAATAGCCAGATTTTTATTGGACGAGTGGTTTGCAGTTTCAGTTTGTCTAGTGTCAGTCTTCTTTCAGTTCAGATAACAGTGCAATTTATATTATGTATCCAGAAACACAAATGCAGTGTTGAGCAGCTTTAGGGAATATACGCTCTTATTTCAGCCCTTAGTCCAATAAGATCAGCAAGACCTGCCCATGAAATAATGTCTACCTAACAGCTCAGAATTCCTCCATCAATGTTCAACTGTCTCCAAGAATAAAACCAATGGATTAGCATCAAATCTCCTCAAGAAACATCAAATCTAACCGGTTAGATATCCTTTATTAGATATACTCCATCAGAAGCAGCTAACAATAAGCAATATCCACATTCCAAAAATCCTAGGTAAAACATTTTATTATTCTCATTTATATATAGTAACCACCACTGTAATTTGTAAAAATTCAAGATTCAAATTATATAAACTCTATAAGCATGCATAAAATGAACTATTGATGTGCGTGTTTGTGAATGCTATATAAGTTATCAATGTCAAATATTATTTTGCTTTTTCATAAGATATATTATATTGTGTTAATTTAAAATGTGCATGACAAAAATACCAATATTATGTTAGTTAAAAATTATAAAGATATTTAAATTTAGTATAGTTAATGTAAGTTAAAATAAATTGTCTTTAAACTAAAACTTTATTTGTCAGTCAATTCTTTTTATCAATTTCTTTTTATTAATCTCTTTTTATCAATTCTTTTTTCTATATTTTATTATTGATTAAAATTAGACTGGGCTAGTTTTGGGATCGTTTCGAGCGCTGGATTATGAGCCTACTAACCAAATACATTGTTTATTCTTCTGAATAGATAGCTGGCACCCCAGGGTTTACTCCAAAACAAATAAAGTGTTTGGATAGTAGGGGTTTGAATCTAGCAGCCGAGGTGGGCCATTGTTGATAGTTAAAGCTATCAATAATATCTCCCATTTTGCTCGAACGTGCTGGTTCGTTTATGTAACATTTATAACATTATAAATGTATTATGAAGAAGTTTGAAACCAGCAAAACATATATATGTGTAAGTATACTTCATTCAGCGGATCCATCCGGTACAATATATATATATATATATATATATATATATATATATATATATATAAGCAAACAGTAATTATTTATATATTATTAAAATATGATAACATTTTTTTTTTTTATTATTATATGACAATTCCCATATGTTGTGGCACATCTGTGTGTTTAAATAGATATGTGATAGGTAAACACCTATATGTTAAAATTAATCATATTTTTTATTATTATATAACAATTTAAATATGTTTGAAATTATTATACTCCTTATCAGTGTGTTTATATATTAGGATGATACATGTAAACCTATTGAAACATACTTGTAAACTACAGTGTATTAGGTGATTTATTTTTGTATTCATCAAAATCTGAAGGTTTAATTTATATGTATAGCTGAAGAACTTAATTTCATTTTTTATTATGTGTAAATTGATATTTCATAGTTAAAAGTTATTCCAGTAAATTTATTTAATCATAAAGTATTACAAACTATTATATGTTTTATTACATCTTGCTCAGAGTAACAGTTATAGAACTTTTGATCCTGAGCTAGATTCATGCATAACAGTCTGTTATATAAAATGTTTTATAGTTACTGTTTATGGATATCGAGTTGATGATGATCCAGGGATGGCTTAAAGAGATTATCTTTTAACAAGCATGCACTACACTTTATTTAGTATAATATTTATTAGAAATTAAGTTTATAATTGAGCAGGATACTAATCATACCTTATGGCCAGAAGATTGTTGATAATCATCAAGTCTTAGTATTGCGCCATTATTTTTTTACTGTTGTATTCTCATGGATTAGCGCTTAAGTTTGTGCTTCCAAATTAATGTTTAAATAATCTGCTCCAAGTTGGCAAGGGCTAAATAATTATCCTGGTCTACAGTAGATCCATTTCAAATCCAGTCACAAATTGACTGTTGATATATTTGTATTGTTGATCATTCCTAATGATGAATGATTAAATATAATGCTGGTGAACTTATAGTTACTTACTTATACAGTTAGTTCTGTGTTTATCTATACTGCTCATTCCTCACCTTCATTATTCATTTGTATTTCATTTTATATTTACATTTATATTTTGTTTATTTGGAAATGATGATGGTTTCCTATCTCCTCATAGGTCAGCCTTCATATGGTGTACTGTTACAAATGGATAACTAACTGAGGACCAATGATGGTCATATACTGGTAGTTATTGCAACAAAATTGTCACTCAACAGGACCTCAAATAACCACATCTGAGATAGACAAAAGTATGCATTTAATGCAGAATTTATTTTAAAGTATTGTTTTAAATATGTGATGAGAGTATTGATGTATAAGTTATAAAATAGTAGTTCTAATATCTATTTAAAAAGTTCATATTTAGAGTTGAATAGAAAATGTATGATTTTGAGGATTACATTGGGTTTATTGACTGTTGTAATTTGTTTAGCTGGATTATCAGGTTTGAGGATGGATGGAGAGTTTTGTCATTTGCTTGAGATGCAATGTTTTTATGCAACTCCATGGGGTGTTCTATCTTAGGCATTGCTCCAACCCACTTCTGATTTCCTATTGTTTATCATGGTGCAGTTAATGTAGTCCTGTCGTGATCTCAATCTCTAAATTTCCTAGAAAAGGAGAAAGGCATAGTTTCATATCATCCAGTCTCTAATACTCAAACAAGAAGTGCATAGTTTTGTATTTTCTAGCCCCCAAGACTCAAAGGAGCACAGCTTTGCAAATATTTTTGCATTATTTTTATTTTTGGTTGTGATAACTTATAATATCTAAATGATCATGGTGCATTGTGTACTTATATTTCAGTGGCTGAATTCTTTATCTCTTTCAGGACTTCAGGTTGCTATTCTTCTGGTAGCTGTCAGATGACCGTCAGATCTTTAAAAAACTTGTTGATTACGTAATTCAAGATATGAACTTTGTTTTAATTATAGATGAATATTATGTAAAATATTGTAAGGTGGGTGTTTCATTTCTCTTTCCTTTTTCCTGTGATGGGAGTTATAAGATGGTCATGTGTTTCATGGCAAGCAACAAAATTGTAGTGTATATATATATATGTTAAAACGAAGATTTGCACGGGTTAAATATATAAAATACATATTTTGCGGGTTCATCCGTGTTAAAAACTACCTTTTTATAACTCTGTGGATGGCTTGTGTGACCAAGTCGAAACGTCAGTGTATTGGTATTAAAAGTTTTTAACACGGATGAACCCGCAAAATATGTATTATATATATATATATATATGATATATGAAGTTGAAAAAAATGTATAAGTAAACACTAACAAATGATTTTGCAGATTAACAACTGAAAATTAAATGCTTTGGCATTAAGAAAATGATTATAAATTAAAACTTTTAAAATTTTATTAATTCTGATTTGAAATGAAAACAAGCTTGTGTTATGTCAAAATTGATATAATGGTAATTATGAAATTCCACTAACTATTTTCATTAGAGATAGAAAATATTAAAATATAGCAGTCATTGAAATGAGAAAATAGGTTACAAGAAGTAATATGGCTATTGCATGTATATCAAAAGACAGCTGTACATTTCATTTAAATCATTATGTATTGAGTGCCTGTGAAAAGATGACTGGTTTTTTAGTCTATGTGTCTGCAGTGCCTCTGTACATCAAGATGTGTTATGTAGCAATGTAGTTCCACTATTCACCATAAAATATTTAAGACAATAGCATGCTTGAATCATGTCATGATGTGAAATGTGACCTTGTATTTTATAGCTTTGTAAATTGTTTTCAATTGTTTGAGACCATTCTCAATTTTCGAAACCTTCTTCAAAACATTTTTGAAATTCATGACTACATTGCTATTTACAGTCATGACTTAAAACAAAATTTAATGTTGGCATATTGTTTTATTTAGGATTAAGATAAGAAACACTTCATCATATTTTATGTTATATTCATAGTATTAATAAATTTGTACCTTGGGGATTAACTAAACTATTGTGATGTGATACATATATTCATTCAATGATGGCAGTGCAGAAAGCATGGAAAAAGAACCAGTTACTAATAAAACATGCATATTGTTTTTATTTTTTTAAACAAAATTGGTGGCTCGATACAATTGGTATTTAACCAAATGAAAAAAAGTATTTTCTGTAGACAAAACCTTTCCTATGAAATATATTTTCACAAAATTATATGTTACAGAAGTTACTTTATAATTTCCAGATCTTAGTAAATACATATTTTCTGTAAAGAGTATTAGTGGTTTTGTAACTTCTTTGAAAACATTGCATCTAGTGTCTTTGTTGAACAAAATGTATTCAATCTATTGTAACAAAAAGATATGGATGAGGTGCTATATGTCCAAACTCTGACATTAATCATCTTTCTTTAAATTTAATCTCAATGTTGGCATGAAAATTCCAAAGGCTATTAAAAATTTGATCTATATTTTTTATGAATAAAATAATATAATAATTATAGAAGTAGCGGGCAATAGTAATATCCTATTTGTTGAAACAAAACTTAAATCGTGAATTTTTTGTGCTTCAAATCTCCATAAAATGTGATTTCTTATTTGATGTAAAATTAAAAGGATAAAAAAACAAGTCAAATGTCACATGACCTAAGTTTAATAAAGCTCGTATTTACAAACGTTATATATAGAGTCCGCAAAACAAACTCTTAACAAGCTTTGAGAAAACTCTCAACCCCAGACTGGTTTCTGCATCTAGCATCATCAGTGAGGTGCCAGGATATTTATTAAATTAAAAATACTAGGACTAGCCCAGCACTTTATCTAATATATAACTATTGAGAAGAAAATCTGAAACTTTCAGACATCCATATGTCTAAAAATCCAGCTAGCTAACTCAAATAGCTATATGGGACTGAACTAAGTTCAGATACACCATATATTAATAGCTCTAGCAATATAAAATCACCAAAGCCTTAATATCATCTCACTGACGATGCTAGATGCAGAAACCGATCTGGGGTTGAGGATATTCTCAAAGCTTGTTAAGAGTTTGTTTTGTGAACTCTATATATAATGTTTGCAAATACGAGCTTTATTAAAATTAGGTCATGTGACATCTGACTTGACTTTTTATTATTTTATTTTTTGATATTAAGGCTTTGGTGATTTTATATTGCTAGAGCTATTAATATATGGTGTATCTGAACTTAGTTCAGTCCCATATGGCTATTTGAGTTAGATAGTTGGATTTTTAGACATGTGGATGTCTGAAAGTTTCAGATTTTCTTCTCAATAGTTATACATTGATAAAGTACTGGACTAGTCCTAGTATTTTTAATCTAATGAATATCCTGGCACCTCACTGATGATGCTAGATGCAGAAACCGGTCTGGGGTTGAGGATATTCTCAAAGCTTGTTAAGAGTTTGTTTTGCGGACTCTATATATAACGTTGATGTAAAATTATATAATCAAATGCAAAAGTTTAACCACTAAAGTGATAACTAAAGACTATGTACCTTTAGGTTCAGGACCTGTTCTTCTGCCACTACAACAAAGCACACAACATGAAATAGATTTTTATTTATGAGTTTGTAAGAAGTTCAAACAGAAATAATACAGATGAAGATATGATTCAAGACCATTTGGTTTAAGAGGATTTCCATTCTAAAATTACATCTAACCATAAACTGGAAATAATAGAAAACTGCAGATATGATCCATGGACCTTGAGTTCTAGATTTTGCCACTCTATAACTATGTTAAACATTTATAATATATACCCTTACTATGTAATACAATTCTGAAATTTATGCTCAGTTATTCATATTTAAAGGCTTTATGCATCCAAAGATATAAAAGATATTAAGAAAATAATTATACGGCCAGTTTGTGTAACAAAATTTGTAAACATTATATATTTGATTATTTATCTGAATGATGATTAATATATAATAATTATGAAGATAATATCAAATATAAATGTTGAGTAAATGACTAGCAGAAAAATGGGATGAGTTTAGCAGTGTGACAAAGGAAATAGTGTTTTGGTTTCATATCCAACTTGTTTTAGGTTTTCTAATATTTACCTTGTGAATGATCATGACATAATATTCAGCAGTCCTAACTATGATGTTCATAATCTGAATTGTGTGAACATTGAATTTTCCAATTAGTAGTGGGTTTAAGATTTATTTATCTCTAAATATCTCCTCACAGTCAAGCTGACTATCAAACAACAGTATCTAGATACTATTATTCAGAGGTTAAATGACTTTGATTTAACTTTAAAATGGTCAGATGAATGTCAGTGTACAAACATAAATCACAAACCTATGATTGTAATATGACGTGGCTGTAAATAATGTATGAGACACATCTAAAGTTCACTTTTTTAAAAAAACTCACAGCATTATGGTAAACATAAATTAATTAAATCAATATGATGTTAGATATAATCCAAAATCAATATCTTTGACAGTAGAAATGTTTAGGGTTAAAATAATTGTGAATCAATAGAGAGTTTGTAGAAACGAAGTATTGATTTTAGATAAAACACTGATAACGAGGTGGAGTTGTTATGTATGCTGTGTGTATGTAGAATTAATAAATGCAAAATTAAGTTTTTATTATTATTAATATTATTATTATTATTATTATTATTATTATTATTATTATTATTATTATTATTATTATTATTATTATTATTATTATTATTATTATTATTATTATTATTATTAATAAAGATAATTTGTCAAGTTTTATTATAATCAAACTCATGTTATTGTATGTTTTGTTTAATATTAATATTATTTTTCTTAGTTCATTAAATATTTATTTTGTTTTGTTTTTTAATATTGTTGAGAACTAAATGTCTTAGAAGTTATTTAATATATGTAGATAATTTAATTATTATTTATATGCTATGGATATGTCTACATACAAAGATTCTCATGTCTTAGGGTTGCATTCTAAATTCATGATCTTGGTTTTGAATTCAAACCCAATAAAAATGGGCCTTAAAAGACAGACTTTTTTTCTTTAAATAGTTACACTTTTTACACTTTAGTTATTGGTTAATAAAATAATATCTAGCTACTCTTAACTAAATTCTAACTAGAGGCTAAAAAAGACATTAAACCTACTTTATTTAGTAGCTAGCAAGATCTGTTGCTTTGTTCTACAGTGGGCTATTAACATGAGATTTTTAATTTTTAATTTATGAGATGGAGAGGGTAAGAAGTTAAAAGCAATTATAAAATTAAAGGCAGTTTTGTTTTTTATTCGCAATGTTTATTATTTATGTTTTCGACATATATGTATTCAGGTGTATCAGTGTTATGAGATGGAGTGGAGAGTGGTGGGTCTTGTGAAAGTCTGTACCCTATATATGAGTTTTAGGTAGCACAATGTTAGCTGCCTCTCATAAAATACTTATCAATTGGAAAAAGAAAAATCTGCAGTATAATATCTTGAAGTAGAACTATAATTAAAGACACATATACTCTCATTAAATATTAAAGAGTATCGTAGGACTCATAAACGCAACAGAAAAGTTTTGAAAAATTTTTCAGATAAAAAATTCTTGATAAACTCAAGTTTGATGTTTTAATTATTCCTTCGTATGCTTTATTGACTTTCTCACTTTATTGCATGGTGGAGTTCTTTCTCTAGAAGCTATATTCTTGGATGATGATCGAAAATTCCTATGTAACATTACGTGACATAATATTAGAGAGCGCGATTGCCGTTATATTTTTTTAATACTATAATTTGAAAATTTTTAATAAACTGTTGAATGAATATTTATTTATTCATTTTCATTTTTGAATAATATTGAAACAATAATATTTGTAAAAATTAATTTTCAACATTATGTAGTTAGGACAGTTTTAAAATGTATGAAGGAAATAAATATATTCCAATAACACTTTTTTTATTAGGTATAATTTTTATTCATTATATTTTTTAATTCAATAAATGAAAGTGAAATAATATTGCTTTTATATGAAATTAAGATGCAGGGCACATAGACCACACCATAAACAAAGCAATTTCTTAAAAGAATAGTTTATAATATATATATTAAAACGGTCGGATAGATTAAAGAGTCTTACCGTATCTGCCGTACAGGGCACCACCAAGTCATTTGAACCTGGAAAATTTATAGAGTGGGCAGATACATGCTGTTAAGATCTAACATTTGTGTATATATTTTATTCCGACCATCAGCCCATGCCACTAGCTCAGTGAGATGCAGAGATTTATAAAATATAAATTCTTGAAATATTTTTCAATATTAAAAAAAAAAAAAAAAAGAAGCCACTGCCAGTAATAACACACACAAACATTTATTTAAACATATATAAGATTTAGAATTATTATTTTAGTCTAACTTTTACTTTAATTTTAGCATTTAATTTATATTTTTAACTGTTTTTATTTTTGAAGTTCGCACAGATGAATTTATTATTTTATTTGAGTGTCGAATATGAATAGACTACATAGACTGCATTTGAAAACAAAATATTCTATCCCCGATTTAACC
This sequence comes from Epiperipatus broadwayi, assembly GCA_028023455.1. Classification (NCBI taxonomy): domain Eukaryota; kingdom Metazoa; phylum Onychophora; class Udeonychophora; order Euonychophora; family Peripatidae; genus Epiperipatus; species Epiperipatus broadwayi. Next base: position 4,243,160 of record JAQFVV010006233.1, read on the forward strand.
TTAGGCCAAAAGTTTGCAGTCAAACTAACATCAATCTATCTGATACATCGATGTATTCAATGCAGCATGAATATGACAGCACAAATACCATACTTTCAGGAATGTATATCTGAACAGCATGGTTATAGAAGACATTGACTCTCATCCAGTACAGGAATACTACATTTGTCTGGCGAGAAGAACAACAAAAAAAAAACTCCATAGGAAGGGAGTGTGTTTTCTGTCTTACTATCCCATTCCATAGGCTAAAAAGGGGTGATCCAAGGAGTAGGGAATACTGTCTGCTTCTGATAATCTTATCTTGCCCAAGTGCAGCATATAATAGGATCCTGCACGTAGTGAATCTCCTGCTACATTTACTAATTACACCAATATATCCAATCGACTAACCCAATTTAACTACAAAACAAATAACCCATGATTAACCCTCCCTTAATTAATTAATATAACTTTACAAATCTTTGCAGCCATTCATGCCCAACTTATATTTAACATTTATATAATTTATTTTAAAAGAAAAAAAATCATAATAAAAACTTAAAAGAACAGAAAAAATAAATTAATGGAAATGATTTATAAAAAATAATAATACATTTAATAAAATAATTATTAATAACTGATTAAGTTTGGTCAGATAGGAATTTCTATTGCAATAATTTAAATACTGGGAAAGTTTATACTTAGTGTTCATTAATTAACTAATGTTCTTATGGTTTTAACATACTGGAAAAGTTTTCTTTTTTAGAATTAAAGTTCATTAGTTAGAGTTCTTACTGTTTTAAAAATCCATGCTTAACAGTTGCTTATAATTTGGAGCCAGCATTAATTCCCCCAATGTCCTGTGGTCCTCAATATAGGAAAATAATTGGTCATTCCTCTTTCTTTCCCATTTGAAAAACTGAAGGAATTGAAGAGTGCATCTTTTCAATCCCTTCTCCTTCAACTCTCCCCACACTAACATATCTCTCTCTATCACATCTCTATTTCTCTCCCAGCTCTTTCTTCACTAAAATTTATTTCCAAACTTTTTTTTTATATTAGAATTTTGGATTGAGTGGACATTATGTCATGATGACGGTGATGGTCTTTTCGTTGAGGTCCATTTTCCAAGGGATTTATCTGACCTTTAATTATACATTTTGAAATGCCCAAATGCTAGTTCACTTGGATTAATTAATAATCATTTCCATTTTATACAATAGCATTCATTAATTTATTGTACAAACTTAAAGATATATTTTTATCTCTAAATCTTTCCAAGTTTTTGTTGAAAATTTAGCCTTAAAACTTTTTCTTTTTTTTTATCAAGTTTTCTTTTAATAATTTTTCATCTGTGCGATTTTATATATTAGAGTTTAGCTGATTTTTAACTTTCAATTTTTAATTCTTAAAAAAAGAAGTTTTTATTTGCAAACTTTTATTTTTTATGTCTAATTTTTAGAAAAAATAATGTAACGGTGTATGTGCCTGTTACAATATATGTATATATATATGTTGATATGAAAATTTTCATGGGTTGCATATATAAAAGACATTTTGCGGGTTCATCAGTGTTAAAAAATTTAAATATTGATATACCAACATTTCAACTTGATCACACAAGTCATCCACTGGGTGATAAAAGGTAGAAAGATGCTTGTAGAGGTGCTACAATCATTGATTTGAAAAAAATGTTAAAGTTCCACCAATAGCAAAAATGTTAAATTAAGATGGGTTTTTTTTTTAAAAATCTTTCCAAATAGAAGAAAGTTTGCATGTATCATCTCACTTATTGATACAATCTGGTCTTTTAAGTATCTCAATGGCTTCTCTAATTTTGCATTGGTAGAGATTATCATATCTGTATAAGATCCTGGTACTAAAAAAATCAAGTTTATGACTTGAATATATAGTATGGAGTGAGAGTGCTAAAGATGATGAGTGATGTTTAACTGCATTAGCATGCTAATCTCTCTTAACACTGATGTGATGATTACTCATACCTATGTAAGAAGCTTTACAATTTTCACATGAGATTTGATAAATACCATGAGATTCAAGAGGGATTAAATCCTTAGGCTTGGTTATTATATTGCTGATCTTTTGATGAGTAGAAAATGCTGTATCTATATTATAGTGTTTTAATATATGTCCAATACTGTCTGTAGTTTTTTTCCATATGGGACACAAATCCTAATAGCTGATTTATCATCTTTTTGTTTCTTATTTTGTCCATTTTGTGCTTGGAATAAGGCTTTTTCATAAATAACAAAACACTATTAATATGATTTATTTCTACTTTCAGATGTGACTTATCTGAAAGGTTAATTGTTCTATTTAAAAGAGTTTTGGCTACATAAAGTATCTGAGTTGGGTGGTGATGAGAATGGAAATGTAAATATCTGTGTACATGTGTATTCTTTCTGTAAATCGAAAAAGATAAACAATTTGATGTTCTGGTGACTAGAACATCAAGAAAAGAGGGTGTTCCATCAGATTATGTATCCATTATAAATTTAATATGAGGATGCATATTATTTAAATGTAAGAAAAAATAATCTAATTTATTTTTTCCTTGTTGCCATATGATAAAAGTGTCATCCATGTATCTGAGCCAAATGAGAGGTTTTAAAGATGATGATTCTAAAGCTTGAGTTTCTATATTTTCCATGAATAAATCAGCTATTACTCCTGAGATAGATGAGCCCATAGGAGTACCAAAAACTTGTCTGTAATGCTGTCCATTGTATAGAAAATATGTGTTCAAAAGACAAGGTTTAATCAAAGCATTAATATGGTCTGGTAAATTGCAATGTTGTGAAATTATATTTAAAGTTTCATAAAAATGGACAAATATAAAACAAAAAGTTGATAAATCAGCTATTTGGATTTGTGTTCCATATGTAAAATGAACTACAGACAGTATTGGATGTATAATAAAATGCTATAATATAGATACATCATTTTACTCATCAAAAGATCAGCAATATAATAACTAAGTCTAAGGTTTCAATCCCTATTGAATCTTATGGTGTTTATCAAATCTCATGTAAAAATTGTAAAGCGTCTTACATAGGTATGAGTAATCATCACATCAGTGTTAGGAGAGATGAGCATGCTAATGCAGTTAAACAACACTCATCATCATCAGCCCCCTTACTACATATTATAGATTCAGGTCATATATTTATTTTTCTAATACCAGGATCATATCCAGATGTGATAATCTTTACCAGTGCAAAATTAGAAAAGCCATTGATATACTTAAAAGGCTAGATTATATCAATAAGCGACATGATACTTGCAAACTTTCTTCTATCTGGAAAGATTTTTTTAAAAAACATTTAATTTAACATTTTTGCTACTGGTAGAACTTTAACATTTTTTTTTCAAATCAATGATTGTAGCACCTCTACAACCATCTTTCTACCTTTTATCACCCAGTGGATGACTTGTGTGATCAAGATGAAATGACGATATATCAATATTTAAATTTTTTAACACGGATGAACCCGCAAAATATGTTTTATATATATTAGTATCAGAAATAGTAAGGTTGTTTTAGATTAAATTCAGTAGTTTTTATTTTCTTAAAAATTGTATGGTACTTAAGGATTAGTCAGGACACCAAAATTGATTATGGATAATTCTAAACACTATGGTTGATAACCATGGTTTCTTTTTGTATTATATATTTTCAGGAGCTTAATTATCTCGTAAGTGTAATGAATATGTTTTACTTTTTAGTATTAAAAAATATCAATAAATCAATTACAAAGTTCTATTAATTTTAATAAATAGCAATAAATGTATTATAAATTCTATTCACAATATGTAATTTATTACCCTAGTAGTACTTATTTAGTGGCGTATTCAAAAAGTCCAGCAATTGCTTTATAATAACTGTCCTAGGGAGGACAGCTGCTATTCTTATGAATGCTATTAAATAAAATGTAGCTGATGGACCTATGATTTATTTAGATTGCTGTAAGGCATATAAAACAGATGATTTACACCATTCTACTTTTGAACATTTTAAAAGTCAATTGGATCAATATTCACGTGCGCATGCATGAAACCTTGAAAGACTATGGGTCCAGCCATATGTCAGAACAAGATGCATAAGGGAATCATTTTCCAACAGATACAATTCTATTTTTCAAAATTTATGTGTTGAAGCATGCACAAAGCATAAAATGAATTTGGGTCGATTTTGCAGATCATTAGAGATTTCAGGACACTGACATGAATAATCCACATTAGATACATTTTGTTCTTTTTTAAAAAAAATCCAATTGCTTGAATTATTAAATTTTATTTTTTATTTAAAATTAATGGTTATAGTTTGTGTTATTTCTGTAAATGAAATTTATGATACATTTATTGCTATTTATTAAAGTTAACAGAAATTTATAATTCATTTATTGATATTTTTTATAATTAGTATATAAAACATATTCCTTAGGGTTGCAAGATAACTATGCCCCTGAAAATACATTCATAGCTGTAAACCATAGTGTCCTGATTTATCTGTAATCAATCTTGGTGTCTGCCTAATCCTTAAGTACCAACAGTACTCTTATACACATTTGTCTGAATTAAATTATTATAAAAATTTCACTCTCAGAGAGATATAACTTCAATATTGTCTATGAATATTGCATATTGTATTGGTTATGGTTGAAGTACATAAAAAAATAATGTCTGAGTTTTAAATATTTCATCTAATTGGGAAAAAATGTTAAGACCAACTCCAGACTTGAACTTAGTTCATTAATATGAAGGATGATATAGTATGTTGGTTAGCACTGTTCTCTATCACAGATATTATGTGTGGAAAAAACATCAGCATTGAATATTGGGCTTAGAATGTTTTGTCAGTCATCTGGTTAATAGGCATTATGACTAGTCATCCTATATTGCTGCAAATGGCTATCTAGCTATTATTAGCTAGAAAGTACATGTTTTGGATTAATATGCTTTAGGCAAATAGTTTTTGATATGTTTTCAGCAAAATCAAGAATGTAAATATTATATAAATTGAATTTCATGTACTAAACATTGAATTCATGAATTAGTTTAATTTTTCTAGCAAAAATGCTAATTTATAAGTCATTTTATCAGGAGACTTTACTATACCACACTAAATACATAATTCTAAATCTATATATGAATTTCAAAATTAAAGTTAAACAAACAATAAAAACAAATTATACAAATCAATTTAACTAGCTATTGTTTTGTTTTAGAATCAATTGACTCCATCATCTCTCATTTGAAGCTTATTTTATAAAAAAGACAACAGCCACAAATTAAATAAAAATATTTATTTATATAGTAAAAATGCAAAAAAAAGCAAAAACATATTTTCAACATTACTATGAAAATAATCTCTTCTGACATTGATGGTGAAGATTACCAGAAAGCTGTCACATTTTATTTTTATGACATTATTTAAGTTTTATGATGTCCTAAGCTATGCATTTTTGAGATTCCTTCTAGAATTAGATATAAAAAAAATTCTAATGAATTGATAAAATGGATTTCAAAAACATCATAACAAACTATTCTTCAATACACCAATAATGATACTTTAATTAGCAATCTCTTTGATAAAAATGAATCCTTATTTCAGTATTTGAACTAACATCTGAGACATTGTTAATTATTTATAAATATAATTGATTTAATATCTAACTGAAAGACCAGTTGTATGATATCATGTAATATTTTTGGTGAAAATATTTTATATTCTCATTAAATTCTAAAAAAATACATTGAGCCTTGGGGCTTGTAAAATGTAGGATCCCAAGCTATATCTTATTTAGCTTATAGGTAAATATAAGTTTATATTCCTGTAGCACTGTTAACAAATAATATGATAATGATATATTATTTTTAAAAGGTATAATAATTTTTTTCAAAAATACTATTTTTCATTGGATGTATTGTAAGTCTGAGGAATATAAAAAAATTATTAAGAATAGATAATAATATGGTGAATTCCTGGTACAGAAGTGGTACACACCTATCTTACCTTTGACCTGGATTCGAATCTTGACTGATTAAATCTTGAAAATATCTTCAGGTTCTAATTAGATTTAAGTATTTTTAAAGCAATTGATCCATGGTCAACCTAATTAACTTTATGAAATTAGTAAATAGGTATCTAGCTATTCTTTACTAAAAAGTAAAATAGAAAACAATCCTCAAACACTCATTTCCTGCAGTGGATAAAGTTTGATGCATAATGTTTCACTGTTTTGAATATAAAGACTATTGCATTATATTGTGCTAGTCAAAGTCTGTTACACACAAACCCATATATATATATATATTGTGACCCTGTGCTATTATATATATATATATATTGTGACCCTGTGCTATTGCACATTGTCCTATCCAACTGATTAACTTATGTATTCATGCTATTTTTTAAAAAATAAATAATGGAAGATAATAAAGTTATTGTAAAAATAAAAGATATATAAAGCTAAAGTTTTAGTTTAATTGATATAATCAATATTCAAGCAATTATAAGCACTAAAGATACAATTTGTAATGATTTAAAAGTAATTAGAATGTGTAGCTTTAATAATTAATTAATAAATATGGTTTAAGAAAAAATTGGGGCTTAGTTTTACAGCAAATGAAAATTAAATAGAGTCAGATATAATATAAGATTGAGTAAAGTTAATTTACATACTTAAAAATTATAAGATAGGTTAGTAGATTTAATTATCTTATAATATCATTATTAAATTAGTTTTTCAAGTTGATTAATAATTTATGAAAGTTATTATATTATTAGTGTTCAAAAGATTTCAATAAAGTTAGTGTATTTGAAATAATATTAAAATAAGTTAAAAATACACAAAATTATTATTAAACAGAGTAAATTAGAAAGAATGTAAAGTAATTTCCTTCTGTCTGTGTGGGAAGTTATATGAACACATGGAGGTTTATTAAAAATGTTACTTATTATAAGTATAGTTAATTTTAGTTTATTGAATATTTTAAAACAAATGAATAATTAATTTAATATTGTAAGTGTTTAAACTGAATAGGTTTAAAAGTTTCTGATAAATTAAAAATAATTTCAAAATAATAAATGTGTTATTTATTTTATTGTTTTATTTTTTTTATTAAGTAAATAATAAAAGTAAAGTTCAATTTCTAAAGAAAGTGTAAATTATCACATGATCCTTGAAAGTCGATCAATATTATATAATTTTTAAATTAGTTCTATGTTGTAATTTACATATTTTTTTATAGATGTTACTTTTTAGAAGGTGTGGTTAATTAAAATGCCTATCAAAAATAAAGCTATAAAAGGGATTTTTTTCAGTGGTGTCAGTGTGTGTGCTTGCTTGTACTTCTGACTGAACTCTTATTTTCTCATCCCAAGAAGACAATAATAGTTGATTTCAATTTTTTTTATTTATTCTAAATTTTATTTTAAAGTGTTATTTTTTATAACTCTTATTATTGTCTTAAGTAACAATGCACTACTAGAAAAAAGATAAGGGGTTAAGATTTTTCCTATGCTTAACCTAATCTGGGAAATTCAAAAGAAAGTAATAAAATTCCTTAAGAAAAATTATGCCTATTATTAATTTGCTTTATCCAACTACACTTGATCCAACAGTTATGAAGAGAAAAGGCAATATGATTTGCATTATCTTTTAAAACCATAATGAACATTGTTCTGAATCATTCCTATTTAATATTTTTTATTTTTGGTAAAGCAAAATTTAAATTAACCATTGAAAGACATTTGAAATTTAATTTAAAGAAAAAAATGCTTCAACTCAAATTGACATTAGTTAATGTTAAAATGTACAACTCCTGACTATCTAAGTGATTAGTTCATTTTAAAATGTTATCTTGATAAAGACTTTTAAATGCTGACTTACCTATTTGATAAAAGATAAATATTACTCTGAGATAACTATATTAATGTTTTCAAAATAATATTTTAATTTGCAAAGTGCAGATAGTTGAAAATTGAAGTAAATTGAGATACTGCTGAATCTCACTGCAAATTAAAATATTACTTACATACTTTACTGCTTGTTATGCATTCTAAAAACTACTACGTAGTAAATCATAGAATTTCACATTGTATGTTTATGATTTAGACTCAGTGAGTTAATTATGAAGATATTTAAAGCTTCAAGCTTTCAAACCTAAATACTTATGTCTGGCTTAGATATATAGAAAGAAAAGTTGAGAGAAGGGGGCCACCCTTTTTCTCATAAAGTCTTTGTTGTGCGTTTGGGTTTGATTATCGTTTAGATGGCTATCATGACATCTGTCTGGATGTCAGATAGGTATTTTAACGAGTGCAGTGAGATTCAGCAGTATCTCAATTTATTTCAGTTTTCAAAATATAAAATGGGTAAATACATTAATAAGAAGTTTTATGAAAAAAATGATTTTAATAACAATATTATGAAATATAGAAGTAAACTATCACATGCTCACCATCTCTATACTAGCACATAATTGTTGTAAACAAAGGCAAAACTCTCCATACAGTAGTGCCACCTATGGAGAGTTTTGCTTTTGTAATCTATTTATCTTTCTGACTTTTAAATAAATAGTAATTTTTAAATTGCTATTATTATTAAGTGCTCTTGAGTAAACAGAATGCTATTTTAAAAGAAGTTTTAAAGTGTTCTTTAAAAATGAAGAACTCTTCAGTTTTCCAATGTATAACCATGGACCAATTTAATAAAAATGTTTATATTAAAACAACTTACAGCTAATTCTTTGAACAAACCTGTGAATGACTAAATGGATCCAAATCTTCTGCAAAAATTTTTTCTTAAGTGTTGCTATTTTGTATCATTTGTCTTTGGAAGGTCATAAATGCTTTGTTGTTGTAAAATGTGATAAGATATGGAAGCTTTGCATATACAAATAATTTTATGGCAAGAGGCCATCGTTTTCCCATGTTGGATAGCTCACCACAAAAGGACTCAGATAAACCACTATGGGTGTTTAAAGTAATAAAAATAATTTATTATTTATTATTATTTTAATATTACGCCAAGGTATTTTCCTTAATTATATATAATTATGCATTTACTCTTATGATAGAGAAGGTGGTTTAAAGTCAAATATGTGAGATACATGTCCAGGTAAAAATACACATATTTTTAAATTTATGAAAGTATTTATCATTACTACATTTCCTTTTTATGGGTAAAGAACCAGCATTGGTTTATCAGAAGCTTGCAATAGTCTTTAAATATTATGATATAATAATTTAATTATGAAGTTTTTCATATGACAAAGTATTTATTAATATATGTAGCATTATTTGCCTATGCCATTTATGGTCATTTTAATTTATAAAACTTTATGCTATTGTTAGTGAATATGTGTGTTTCTTATTAATTGCAAAGTTTTATTATGCTACTTAAAGTATTTTATAGTCATTTGACTTGCATTTTATCTGGTGGTATATTGTTTAATGTATGTATTTTTAGAGATTGAAGATATATTTATCTAGTTTTTCAGTGATATTTTTTTTATCTTGCCATGGTTTTGTCTAGGATATATGCTAGTCCCATTTTGATAAGTATGGGATGCATGTGGCTTTATTAAATGTTGTATCTTACTTAGATTATACTTTGGAGGACTGAGCATGCTCTCCCCAATGTTTAGTATTTATTTCTCATGACAGGATTATATCTTATGATTGTTGTCATACTTAGTATAGCTTGATTTATACAGAGGATCTTTCCTGTGGTATATATCCCTTTTCATATGTTGAGACATTGTCCACACATATTTACCTAAGAAAAGGTATTGAAATATGGCATTGCTTCTTTCCAGGTATGTAGTTGATGCTCTGAAGAGCCTTTCTTTCTTCTGTCTCTCATGAAGGTATTTATTTATATACCACCATGCAAGGTGAAGTTATTGACATTTTAAGATTGTCATGGCAATGATAAGATAGAATTTTGAATTGCATAGTCACTTCAGGGACACTTGTCTATCCTTAGTGTTTAGTTTAGTGAAGTAATGTATGTATTGTACTATTATGTCTTGCCAGAAGTTTACAAGCAAAGCAACAAATATATTAATAATTTATTGTTTATTTGTGTGTAGCATAATAAGAGATGCACACATGCAATATTATCATTATCACCATCCAGAAGTAGTTCACTAATGGATTGGTAAGACAATTAAAGAGTTAAAATAATTTATGTAACATGGGCAAAATCTAATATGTTGTGTGTATGGCTTCTGAAGTGTTTTTTCATATTTTTATTAAGTAAATAATGCCAGACAGTAGTTTTCTTTTCTGTTTTATATAATTAATTTATTATAACACTTTGCTGATAAAAATTCAGTCATTTGTCAGTTAGGATTTAAGTGTTTCTAATTTTTAGTGTGGTTTGTAAATGCTATCAGTAGAATAATACAAATTAATATGATAAGCAATAGTAGCTTACTAGCTATAAAGTGTATCTTAGAGATATATTTTGAAAGCTATTTAGAAAATAAGTAGTTTATAAAAATAGCATAACCTAAAATAAATAAATATATATTACAAATAAATTAGCAGATAGTGAAGTAGTCTTACTTTAAAATGAACATGTCATAAGATAAATCACCCAAATGTTTGTATAAGTAGTCTGAATCTTTGCAAGTGTGTAGGAAATTATGTTATCAATTATTTTTATTGCATCCTGTATAATAAAATAGGACTTATGTTTGCAGATGACCTTTCTTTGGCAGAAAGATGTAAATAAATCTTGTAAAATGTAAATGTGATGTTCGCTGTTAATAAATATGTGTATTATTACTAGAATTTAGTCTTTGTTATCTATATATGATTTCTTGTATCCTGAATTCTTAATTATATTACAGAAATCTTGGTAAATCACATAATCAATTTTATAAGACATAGATCCAAATTTAAAAATGCAAAGGTTACATAAGTATTATAATTCCAAAGATAGGAGTTGGATTTGAAAGACTCAAATATTTATTTGATTTTATTTTGGATTCATTATACATTTCAGACTGCATATTATTTATTATTTCCCAAATATATAGAATATATTATTTAGAAATTGATTTCTAGATTATGTTATTGATGAGTATTACAATGGATGTAATAGGTACCATTTCTTTCTAGATACTCGAATGTCATCCTGGGTGAAAGACTTTAAAATTTCTGAATTTATATTTTTTTTTATTATGTGATTATTAGTTAGATCAAACATTTCTTTTATTAATTGTTGTTATTATAATATATTGGGATCATCATCATCATCAACCACTATCAATCCACTGCAGGATGAAGGTCTCTCCAAGTTCAATCCATCTTCTTCGATCTTTAGCTTCTCTTCTCCACATCATCCCTGCACATTTTCTTATTTCATCCATCCATCTCACATGTGGTCTCTTTCTGGGCCTTTTACAATCTCTTGGAATCCAGTTTAAGATTACAAGTGTCCATCTATTATCATGTCTTCTAGCAATATGTCCAGCTCAACTCCATTTCAGTCTTTTAATTTTTTCAATGAAGTCAGTAACACCTGTTTGTTCTCTTACCCATATATTGTGTTTTCAATCTCTTCTTGTTATTCCCAACATTAGTTCATAGTAGAAGTGTATGTCTCCTTTATTCTACTAGGATGACATTCATTTATTCAACATGATATGATGATTAATATTCAAAATTAGTAAAAAAAAAAGAACCCTGAGATCATTATCTTTAACTGAGGTTTAAAGTTATATTATATCTGTGCTAGAGATAATCATTAGTTTTGAAAATGATTAGTAATAATCATTATTGTATTTATCTGAGATGGTTGAATCAAAGTTATGAGTGGAGTAAGTTTGACAATGGTAAATAAAAATGTAATCATTTATTCTAGATAAATACTCTTCATATAATAGAGATATATATGGTAGATAGTGACCTGGGCCAACTGATGAGTGCTGGTTCAGCATGAAATGCATCTTGGGGGTCATTTGTCTTTTATTGTATCTTCATTTATATGAATTTTAAAAGAATGGGGAAATATGGAAGTTGTTTAATATATCTATATATTATTTCATGATTATTCAAATTAATTTTATCATTACAAAAGTCAATAGTGTGACATCAAGAAACGAATTATAGGTTCAGTGAGCTATAAGAAAAGTACATTGGTTTTTACTCTAGAAGAGTTTATGTCGGATCAGATCATGGCGATAAAATGGATTGGTGATTAATATTTGTTTCTTAAGATATTTCAAGAAGAGATAATAAAGGAAATTCATTATAAGATTTTATATCACAAGCAAATACTTATATTACTTGGGGAATGCATTTTAACATACGGAAAGTTGCTTGATTTGAAAAGTAGTGTTTAAGAATGAGTGAGGATTCTCCTCTTCTTAATTTATTTGTTTACATTATAATAATATGCTTTTATTATTAGTTTAAATTCTTTTAATATTTTAATACATGTGTCTATAGTAAATTTTACTATAACCAATAACTCACTGAACTTAGCCGAAGGATTTCATCATCATCAGCCTTAGGGTCTCCGACAGGTTTTTCTTTTTCATAACTCTAACTTTTTCTTTTGGTTATAATATATATAATGTACGTTTACAAATCAAATCAGTTTAAATATATTTTTATTTGGATTTTTTTTAAAAGAAAAAAACTAATATAATTTAGCCATTAATTAAACTAAGTATTAAACACAGACAACTAATGAGTTCAATTTCTGTATTGGGCATCCAATTTAGTTTTCTTTACGGTGGAGTCTACGGATGCAATTCCTTCGAGACCAATATTTCCTTTCTTCGTAATTACATCTCCAGCTGGTTGCTAATATTTTAAACTATGGGTTTTCGAAAAAATCCTCAACCCGTTCAAAACACAATAGACGAAATTTCTAACTTTTCCAATCAACGTAAATTGAAATTTATTTACTCAGCATGACAAGAATTTTTCAGTTCTCTAACAATACAAATACCTATTTCAAAACTTAATTACTTTAGATATAAATTTTTTAGCCATAAACTATATATATAAACTTGCCTTCTAGTAAAAATATTTAAAATATTTTTATTTTAAATAATTGTAATAGTTAAAGTAAGTGATAAGTACAATATTAGTATCAATTATATTAGAATGTACGAGTGATTATATTACTTTATGTTTTTTTTTATTATATAAAAATGTAATTTCTTTTATATTTTAGTCATAGGCTTGAAAAATAATGGGATTATCTCTCAGGGATTATCTCTCAGGACTGGTGAAAATAAAACTACCAAAATTTTCATTTTGCCTATATATATAGATTAATGGTGCTTCTTATCATATAGATTGAAAAACAAAGAAAACTATTTTGTGGTCGAGTGGTCAGCACAGCCGCCTTACAAGAAGTTCCGGGTTTGCGGGTTCGCTTCCCGGCCGATGCTTTCACACATGAAAAAAAAACAAAAACAAAGGAAACTGTTTCGTGACTATATAGTGTTCTTCAACCAAAACTTAGAAAGTTCTTAGTATTTTTTATCATCCTTATCCATTTATTTACTCAAGTTCATATTAATAATATTTTGATACCAAGATTTTATTAACTCATTGTTTGTGAATGAATAGGGATACTTTATTTGACCATTATGATATTTTTATACTATTATTTACTTAATTTTGACAAGACTATAGATGTCTGACAAGTCTTTCATTTTATTTATGTTCCTTTGTCTTAATTTTGTTATCATTATTTTCAATTATTATTCATATCTCCAAGTTTAAATCAGTTTCTCTGCCACCTCTCTGTTTCACATCATACCACCTCCCAAAACTTACTTATTTCTTCGATTCATGTTACTTGTGGTGTCTTTCTAGATCTCTTACAATTTATGGAATCCAGTTAAAACATCAGCTATCCAACTGTTATGATCTGTGTTTATCCATAGCTAAATGAATTGGGGATTGTATCAATATGTTTCTAAAACAGGTATTATTATATAAAACGATTATCCTTAAATATAACACCAATTTTTACGTTGAAATATGAATTTTTTTCTACAGTCCAGGCTTTTTCATACCTGCACTTCTATATGTAATATATAGGGGGTTTGAACTCAGACTTTCACATGACCCTCAACCATCCATGCTATCTTATACCACTGATACATGTCTGTGATCAAGTATATCAGTTGTATGAGATAGCATGGATGGTTGAGGGTTGTGTGAAAGTCTGAGTTCAAACCCCTGTATACTAATTGTTACTGTGAAATGTACTTATTCTATTTAACAACATTGTACTGATCTAATCATATTTATACAGTATTGTCTCATCAGGACATTTGTATTAAAAATGCATCAAAAATTAAATGATTACACTAATGTTTAATTGCTCACTTAGTATATTCTTGTTTAAATTAATTATTTCATAAATATTTGATTAAACTATATTTTAAAATAATATAATCAAATAGTTTATTTCTTGGGAGTTCAGAAAAAGGTTGAACTTCTAAAGTGACAGTACCGGTTCCAATCCATAGACTTGACCTCCTGTGTCTATCACTCTATTACTATATGCTATATTCTATTTAATATATAATATTTTAAGCTATGATATGTATTAATACATATAATTTTTCCTATAATAATAATAAAATTAAAACACATTAAACTCCCACTTTTAGTTACTTTGTTTTATTCAATATAGATCTGTTGTTTAATATATAATGGGAAGAAACTCTCCTTATAGAAGTGATGCAGTTATTATATTTATTTAATATTTTAATATTATTTATTTTACTCTTAATAAAATTATTACTGCTTTTAAAACCATAATATCTTTTTTATATAACAAATGGGGCTACAACAATAAATACCATTAAATATTAATCTACTTTTCAATTTATATTAAAGTATTTAGAAAATAGTTTACAATCATAGAACTACTGCGCCACTTCTTATCTAGTTTATACCTAATTGACAGATCCATGTATAGTGTTGTATTCTCATTTATTTGCATTATAATTAATTGGTTTCAAATTAATAACTGATGATGTCCATATATATGCAATTTATTTATCATCTTCTAGATTTATACATGTTGACAAAGATATATTGAACAGTACAAACATTAAAAGAGAACAACAAAAACAAACAAATAGAGATCATGTGACATTCAAGCATCAAAACAAGTAGGTTGAGTTGTATTTTTTTATATTGGACTACTTCCATCATCTAATATGTGTGTTGAATGTCTTTAGAACAATATAATTTTATTTAAATATTCCAATTACATTCACTAACTGTTAGTAATATCACAGCAAACAGGTTAATATATGCACTAACTGTTAGTAATATCACAGCAAACAGGTGATATTATAACAGTGCACATATTAATCTGTTTGCTGTGATGTTACTAACAGTTGGTGCATATATTAACATGTTTGCTGTAATATTACTAATAGTTGGTGCATATACTAACCTGTTTGCTGTGATATTACTAACAGTTGAATGTAATTGAAATATTTAAATAAAATTAAATTGTTCTAAAGACATTCAACACACATATTAGATGATGAAAATAGTCCAATATAAAAATACAACTAGAACACCATCACCACAAACCTTCAGGGAACACTAAGTAGATTGAGCTTCAATATAGGTAATTTTGTCTCTAGAAACCAACCTCTTACTATTGTTCTGTTTCTGTTCATGTCCATTACAACTCAATCCATCAATTAGCAGAATCAAAATGTTAAAATGTTTAACAAGCAATAATACTTTTTTTTTCAATAAGTGACCTGATTTTATCAAACAGAACTTTATCAAGTAAAAATCATGTTAAACCATTAAGCATCACATGATCACTATCTTTTATCCTAGCACATAGTTGTTTATAAACAAAGCAAAATTCTCCATACAGTAGTGCCACCTTATGCCAACCAGAGTAATCGATCAATGCCAGAAGGCTTGTGCATAAAATCCCTATCTAATGCTTACTCATCCAATATCCCCAGACTAGTTTCTGGTTTGTGGCCATTGTCAGTGAGGAGCTTTGGATCTGAGAGCACTGCACTTAGATCTTAGGTGCAGTGCTCTCAGATCCAAAGCTCCTCACTGATGATGGCCACAAGCCAGAAACTAGTCTGGGGATATTGGATGAGTAAGCATTAGATAGGGATTTTATGCACAAGCCTTCTGGCATTGATCGATTACTCTGGTTGGCACAAGGTGGCACTACTGTATGGAGAGTTTTGCTATGTTTATAAAAATCATGTTAACATGTTTTGAAGTTTATTAATTTAACAGTATAATATTTATGGTGAAAATCTATATTTTAAAACTTATCATGATATTGAAACATAAAATAATCATAATACAAATTTAAGTAACAATGAACTTAAGTTCATTGAATAAAAAAATAGTTACTCTTCCTTAAAGTGGTATTAAGGACTTTGGGCAGAACCTATTGTTGTTGTGTTCTTTTAAATTGTGCTAGTACTGCCATCTATTGAGATATTTCACTAATGACTATTAAAAAGAACAAAATAGCATACTTTCAAATATTAATTTTTTAATTTAAAATAATATAAACAGTCCAGTTTAATTGAATAGTGTCAAGGTTAAAGTATTTTAATCTTTTAGTCCTGCTTTTATGTCTTTAATAAATTTAATCTTTTATAATCTATTTTAAGACTATTTGTGAGATTATTTTGAAATTTTTTTGGAATAAGTAAAAACTTGATTTTAATGAAATTTATTAAGATTCATGATTAATTTTACACAATAATTGTATAATAATTATTAAAAATCAAAATTGCATATGATTATACTTTTATTTTATACTTATATGTTTATTTTTAAAAATAGAAGTTAATAAATTATATCATAACACAAAAATAAATATCATGGTTATTCTAAACACCAAAATTGATGATTAGATGATATTTTGATATATTCTGAAAATAATAAAGCAATTTTAATATTTTAATGCAAAATATGATATATTTATATATATGTGTATCAGAAATTAACACATATTCATTCATGTTTTAAAAATAAACTTCAAATAAAAAACATTTTCTTGATTTTCTGAAGTCTGTTTTCTGGATACCATTGAATGATGTTTTGCATCTTTTGATCTCAGTAAAACTCTTTTTTTTTTAATTTTCAAAGATTGAATATGATTTTTCAGAATGTTTTTATTTGTAAATATATATTTCTACTGAAATGAATTTACTTTATTGAATTCTGATTTAAAATAACAGTTTAATACTAAAGTCAAAAGTTCAAAGATTACAAAAAGTGTCATCAGGGAGAATGATGAATTTGACACAGTGCAGGAGAGTTAAAAGTCAAAAGCAGATTTTCACTCTGGAGAATTACAATGTAAGTTTGAGCAATTAGTGATTAACAAATGCATTTAAAATTCCTATTGTTAATATTTAGATCCACATCCTTAAAATGTTTTCTGGCTTCCACCATAATCAATGGCACATGGGGCTCAAGTTACTAACAAATATTCAAGATATACAACTTATTTCAACCTTCATTGATTAACAAAAATTGGTTTGAGTATGTGTGTTTAAATTCTAAAAATAGATATTCTATATGCATTTAGTAATCACCGATTACTCAAATTTCTATTGGATGGTATCTTGAGTGAAGAGTTCTTTGTTATTATATTATCTAGCTATAACTTGGTGTATTAAAATTTCTATTGTTTCTCTTGCATTGCTTATAGTAATAATTGCTTTATAATAAAACTATGTGTCACTTTCTTTTTTGGATAAATAACAAAATGAATGAGATGCTTTGTAAACAATTTAGATACTTAGCGGCAGAGGTTCAGTAATTCACCAAAGTAAAAATAATTGCTGGAATGAAGCCACTTTATGATTATAATTATGAAATGCTAAAAATAACATATTGATCTGAAAAATGTATCCTATTCCATCAAATTATTGTATGACTGCTGTATTCAGCTTATAGTAATAATAAAAATAACAGATTATATAAACTTCTGGATTCAAGCTCATGCTGTTATTGTAATTCAGGGGTCCCCAACCTTATGCCCACTGGCACCATGGTGCCCGCAGACCATTTTATGTGTGCCCGCCGCTATCCAAGCACAATAAAAAATTATTTATCTGACCCAAATAAATTTACTTTTTAAATTTTTTTATAAATTATTGTATTATATTGTAATCAAATTGTAGGGCATACTATACTTTTACGCATAAAATATAAACGTTAATTATGTTAAAATTTTATTTTTGAAATAAATATTTTTTTGTACATTATATGTATTATTAACAATATCCAACTATAAATTTACATTGAAAAAATAAATGGTGCCCATCACCTGGTTGAAAAAATAAATGGTGCCCATCACCTAGCCGGTATTATAGAATGTGCTCTTAAGTGCAAAAAGGTTGAGGACCCCATTTGAATGTCACATGACATAGTGAACAAATAACTATTTGATTATTTCTTTCTAATGGATGGTATGTTTTTACTTGCCTATTTTCAACATTGATTAATTCATGTCTGGATTTTAAAAACATTTTTGTGTACCAAATGATTACCCTTCAATAGACTTATTCTTCAAGTATAACAATTAATAATTAATTCAATATTGTTGTGTTTATAGCATATTAAAAAGACAAGAATTTAATAATACTACAAAAGCAAAAATATTTTAGCAATAATTTAAACTTTTAACCTTTCTCTAGAATTGAACACAAGATGGCAGCAGTTTACACTGAACATCACTTTTACAATTTTTCCCCATTGTAATGGCAAAATAATTAATTAAAATAATGTTAAAAGTTATTTTTATGATTTTAGTTATTATTCTATTTCATAGTTATTAAAAAATTAAAGAATATCTTTAAAAAAAAACCATTAGTACAATATCCAGTATTGCATTTCATTAAATCATAAATGAATTTACAGCCAAATTTCTTCACTTATTTATTTATTTTGTAAAATTGTTTATATATCTTTCTTTTTTAGCTTTCCCATTGATATCATTGCAATAAATATTTAGATGATGTAAGCCAAACTTGCTTTAGGTCAAACACTTTTTTGTTCATTACTAACAGAAGGTTGTACTTTGATCTCCTGTCTTCACTTTATTTTTTTTTCATGTGTCATAGCATCGGCCGGGAAGCGAACCCGCTAACCCGGGCCAACTGCTTGTAAGGCGGCTGTGCTGACCTCTCGACCACCAATGCTTGACACTTTATTATTTTTTTTAAAAAAAATATTTAGAAAGTTAATATTTTAGACTCTCATTTTAAAATTATGTTTTTGATAAATTGTACAATATGAATTATATTGTAAAATAACTTTTATTTTGTTTGAAAATAAATTAATAAGAAAAAACAATAATATCCTCTTAGTAATTTAAAAATGACTGCTGTTGAATTAAAATTCTCAGAAAATCTCATATTATAAAATGGCTCCAATTTCTATTTATTAAAGCATTCACCCAATAGTCTCTCTATTATTTTAAAGTTTATCTCTTTCCATAAGAACTTAGGTTATACTGCACAAAAAGGCAAAACGATAACACAAATACAGAAGCAGTTTTTGAAGTCAAAATATATTTTCTTAAGATATTCTGTAACATCAATGAAGATATAAATAAATGAATGACTTATTTCTCAGAAGTTTATAAAATGTTTAACCACCTGAGAAATCAGAGTTCTGATTGCAATTGATAAAACTTAAGCTATTGCTCTACTCAATGCAAAATGAAAATATTATTAATATATTAGGGGTCATCCTAAAAAACCAACCTCCCAGAATTCATTCTGCTCACTCACACCCTTAGGGAGAGCTTACGAAAAAAATATTTATTTCTAACAACTTTTTTTCATACTATATATAGGGACTTTTTGAAATTCCAACAATACTACATTAAAGTTGAATAAAATTAGAAAAGAATTATATTAAACACACACACGCATATATATATAAGATTGAAAAATTCCACAATTTAATGCATTGCATAAAATATTCACTTATATTTTTTTTTTGCAAAACTTCTTAGGGTTGATATATATTTCCAAGTTCTACTTTCGAAAGTAAATTATTTATTGCCAAAGTAAAGAAAGATCTATTACCAATGCTTTTAGATTATTTTGCCAAAGACTGGAACAAAATGCTGCAACATTCACATATCTTGAGTTTTTCTCAACTTTCAAGCACAATCAGACATTAAAACAGGCAGAACTCTCCATACTGTAGTGCCACTCAGTGCAAGCCAGAATAATCAATGAATGCCATAAGGCTAGTGCATAAAATCCCTATGTAATGCTACTCATCCAATATCCTCAGACTAGTTTCTAGCCATGACTTTCATCAGTGAGGAGCCTTGAATCTGAGAATACTGCACCTAGACCTTGGGATCTAATGCAACCCACTAACATCCACCTTTTTATCTGTACTTAACTACAAAACTATAAGTTTAAAATTGAAAACACCTTAATATTTTCAATCAAAGCTCAGTAGCTTATATAGTCATATAGGTCTGAGCTCAGTTCAGTACTTAGACATTTTGGTGTTTTTGGTTCTTCTGTATGGAGAGTTTGCCTGTTTTAATAACAGTTATGAACAAGCATAAGAAATGGTGATCATGTGGTGTTTAGTGGTTTAATACACAATCAAACACGTTACACAAAATCATCACTAAATATTTAATTTAACAAACTTTAAAAAAAAGTCTATAAGTAACATTTATATATTTTAACAAAAACTATAAAATTATTTTTAAAAAAAGTTCTATATTTCCTGCTTTAACTAAGTTTGCATTAACTTTTTTATAAAATATACCTTTATTCTTTTTTCTTTAACATATTTTTAATTGGGCCAGAGTTTATGGAGAATATAAATAATTATTAATATTTTTTCAAAATACTTTCTTTATTACAGATTTATTGTTTCTGCAAGATTTTTCACAAAAGCTTGATCTTTTTTTTAATGATGGCCATATAGGAGAAATTTACATCTGGAATTTATATTGAATTATCTCATTTGTTTCTATTTTTGTTTCACTTGCCATATTATGTATAGGGTAAATAGTAATAGATGACCTTACAAATGTTAAGTAACGAATATTAAATGACATCAATTACAAGCAAACTTTTATTCTGATGTAAAATGCTTAATAGATGGCATTAATTTTATAAGAATATATAAGAAAAAAATTAATAAAAATATTGGAATAAAATCCTTGTTTTTTACTTCACCGTTGAGTGGTAAGTTTTATATTGCAAGTGAAGCTTAGTATTATTAGAAAAGAATTATATGGCTGAGCGCTTTCAGAGAACTTAAGTCTCCATATCCATAGCCTATTTTGGGAGTATCAGCTTACATTGAGGTTTTAAATATTTGAAAACCAGGCATTCTTCACAAACCTGGGAGCTTAATTTTAAGTATAGGGGATTTGAATTCAGATTTTCAAGCACCCATTAACTATCCACAGTATCTCATACAGCTGATACACATGTAGAAAAGATAAATAATCACTAATATACGTATTTTGTGCTAAACCAGCACTCATCAGTTGGTCCAGATTATCATCTCTCACACATATATATATAATCAGTGCTCAGTTTATATTAAGATAGCAAATCTTTATACTTTAATGGACAGGCTTCAATTCACTCCAACCTCCAACTTTTCAACCATCCATATCATTGAAAATCTGATGATGAAAACTCAAATCCCATGCTGATGCTAATATTATTGCCATGCCCATGTTGACCTGAAGTTACTCTGACCCCTCATGTATAGGACCATATCCATTTAAATACATATAAGAGGGATGGACAGGATACAAGCTTGATATGTAAATAATTGAAAACCAGGCACTCTTCACAGACCTGGGAGCTTAATTGTAAGTATAGGGGATTTGAACTCAGATTTTCAAGCACCCTTTAACTATCCACATTATCTCATACAATGGATACACATGACCACACACAAGTAGAAAAGATAAATAATCACCAATATATGTATTTCATGCTAAACCAGCACTCATCAGTTGGTCCAGATT
Organism: Epiperipatus broadwayi; assembly: GCA_028023455.1. NCBI lineage: Eukaryota > Metazoa > Onychophora > Udeonychophora > Euonychophora > Peripatidae > Epiperipatus > Epiperipatus broadwayi. Next base: position 4,265,203 of record JAQFVV010006233.1, read on the forward strand.
ATCATCTCCCACACATATATAATCAGTGCTCAGTTTATATTAAGATAGCAAATTTAGCGGTAATTTATGCAAAATTTATTCAAAGTTTTCTTTCATAAAGACCATTTCCTGGAGATTGCAAAGCATAATATTATAATATTTAATAATTCAATACAAGAAGAGAAATGCTATGTCTTAATTCTTGCTAAATATATTTAATATTTACACAATTTTAGACTATAGATTTTATCTTTATAAGATTAAAAAATGTTGTAAAATGTTAAAAATGAAAAGGCTTTGTTTTTATGGAATACCTAAAAAAAAAAACATAAGCATGGTGGAAATATGATAACATAAAAAAACAATTGAATTTTTAAAAAAATGTTTAGCCCCATAAAATTGTCATTTATTTTTGAGGATATCTAAATTATTTCAATTTGTAAAAGCAAAAGATAAAAAATATGTCTATATTTATGCAACATATTTAAAGATAATAGGAAAGCATACTTAAATATACATTTAAATAATGCAAATACAATATTTTATTATTTCAAATTTTTAAGCATTCTTCCTCAGAATTCTCTCCATTACCTTTTTAGTTATTATCAATTTCAAAAAAGTACTTTCAAGGATATTATTAAATAAATTGCTTCCAACCATATATAGTAATTAACAGGGACCCAATGATTTTTTTTACCATCACAAAATGTAAAGAAGTAGTAATAACGATAATAATAATAATAATAATAATAATAATTCAATTCAATTCAATTCAATTTATTTACCGTACAAAACTACAGCATTAAGCCAATTACAGAATTGCACTATAATAACTATACAATAATATACATAAATAATATACATAAATGAGTAAAAATGATGAAAATAATATAATTATATGCCATACTTTTTTACAAGATAAGTAACAAATTTTTTAAAGTCTAAAGAAAAAATATTTTCATTAATAAAATCATGATTATAGGTATTAGGCAAACGAAGCAAAGGTGAAAATTTTAATATGTTAGAGCGACAAACCTTAATATAAAATAAAGTAAATGTACGTGTTTTATGTAAACAATTATTAAACGCAATATTTGAAATTTTGTTAGTTAATATAATTTTTTGATTCACAAGATTATATAAAATTTTAAGATCTCTCATTTTTCTTCTAATGGATAGGGATAGATAATGGTCTTTTAATTTAATGTACTTAGAAAATTTGTCATAAACCAATTGAATTTTGATAATATCTCGTTTGGAACTGGGATTCCAAACGACAGATCCATATTCTAAAATTGGCAAAACCAAAGAGAGAAACAATTTATATTTTGTAAAACTACTAAATTGTCTACCATGCCTTAAAATTGCACCCATAATTTTAAAAGCCTTATTTACTACATTTTCAATATGATGATGAAATGATCCATTGCTTGCAAAAATAATTCCAAGGTCTTTCTGAGTATCAACAAACTTTATATTATGATCTTCAATATAATAAGGACAAATTATCATTTCAGATTTTTTGGAATAAGAAACTGTTGAACACTTATCCATATTAATATCCATTTTATTATCTCTACACCATTTCACAAAACTATTGATATCTTTTTGTAATAATATGCAATCATTAATTGAGTTTATATTCCTAAAAATTTTACAATCATCTGCATAACATAAAATATGCGAAAATTCTAAACTCTCTCCCAAATCATCAATATAAATGTTAAACAATAATGGTGCAAGGATACTGCCCTGAGGTACTCCTATATTACAATAATATGGATTAGAAGAATTATTCTTAAACTTTACATAAGCTGTTCTCTTCTTAATAAAAGATTCAAACCATGCAACCAAATTATAGGAAAAACCTAATTTATACATTTTGAAAAGCAACCTGGAATGATCCACTTTATCAAATGCCTTGGATAAATCAAAATAAACAACATCTAAACGACATTGATTCTCAAAGGCATTAGCAATGTGATCAGTTATTGTTAAAAGATTAGTTTCAGTTGATCTTCCAGGTAAAAAACCATGTTGCACAGGAACCAAAATCTTATTTATGACATTAACAATTTTCTTATAAACACATCTTTCAAATATGCGTGCAACTGTATGAAGCACAGAAATTGGTCTATAATTATTAACATTATCTTTTGAACCATTTTTAAAAATAGGTATAACTTTGGCAAGTTTTAGAGAGTTAGGAAAAATACAATTTTTAATGGAACAATTAAGAATATAACATAAAGGAGCAGCAATATATTCTACACAACCTTTATAAATGAAAGAAGGTATATTGTCATAACCTATACTTGAATGTATTTTGAGTTCTTTGACAGCTGATATAATATCACTATTGTTGAAACAATCGATAGAAATGCTATCATAATAATAATAATAATAATAATAATAATAATAATAATAATAATAATAATAATAATAATAATAATAATAATAATAATAATAATAATAATAATAATAATAATAATAATAATAATAATAATAATAATAATAATAATAATAATAATAATAATAATAATAATAATAATAATAATAATAATAATAATAATTGTTACAAAAAGATAATACATATATAGCTGGTCATATATGGGAAGCAAAAGAATGATTATATATTTTGTCAAGGCAATTTATTAAGAAAGTTTGCAAAATTACTAGAAAAATAAACATCTTCCCATTATATAGCTGCTACATAATTAAGTAGGAAAAAATGTTATGGGTTTGTCTAAGATATTTAAAATAAAAACTATGTCAAAAGAAATATGATTTTCAGTTTTTATGATTCTAGGTTTTAAGGCAGTTTTTAGATGGATTCATGAAACAACTATCCAAATGAGATATATTTTGATGGTGGAGTTTTTACTTTGAAATAACAGGAATTTCCTCTTCTTGGTTCCTACATTTTCAACATGCTGATAATTATATTTCATCAAAAACTTGCTAAAAATCTACACAATATTTTTGATGTTATGACTGCAACTTATTAAGAATTAAGTTTAACAATAATTGTTCTACTTATAGCTATATTTTTACAATGTATAATATAATCACATGAAAGCAGAAAATCCCTCTCCCCAGATGCATTACATGATAAACTAGTGCTAATCAATTATTTCAATCTTAACATGTGATATAATTTCTTTAAAAACATAATTATATATAGGACTATTATTTCACCATTTTTGTTGTATGGAAGTGAAATGTGGTCTTTATTATCAATAAAACATTGTAATCTTTTAATAATGCTCAATAATATTTTGAAAATATGATAATAAATTATAAGACCATTCAATATATCATTTAGCTTATTCAGTATGATAAAAGTGAATGCTGGAAATACTGAAATAGTGGGTAAATAAGAAATATTTTACAAGTTACATAAACATTAAAGCTAGCATTTTACATCCTTTCATCATAGTTTAAGTTGATTACATTTTTATCAGTCAAATATTGTAATGTTCTGGCCATTTTTATGCTAGAGATTGGATTATTTACATTATAAAAATATCTTTAAATTCAAACGAAGAACATTATAACCTACTTTGATGGGTTACATAGATGTAGTATAGAATAGAGAGAAAGTAAGTAAAATAATGGTGCAGTCAGAAAGAAAATTTGTAGCAGAAGAACAATATGTAGAGTTACACTTAACACAAGACACTATGCTTTTTAGAGTGAAAGGTTTATTAAAGAAAAAAATAAATACAACATCCATAAGGTATCAAATAAACTGTCTAGAGTCCCCTAATCTCAAAGAATTTATATTTGTGTTGCCATGCGTAATTTATCTTAACCTTTTAGTTTATCTTTTTTATATAAAAATTTAAATTAATTTACACAATTAAGAGTTACTATGAGTAATATATATTATTAGCAGGGATTTGAACCCAGATTCTCAAGCTACCTTTAATCATCCACTCTATCTTATACAACTGATACACATGACTACATACATGTAAAATATGTATATTGGATATCTTTTTTTTATATGTATGTGGTCATCTGTATTGTTTGTATAAGATGGAGTGAATTACTAAAGAGAGCTTGAAAGTCTGAGTTCAAATCCCAGCTAATTGCATCTAGCTTAAAGTATATATATTATACTTTATTTAAATATTATATATATATATTGAAACAGTAAGGTCTGCTTTGCAAATCTTCGTTTCACCTTTTCTCACCTATTTCCTACCCTCATACCTTAGTTTGAACCCCAATCTATCGTAGTGTGTCTGCAATACGCTTATATACTGAAAATCCCGCCTAATTTTAAACCACGAGTACAATGCTCATATTATATATATAACTCATTTCCAAATAAATAAAAGATTATAGATTATGTATATGTTCACATAATTTTGATTTATTAAAAAGTAGGTTATATAAGTCGTAATTGCACACACACTATGATATGCATTTTAAAACATATCAAAATTATAAATTGTTAAAGTTATTTTGTTTGAATCTATTCACAAATATATTACCGTCATAATATATTTTGATTTAAAATAAAATTCATTTAGTAAATATTCGTTTAGTAAATAGATTCAAATATTGCAATTTAAAAAGTAAAATCATTTTCTTTAATTTAATAAAAGTTATTCCAAATATTTCTGTTAAAATAAATAAGGGACAATAGTTTAATTATTTCATGTTGTAATTAGTTAATGTTATATAAGTTTATCTAAAAACAGCAGATGTCCATTTAAGGTTTTCTTTAATTAATAAAAGTAATTTTAATTAAATCTAGTTTGTAATTCGAATGTCGACAAGGAAATTAACAAAAGAAATTAATTAATGTTGAATTCCTTTAGACATTCTGATGATTTAATTACAGCTGATAAGTCCGATATATTTTTGTAATGCTCCAGGGCAGTTCCATTGTTAAATTCTACTATAAAAAGGAGGTTTTTTTTTGTTCTCCATTCTAATGTTTCTAAGAGAAATCATTCTGAGGTCTAATGTTTCTAATCAAAATTATTGTAGTAATTTGTAAATCTTGACATGATGGAGTAGAATGCAAGAAGGCTATTTCTCTCTGAAATGGTCATATGCTGCCGTAGACCATCGGAAGTTATCACACAAGGAACCCCGAAACTGCTGCTGTCAAAAATATGAACATTTACATGATCACTATCTCATACTATGGAGAGTGTTGTTTTGTTCTGAATTGTTTAATATGAACATTTCCAGATTTTGCTGTTAAATTATATAAAAACCTGCCGACTATCAATCTACCTAAAAATGCTTCTCCAGAGGTAACCCTAAATTAACTCAAGAGCTCTTGTGATAACTAACATGCTATAGCTATTTAAAATTGTTTTTCTTATATTTCACATAACTTCATTATGTATTTATTTAACGTGTTTAAATATACTCAACATTTTGCTCTCTATCCTTGGGTTAAAATTTTCTATTTATTAAGCTTTCTGTTATTTTATTATGATAATGTGTCAGAATCGTCTTTGACTGAGTGAATTATTCCCTTTGATGAAAATAAGATGCTGCTACGAAGGCATATTTTAAATTTCTAAATAATTTCCAATTTTTATTATCTTGCAAATCACTCATTCGAGGGCGATTCTTTTCTTTAATATATCATATAATCACATAGTTTAAAAACTACATGTTATTGATTTTAATCTACTATGAGAGTATGTGCAAGGTTAATGATTTAAATGTGTCTTCAAATGCATGATTGCGTATATAAATCTATACTTACTTTTCAAACCCGCAAGCATGCATTTTCTTATTTTAATTACCATGTTCTACTTTAATTACAAAGTTCATCATTGATGTTGAGAATATGCAGACCCTTTTAAATGAATTTTTGGGAATTTGATTGGGCATTTCTCTTAATCCAAGTAAACCCTATTTAGATGTTTTATATATATTAGTCTTGTATTGCTGGTATATGAATTCGTTGTTGAGACTGCTTTGTTTTACTTTTCCAAGGATTCTTTACATGGCCAAGTCCATTCTCTTCGTTTGCGGTTTCCAGGCAGAGTGTGTCCACAATTGACACACCTGGGAATTAAACGCAATCGTCACCCAGTCGCTAAGTTTCGGCTGTTCATCAAAATACTTTCCTATGGGTTAGCGGCAGACGCCCTCCGTAATCATTCCGGATATTCGATATTGTTTTATTTTATATTATTTTTACAAAGCATCCATGACTTAAACGTGTCACACCCTCCAACTTTAATAAATTCATTATCAGCAATACTGACCTCCCAATGTAACTATTATTATTATTATTATCGAATAAATGTTTTGATCACATTCCCACTTTGTTGCTTAGTAAGCTTTTGTCCGTGCTATTCTCGAAATCAATAAATATTTTAGAACACTTAATTTTCAAATATTTTCTTAAACTTGTATAATTGCTCAAAGCACCTCACACATGTTCCTATCTCATCAAGCACATTATTGTAATGCTATTAGCCCGAGGAATAGAATATATCACTTTGCTTTAAAACCTTTTGTCATCTATTGGAATATAATGCCAACAATTATTTAATATGCGTCCCTGTCTCATATAAGCAGACAGTGGCGTTATATATATAATTTATATAAATAAATTTTGCGAAATTATTTAAAACTAAATTTGATATTTTATTTTATTGATTCCTATCACTGTCTTGGTCTATATATATATATATATTCTGCATTTCTTTTGTAAATCCATCGACGTTAATTAGCCACCCAAGCTTCTTTTAGTATAGAGTCTTTTGCTTCTCCCTGACCACCAGGCACCGGTCAAAGGTTATACTAGTAGTGGCATCAGATGCATTATCATGTAGATGGCACTGTGAAATTTGGACTTTAGATTCGAACTTAGTATATCTAGAAGGCAACCCCTCCTAGAATGTTCAGTTTCATGTCTGGGGTTTGAATTCTGCAGTGTGTTAGCGAGATAGATGATTCTGATTGTTACAATATATATATATATAATATACAAACCATTATACAATTACAAATATCCAGTAACGCCCTCTGTTTAAAGATCTATATCTCAATAAGGTTTGCTATTATTGAGATATAGATCTTTAAACAGAGGGCGTTACTGGATATTTGTAATTGTATAATGGTTTGTATATTTTCTATAATTATTTCAGTTAGTGTTAACAGTAACTTTCTTTTCATATATATATATATATATATTTATATCTAATAATGTATATATATATATATATATATATATATATACATTATTAGAAAAATTAGAGTGTGTTATATGATATGGGGAATGAAGACATTCTATTGCCACATATAATCATATAATTAATATTCAAAGTCTCACAGAAACTTATGTCTAACTGTCAAATATACAAAATACCTCAATTTGCTTCTGTCTCAAGAATTTAAATAGAAGGTAAATTAAAATAACTATAACAATGAAATTTTATTCACTATGTTTGTAAATAAAATGGCATCACTTAGACCATTGCTCAACTAAATACTCCTAATGTAGAATCACAAGATATTCATTTTAGTAACTTACAAATAACTATTGTCTTCCTTAATATGTAATATTAAAAAATAGTGCATTAAATATTATGTTAATATATTAAAAGTTAATATTTCTTCAACTGCTCACTAATGTTAGGATCTTATCCAAAAACATCCAGCATCTCACAATAGCAGTATGTAATGTTTGATCTGTTGTCTTAGCTAATTTCACATCTATTTCTAAACTTTTTTATTACAATATAGATGTCACTAAGGGTGTGGTGCATTAAAGATTTGTTATTATAAATTTTTTGCCCCAAAATATGTGCACTATAATATATTCCTTGAGTTATAACAATAATATACTAAAATCACCATCAACCAAAGCATAGGCACCTGCAATTTAAAGTGTGATATGTAGGTTGAAAATAAGGCGGCCTATTACTATAGATTTATTTTATTAGAGCAAATTTGCATTTCTTATTAAATCATTTATTGATTTTAATCTATATGTCAAAGATACACAGAGGCAAAACTGTCCATACAATAACACCACTCAGTGCAATGCAAAGTAATCAATGGATATTACCAGACTACTTCTAGCTTGTGGCTTTTATCAGTGAGGAGCGTTGGATCTGAGAGTAGTGCACCTAGATCTTAGGATATAATGCAACTCTCCAGCAGTCATCATTTACCTTTTTATTTAACTATAAAGCTTTGAATCCAAAATGAAAACACAATAATGTTTTCAATTCAAGATCATTTGCTTGTATAGTCATATAGATTTGAACTCACTTCAGCATCTATACATTTGGTGTCTTTGTTTCTACATGCTGTGAGCTCAGATCCAAAGTTTCTTACTGATGAAAGTCACAAGCTAAAAACTAATCAGGCAATATCGGATGAGTATGCACTAGATATGGATTTTATGCACCAACTTTCTGCATCCATTGATTATTCTGACTTGCACTGGGTGGCGCTACTGTATTGAGAGTTTTGCCTCTGTGTTAACAGCTTGTGTAAAAATAAAACATGGTGATCATGTGATGTTATATAAAAGATAGTAGAAATTTGTCTCTGCCTCTATCATTATTGAAGATTGAATCACCATTTTTTTCTTATTATCAGCAATTTGACTCTCCTTTGATTTGTAATGATTAACATGGGAGACTTTTATTTTCTAGTTAGAATATTTAGATAACCATTTACTAACATTACGGACGATTAGTTAAATTGGCTTTAAGCCAGTTACCTGACAACAATTCAAGCTTTACCTGGACAGCATTTTTATGACAGGCAAATGCACTAATCATTGCGCCAAAAAGATATTCTTATATATATAAAGTATTTTTAACTATATAAACTATAATACGTCAAAAATTTATTTGCTAAAATATTTATTGTCAGTGTTGTTTTCCTTTTGGTTTCTCATAAAACATGTTGTATTTAGTTATATATAAATGACTGTTTGCGTAATATTTCTTCTCAAGATCTCGTAAACAAATAAATAGTTTTATCATGAGGCCTACTGATTGTCGATAAAATGACTTTCATCACAACTGACATTGTCAAATGACTTCTTACAATCAATAAACCTGCTGCAGCAAAACTCATAACATATAAATATTATTTTTATTAGTAATAACCAAAATTAATAAAAATAAAAATAATAAATTAGTTTGGCAAATAAAAAATTAAAGTTTCATTTTCAATTACGCGTCTATTGATTTCTTATTGACTCCATGAACTCTTCTAATGCGTTAAAAGCTTGAACACGTCATTTAAACATCTCACTTGTAAAAATATATATATATAAAATTGACTTTCAATCTGTCACAGCGATATTAAAATCATAAATAAGAGAAGAGTTTTCTTTATGGATATCGGAGATTAAAAAAACATAAATTTATATATAAAAAAAGAAGAAGAAAAACTGAGAGTTGTTTTTTCTATTTCTAAAATTTCATAATAAAATTACTCAGTGAACGTACGTAGAATATAAAGTGTAAACTTAAAACAAATATTGATTTTAGTCGACAGGCTTTAAATAGGTTATATATAAGTAATAGACTAGTTTATTTAGTTTGTAAACATATATTTATTTGCATATTTCTTGATAAGGTCTGTCGAAAATCCCTTATAGACGTGTTCTGAAAAGAAAAGCATTATTCACTAGACTTACCAATCACCGTGTGTTGAGAGTTATATATTCATTTGCTGAGTAATATCAGATAATTAGATAAGTTGTATGTGGGCCATCTATTTGAAGAAGTAAAAATGTCATTAGAACCTGAAAGAAGGTTTTGACCCTATTTAACTTAGATTTAAACCTAAATCGTGGGACGTAACCTGGTTTATATAACATAGCATAATTCTGCTATTTTCTTCATTATTATTACTATGTTTTAATTTATTTCTTTTCTATTAAACTTCTATTAGTAAAATATTTTTTACTCAAGATAATCAACAATTTTTTATCAAAACATTGTAAGCATTTTAAAACAATAACCTTTGTATTTGATTCCTTTTGGATTTTAAATACATGCAGTTGTGACATTGCATATGTTTTAGCTTTGCTGCTTCAAGACCAATCTATTTTCTTTTAAAGTTCTGACACTTTATAACAACTTGAGTAATTATCGGATGCCAGGAGGTAGTGCCTAATAAATCCCTATATAACGTCACTCTACTTCCAATGCTTTAAAAACAGTTGAGTTATGAAATAATAAAGTAACAGTAACACAATCATCAATATTAGGTAATATGGCACTCTTGATGACAATTTATTCTAGTATCTTAAAACTCTCGCCTAACACATTGTCCTTAATGTTCTCTTTATCCCATTAAGACACATCTACAAATTTTCAACTACTTTTGTTAATGAAACATTGGCACTTAAGATCATGTCTGTAAAATTTTATTTCAAGCAAGATCTAGCCAATGTATCAATGGAAAATAAAAATTCCGAACACCTCAATCAAATTATATATAACAATGTAATTAATATATAGATAAATGTTAGCATAACAAGTTCAATTTGTTTTAAAGGTAATGGAAATCTAAAATCGTGGTGACAGGTAACAAGAAAGATAAATGCATTTCTAAACTTGTACTTTTTAGTTGAATAATCAAGGAAAGATAATGAAACAATATGCAAGTTATATAAGAAAGGTTTTTTTACTAACACGATTAATTGGGGGGAAATATAAAAAGATAGTATTTGTGAAGATATTCTGAATCATCAAAATATATATTTTGAACAAAGCACTAGAATGAAAACTAGAAATCCACAAGTGATGTCTATGAGAAGACCAAACCTTTGATACAAAAATATGTAACTTTTACAGTAACAAAGATGCTAATCAAATATTAACAGAATTGTTTCTCTGTTTTTGTCTCAACTATCCTTATCAATTGTTATGAAAAAAGCTCATTTTTACATCAAAAATTACAACTTCATTACAGTTTAAGTACCATTAATACCATCAATTTGATTTAGAGTTTTAAAACATATATCCTGCAGACATTGGTCAATTTTTTCATCAATAAAGCAGAGGATAAAATATTGGATAAACTATCGATGGCACTTCAAAGAAGTAATATAAGCCAATTTATAATATTATTTACAAAGTGCAAATTTTGGGAAAAAATAAATTTATATACTTCTGCCTTGTGTATGTATGAGTCTTTGTAAAATAGACATTATTATAATAAGACTGCTAAATAAGCATTTTAAACTGGATCTTACTGCATAGTTTAGTCCAGTGTTAGAGTGGCAATCTTAGGATCTCAGGGATCCTAGATTGTGAAACAACTCCTTTGTTTCCATTTTTGAATTAAAACTTCTTGTGAACTTCTAAGCAACAAACCTTTAATCATCATCATCAATTGGATTACATTAATAGAGTTTATGTTGAATTGAAGTTGCTATGTTTGATATAAGATTAATTTGTCATGGGAATTAATATGAATTGTTGAGTTAGAAACATAAGGTATGCCCCATTAAAAATGATTAGTTTTCTCTACAAGAACTACCTATATTTTCATATCTTAATCAATACATGTATTATATAATTGATCTATTGATTACAAACATTTTAAGACACTAGCATATCTAAATCATCACTTATGATAAAAACTATGACAATGTTTTATACTTTAACCAACATCTGAATAATCTATTTATTTGATTGTTACTTTAATAAGTTATTTCACCCTTATCTTTTTTTTTTTTTTAGTTTATGTGCACCATGAAAAACAATAGTAGTTATTTATAAAGTGTCTGAGGTTTATTGTGATTAATTTTAAACATTAATCTTTCAATTACATCTTGAAATACTAATATGGTTTATGAATGAGTACATCTGCAGTGGACAAAATTTCTGACCTCTAATACAGTACATATATAATCTTATATATAGTCGACCCATCGTTAAGCTTTACAGCATACTCACACACATATAGTTAATATGGGATAATTTTAATCAACATATGGTCCTGTTAAAAATAATTCTAGGAAGTGCCACTTTAGGTCTGAATCCTGATTTAATAATAATAATTACAGAGACGACTCTTTTGAATCTGAGCCCTAATTTAATAATAATAATACTTAATTAACTGAGGTAATCTTTTGGATCTGGACCTCAAATTTATTGAACAAAACGATGAATAAAAACATTAATCACAAAAAACTATTTGCCAAGTGCTTTGATGGTCATGTATCAGAATCATGGAGACATATTCAAAAGAGTCATCTCTGTACTTAAGTTATTATTATTAAATCAGGATTCAGACCTAAAGTGGCACTCCCTAGAATTATTCTTAGCAGGACCATATGTTGATGAAAATTATCCCATTATTAACTATATGTGTGTGAGTATGCTGTGAAGCTTATGATGGGTCAACCATATATAGGATTATATATGTAATGCATTAAAGGCCAGGAATTTTGTCTGCAACAGATGTACTCAATCATATACCAATATGTCACCATGATTGTTGCAGGTACCGAAAACACTTGGCAAATAGTTTTTTGTGATTAATGTTTTTTGAATTTTAGTTACTCTGTTTATAACTCTTTATACGTGAAGAATATTTTGCATTATCTGACAGTTTTTATATTATCCATGAAAATATACTAAATTTTAATCATTTAAACAGTGATCTAACTAAAGCATTTATATTCTAAGTTCTACACACATAAAATGTAACACGATAATCAAAAGGAGGGTTTATTTACGAATAAATTAATTCAATTGAATTTCAACGCAAACCTTTAATTTAAAATACTAATAATTATATTACATTCATCTTTTTTTAAAACATTTGGACATTTTAATATTTTACAAGCATGCACAATTATGTTTAAAATGAATATTACACATTTGATTATTTATCTATTCGACAAATTCCACATGAAAAGAAAACGGTTTTTTTTTTTTTTTTAAAACAAGACAAGATGTTAATTAATTTGTATATACTAAAGGAAAACAAAACAAATTTTTATCTTAGCTGTTTTAAAGTGGAGCTAAAATATTTATAAAGGCTTAATTGCGAAGGTTTAATTGGAAATGCTGATTTTTTTAAAACAAAAGATTCACTTCTACTTTTAATCAATAAATTAAATAATTTGTTATGTACACAATAACAAAGTTTGTTAGAATTAAATATAAACTAAATGATCACGGAAAAACTTAAAATAGATGATACATTATTATAACAGTCTAAACTGTTTTTTAAAATACTTAAGCAGCAAAATAGTCAAAATAAGAGTCATAGATCACATGACCCTATTCTCTTCAGCTTGTAAGTTATAAACAATGAGGATTGCTAATTCCTCAACAAGCTTTGTGATGAATGCTTAGCCAGAGAAAGCATTTAAAATATCTCTGTCAGGAACCCCTCCCCCCCAACTACTGACCATGGTTTCATGCTTCAAGCTTTGGCTCTCCTATTTGAGTTGGATAGATGGGTTTGAAGACATGTAGGGGTCTGAAAATTTCAGATTTTCCATTCAATTAGAAAACTTTTAGATAAATGCTGGTTTTGGGTTGATATTTTTAGATCTAGTATCTGAACCTACCCTGGCACCTGTCTGAGGAGTGCTAAAGCATGAAACCATGGTCAGGGATTTGGGAGGGGGTCCTGACAGAGATATTTCAAATGCTTTCTCTGGCTAAGGATTTATCACAAAGCTTGTTGAGAAATTGGCAATCCTCATTGTTTATGTAGCAAAAGTTTTATAACTGGAGTTCTCTACAGTTTTTGTGAGTATTTATTGTTTATGGACTAATATTTCTTCCATGATGGTTTTCATTAATTCAATTTATGAATTGCAGTCTTTGAAATTTGACATTTATATGTTTGTCTTGATTTTGATTATAGATTCCTTCAAAAATAGTTGGGGCAGGTTCCACAGATATCCAGTTAAGATTTGAGCAGGTAATAAGTGTTTTTTTCCTACTTAATCATCCTTAATGATAATTCAATGTAGCTTGATTAAAATAAGAATACAGATATTTTTTAAGAACAATTGACTATATATATTACAATGGTCAACACAAACTCCCTAACCTATCTGCCTTGCCATGACATCACTAGGCTATTTGAACTTAGAATATTTATAAAGACAACGGATACATATGGGTAAGGTTCTATTTTTATCAAACTGAAAGCGCCAGTCACTAGCTCAGAGAAAAGCTGAGTTTATAATATCACGCTGAATATTTAAAATTTCTAATTCTTGATTTTTTAAATATTATTAATAAAAATATGTATAAGTTACTGCCAAAATTTAATTAAACATAACCTTTATGCACACATCATTAATACAAACATCTGAAGATTAAATTAACTATTAAACATATTTGATTTAAATTATATGCACAGATAGGTACATTCAATAGATTTGATACTATTTTAATATTTTGAAGAGTGTAAATACACTGCATAAAATCCACATAATGACCCAATCCTTTTTAACCCTAGGTTAAAATTTCACGTTTAAATCAACACTAGCTTACTGATATATTGATGTGATCAATACAAAATATTTTTAGCATAACACAATCATGCTGACAGAAATTTTTATCTGTAGTATGATATCATTAAAGAAATAACAAATTATGGTAGGAAAAAGTGAGCATTTTTCCCATGATCATTAATAAATTTCACCAATAGACAGGAACGATCCACTGCCCAGTTGGTGATATAAAAATGAAATCATTTGAAATATATATATATATATATATATATGAAATGCTCTGTAAATGGGGATAGTGGCCTTTGCCAGCTTATTGTCCCAACCAGAGCATAAGAAAATCAATGGCATAGGATATACGTCTATGACCATTGGCAACACAATGGCTACCATTTTGGGCCATACATTTTGGTGGGTATTAGACCATGTATGCTAATGCCACAAGAGAACAAGTATCCAATACATCTACCCAGATTACATTGACATAAAACATCCATACATCTATCCATCAGCATCGATTTAACTATGAAACAACCAGTCCAAAATTAAAATACCTAAACTAATATGTAAATGTTATGAATCTATGCAGCCATTTATGCCTATTTTAAAGTTATTAAATTTAAATGAAATGAACATGAATGGAAATGATAGCAAATATATATAATAAATAATTTAAAATTATACTTAGTCAGATAAGACATTTCTTTTAAAATTAAGTGACATTTAAAATTACTACTTGGAAAAGTTTGTATTATATAATTAAAGTTCATATTTCATTTAAAACAAAAGTTCATACTTTCCATTGCTGTAGGTTTATTGAAGTCCATCTTTGCAGTCCTTCATATATCATACTACTCCATTTGAAGGTCCTTTCCTATCATATGGATATTGTTCTTGGGAAGACAAGTCTATCATTTGCACTTTCTGGGAGCCATCACTCTGGAGATTGCCTCAGTTGGTGCAAATATGTGAAATGAAAATTTATTGCATAACCCCTACATTTTGGAGATCCACAATACATATATAAAATGTTTAAATAACTGACAGTCAGCAAGAGCCATCCAAATCTAGCAAAAGTTTTCTTTTTATAACATTTTGAATTTTTATCATCAAATTCCAGGATTGATTTTGCCTGGCTTGGCTGCTTCTTATTGGTAATGATGACATTTCTCTGAGGGCTGTGTATTCATTTCCATCACTATTGGCCAGCTTGCTTTAGAGTGGGAACTCAAATTTTTATCAATTATTTTTTTAATTTATATCTTATCAAACTTACAATCAGTTAAATGCCCAAAGACCTGCTTGCTATCCAGAAGGTCATCACAGCAGCCTTGCAAGCAAGTAGTTGCTTGCAGATGGTTGTGGATTCACCTCCTGGCCAATGCTGCTTGCTATTGGAGAGGTCATCGCAGCCATCTTGCAAGCAAGTAGCTGGTTGCAGATGGTTGTGGGTTCACCTCCCAGCCAATGCTATGACATATGGAAAAAAAAATCATTTCCACTCTAAGATTAAAATAATTTCTTTAATAAAAATAATTAACAGCTTTTTTTTAATGCTTTCTTTTACATTAAAATAAAATCTTGTTTTTAGATTTTTAACTTTAAATAATTATATAATTAGTTTGCCATCTGTGCATTATATATGTATTAATTTAAATAATTTTTTTATTAATTTTTATATATTTCTATTTGAGGGTGATTTCATTTATGTATATATCATTTCATTTTGGTTTGAAAGGGATATAAAAGCATATATGTATACCTTTACATATCATTGAACTTCCTCAAAAACAAAACAATTAAAAAAAAAAGAATTTTCTTAGTTTTAGTAGAAAAAATTATTATTATTTTTTTTTTTTTAGTAATTACGCACACTTAAAAATGTAAGTCTATTCTCCATCTTTACATCAGCTGAGCATGCGCCTCCCATTCAACTGTTTCCGTTTCCTGCCCTTTTTCTTTATTAAACAGTCTTTCCTAAAATTTATTTATATTATATTTTACAAGTTTTTTCTCTCACGTATATGCATGTGCGTGCAATTTACTTTCTGTCTGTACTTTTACATCTACATTCTAATCTATAACTTTAATAAAAACAAAAATATACATTTTTTAAAAAGAAAAAATCTACTAGCATAATTGATTTGTTTTTCAATATATTTCATACATTCTTTGAATGTTTGATTGTTACATTTTCATTTACCATTGTCAAACTCCTTCCACTCACAACTTTGATGCCATACATTTCAGATAAATACACTAATGATTATTACTAATCATTTTCGAAACTAGAGATTATCTCTAGCACAGATATAAACTTTAAACCTCAGTTAAGAACAACAATTTTAACATAGCTTATATAATTTATTACTTTTTCTTTAACAGTTTAATTTTAAAATATGGATTTTTATATTCTATTTTACAATTTTAACATTACCTATTATTATTTCTTATTTTTTAATATTTTATTTTAAGCTATTTGTTCAATTTTGTAAAACTTTTGAATTTCTATATTTATTAGTTATTCCTCACTACACCGAAAACCAGCTTACTACTAGGATCACATGGCTGACAGTAAAATCAACAAGACCTTACTCCAATTCAATATATATATTGTGCCATTACAATTTAGTCACTAGCTAAATTTATAGTAATGTGCATGTAGGAAAATGTAAAACAAAATCATCATCACATTTTTATATAACAATAAAAGAAGCTGTAGGGCATTCAAGTTCAAACCCTACCAGATCAAAATTTTAAACGCTTTAGACAGAAAGAGAGTGGGACAGCAATTATATGCTTTACTTGTTTGTGTGTTAATAAATCTCAAAAAGAGCAGCACACACATTTAATATTTAAATTTTCTGTTAAAAAGCAAAGTTATAATGCATACGTATAGGCAGTGTATGTGTAAGCTATTTAATTGTTTTATATTTCAAATATTCAACATTTTAACTTTCTTTAAAACTAACCTATGCTTGATCAATTCTAATATCTTATTCTATACTTCTATTTTGCTTTTCTATAATTGTAATTGGGATTTAAAAGTTACAGATTTAATTAAATAATAGGGTTATAATTACTAAGCTAGCAATTATATTATTTAATGTTAGTTTATGAATGATTTGAAATAATGAAGTATGTGTGTACATTACATACAGAAATTTACATTTATTAAATATTGAAAGAAAAGGAAGGGTTAAATCTGTCAAATTATTTTTTTTGTACAATTTTATGTTAAAAGAGGAAATCTGTTGAATCAGATATCTATTTTTGTAGCAATTTTGTTTTTGTAAATGATTGTTTGTCACTTTGGGAGCTTAATCTGGGTGGGAACTCTAATTTTGAAATTGTCTTATCTTAAGATCTAAAGAAGGAAGCTCAAAAATTTGAAATGTTACCTAGGTGTAAAAAGGAAAAAAGGATTAAGTCTATTTTTTTTTTAAACAAAAGTGTCTGGAAAAAGGATTAAACTTTTCAGTTGAAAAATAATTTAGTTGAAAATAAATTAGAGATCTAATTAAAACGAATTTGTCCAAAAATAGCAAGTGACGCTATCTCTGATTGGTTAAGTTAGCTAAAAAATTGGATATAAAAAGGTGTCTGGAAAAATCAGTTGAATTATTATTATTGTGATTATGATTCAGATTATTAGACTATTAAATTGAATGTTGAAAATATAAGAAATGGCTGGCTAGAAAAATTATATGTATGTCCCATCTTTTCTGGACCATCTGGGGAAGCTGCACATCATATAGGAAAGAAAAGATGTTTTGTCTAAAATAATATTCTACACCTTTCAACTGACCAGAGAAATAAGATGTTTTTAATAGAAGGAAGAAAGCATTCACCTGCATTCGATGAAAGATGAATTAATCTACCGATAAATATTAATCATCAAGTCCAATTAATTGTTCCAACAACTGATTTTAAACTCAAGAAAATTTATAAATGTGAAAACAACTGCTGTATTTCATCCACTAAAAGAATCATGCTTGACAGGAAGAGAAGAAAAATTAATATAATGATTTCCAAATTGTCCACTAAAGCAAATAACCTCAATAGAGTCATCATCATCAAATAGTTATACACCTCAAGAAAGAGATTGTTCCCACGTAAAACGGAAATGGTAGCTGCAGAAATATAGACATTATACAAGACAAGTTTGAACCCTTGGAAATTCACCACAAACAAAAGATCGGTAATATGACTTTTTATATCTATTTTCTTTATGATATCAGAGTCTTAATAAACATTTTAGCAATAAAGTGGTATATTTTATTTAAAGAACTTTTAAAGACTATTCAGATCGATTAAAAACAAGAATGTCTTACTAATAATAACTTTGAGCTTCATAAATGATCTTGAATGTATCAAAATTATTTGTTTATTAATTTTACAGTTATGAAATATTAATGTGTAAAACAATTTTTTTTATGGTATTATGATTTTAGTTTTAACTAATATATTATTATTATTTTGGTTTTAAATAATATTTTGTTATTATGGGATAAAACACGCACATACATAATAATATTTTTATATGTGTATAATTGCGAGTGAATGTGAAGTAACAAGTAGTATTAGAATATTAGATTATTTTGTTTCAAGTTAAGTATAGCATTTCAGAGGTAGAAGAGAGGGGGGAGAAAATAATTTAAAACTTGTTTCTAAAACTTGCTCTTTCAATTCTATTAACATTTTTTTTTAACATTCTACTTACATGTTAGATTTATAAAGTATGTGTGCTAATGAGCAGATATTTTTTTTTCTTGAAATACTTTTCTCATGGAGTGAAAATCATGGTCAATGTGACATCCAACTTAATACAAAATACATTTGAAGGGAAAGGGGGAAGAACTTGAAATTAATCTGAGGATTGTTATATAATCAATTATTATTATTATTATTATTCATGTCAATTTTCATGTTTATCTAGAAATTTTTATGTATATGTTAGAAATGCAGTAATAAATATTAGTTTGTTTTATTAAACGAGGCGTATATATTTCATTAAGTGTAGTCTTTGTTAAGTGTGATTATTCATCATCATCAGTGGTTGAATATTAGTTATTTAAGATATAAGTAAATATGCTAAAATTAAGCAATAATTATGAATTTCTTTATAAAAATTAGTTTTATGTTTAGGCTTAGTCCTAGAGCTGTAGTTGAAACCCTTGTCATTATCGTTATTATTATCATCATCATCATCGTCATCAACGTTTTAATTAATGAGCTGTTTAACTGTTTAAAGGCCATAAATAAATATTAATTTTATAATATTTAGTGATTTCTTAGTATTATTATAACCACATCCCATCATCTATTTCATGCAAGGATGAGTGAATTGCCATCCTAAATTAGTTATATATAATCTGAGCTAGTAAACTTATAAAAATATTGAAACACATTTGTTATGCTAAGATCTAAGAAATGATTTATGTCTAATATACTCCACTTTGGTTTAAAGATGTTTTACTTTTACCTAAATATTAGTGCGTATAGTGATATGGCTCAAAAAGCAAAATCTCCCATTTTTATTAGAAATAAAGTACCAAAAAGGGGATTCAAACCCGGTACATGTGAAAGGTTATTAGATATAACCGTGTCTAGATTCAGATAATCTAGTGGCGCCCTGCTAGACCATATTCACTTAGTATTTGTTTAAACATGCACTTAACATCAAACCAAGAAATGAAAGTGGATAAGATCTACTGTCTGTATACCTGAGTTATATTTTATTGAATTACTAGTGTACTCACCTCACGTGATTTCATATACCTGAGTTATAATACTTGTTATTAATAATTTGCTTATAATTATTGATAGTGGGATATCTTGAGAAATCTAATGATAGAAATATGTTTCATTTCATCCAATGACCCGTAATATGATAGATAACTCAGTCTGATCTTTGGTTTAATAGCCACTACTCATGTTAAAAAATTCTTCTCTTTTGATATAAAATCTACAATGCATTTTTCGTTTATTAAGCTAGATATTTATATTGGAATCTATAATATTTGAGCTACTTTAATTTTGTTACAATATATATATATATAGATACTTTAAGAATTACAATATATATATATATAATGTCCACTATAGAATTTTAGAATTTTATATATGGCAATGTTTGATGTAAAATCAATTAACATCTTTCAGAACATGTGTTTCTGTTAATCAAATCTGACAACATCAGCTGCTTGGTAGAAAAGTTGAGATAACATTAAATTTAGCAACTCAGTTTCTCTTTAAAAATTGCTGTGCTTAATGTGATCTTAAATGATTCTCAAACACGTTACATGTCACGTTTGATTGACAGAATCGTATATCCTGCAAAAGGATATTCGACTTTTTATTAAATATTGTATATAAAAGCATGTTTCTTCATAAAAGTTGTAAAAGAATAACATTAACAGATTATATTATGTGGTATTTTATTAATTAATATATATATATATTTAAACAAACTATCAATTTGTTATTTATGTGCTGAACTGACATAAGCCTTGTTACCCAAGCTGAATTTTTTTTAGATCTAGTTATAATAAAGATAACCCAGTTGCTGCAAAATTATTGATGAAAAACTAAAATTATTGATGAAAAACTGATATATATATATATATAGTTAGAATTTAAAGTGATAAAAAAAAAGCTATAAGAAATTAACTTTTAATACATGACTTTTATGGTTAATAGTATTCTTTATTTTCCAATTTTTCTGAAGAGGGGTGTGGGAAAGACTTATTGTATTGAAGAGAGTTATTTAAATGGCATATGCCATCAAAATAACACAATGGTTTCTGCCTACATTCCATATAAACTTTTACAGACAATATTTTAATATTTTTACTTTTCTCCAGAGCTGAACATTGTCATCCTAAAAAATCAATTAACAATAGGTGTTACTAGTATAATCCATATACTCAGACTATTGTTTGACATATAATTTTCATTGGTGAAGAGTTATTTTACAACAATTACATGCCCAAAATCAACTTTTATTTTTTAAACAACCCCCAAGCTTGTAGCTTAAAATTCAAAAACATTCTAAGGTTTTGAATTCTGGTAAATTTGTTAATTTAAAAAGATTTGGTATTAACCCAAATAATATACAATTTTGTGACATGAAGAGTATAAATCATTTGGCTAAGATGATGTATGCCATCAAAATATCACATGACCTTCTTTGTTTACATTAAACATATGCTTTTAACATGTCAGAATTATTCTATTCCATTTATTTCATCCTTTTCTATTCTAATTTAGAGTAATTAATGAAATCTGAATTGGTAATAGCTTTGGCTTTATAAATGAGGAATTGCAGATATACACACCTACCTTTTAATGGATGACTGGAATATTTTTTTAAAAATATACATTGAATACAAGCAGAAAATATTACATGATGCACTTTCTAGGTAAATATTGATGGTTACCTACATAAAACATTGATGGCTGAGTGTTTAGCACAGCTGCCTTACAAGCAGTTGTCCCAGGTTGGCTTTCCAGCCGATGCTTTGACATATGGAAAAAAGTGTGACTTATGATTAGGACTTTTTTCAAGCTGTCTGGAGATCATTTTTTAATCAGTGCATTGATTACAAAGAAATATAAATTAGCTATTCATAATAAAAAAGATTTTAAGATAAATATGACAACATATTTCAAATTTAAACAACGATAGAACAACATGCTAGCATTACATTTTGTTTTATATTGGAGAAATTTCTGCCAAAACATTTGAAAAGATGTAATTTGTGGTGGAAGTGAATCAATGAGTTGCAAGGCCATCCCAAGTAAGTATCAGGAATTCATGATATCAGTGAGAGCATTGAAGATTATCTATGAATAAATGACACACTGTTATATTTTGTTAAAACCCACGATCCAAACATGCTAAGGGTATAAAAATTTTCTGTAGAATAGCTTAATTATATTCTTACATAATCTATATATTGATTCAAAGGTGGATCTAAAAACATCTTGGAAAGAAAAATAGATCTGTTTTCACTGGGATATGCTGTGTATAATTAAAATACAAATTATTAACTGTATAGTAATTGCCATACTGTGGTTGAGTCTAAAGTGTTACTGCTATGAATTGTATGCTGCTGCTTTTACTATTATTGTAAAGAAGTTAATAGAATTACAAGAAATATACTTGCAAATAGTCTAGAACTTTTCATTGATGAAAAATTTTTAATTAAAAATTAGTGAGGAAATGGGGATTTTACTACTACAACCTAGTATTCATTGATTACACAACTTTCAATGACCACCACCTCTTTTGCTTGTATATAACTGTTGTTAAAACAGGCAAAACTCACTGTATATATTGTCACACACAGTAAGCTAGAGTAATCAATGGATGCCGGAAGGCTTGTGCATAAAATCCCCATCTAGTGTCTACTCATCCAATATCCCCAGACTAGTTTCTGGCTTATGGCCTTCATCAGTGAGGAGCCTTGGATTTAAGAGCACTGCACCTAGATCTTAGGATATAATTCAATCCTCCAGCAACCACCTTTTATCTCCATTTAACTACAAAACTACAAGCCAGAATCTAGTCTGGGGATATTGAATGAGTAGGCACTAGATGGAGATTTTATGCACAAGCCTTCTGCATCCATTGATTACTCTAGCTTGTTATGTGTGGCAATATATATAGTGAGTTTTGCCTGTTTTAACAAAAGTTATACACAAGCATAAGAGGTGGTAGTCATGTGATATTTATAAATTACAATTTACTGCGTAGTTGTAAAATAATGATACACGTATTAATTTGAGTGAAAAAAAAGATTTTACATATGATACCTTCTTTGTTAAGTAATATACATATAAAAATATACTATCATATGATATAACATAATTAGGTAAATATATTCTCATACTATTACTAAAGGGAATTCAAATACATAATAATGACAAAAATACAAGAATGTAAATGTAATCAAAGTCTTATTTAGGATATTATTATATAAAAAAATTACATTATAACTTCATAAAGAGAAATTAAAATAAGTATAAACATATGCATAAGTTAAATCAATAATTTTAACAAAACAAATTTATATGATTGTAGTTCAAACATGATGTGCAATGTATGCAGGTGGATCCAGGTTTGGCACATAGCTATGTTTGGATGTACACGAGTATAGTTTCACTTGCATTCATTTCTTTTTTTCAACAGGGCACTTTTGAAAATATATTTTTAACATATGGCACTTTATTTGTTCTGTTTCTAACTTTATTATTTGGTGAGGATCAATAAATTTTATAAATTATATAGCAAAGCATTTTTTAAAAATAATATTTATTTTGAAATCTGTAGTAAACATTATTGCAGTGAAGAATTGTACATTTTTTTAAAAATTTCATAAGGCAGATGTTTCTTCATAATAGACACGCAGATGTCTTTTTATGCTGGTAATGCTATACTACTTTTTAAAGAACAGCTAGTCGGAGAAGATCCACTGTTTTAGCCAACAGATATCTGCAAGATAATTTATATGGTTTTTTTCACAGAGCTTTCTT
The DNA here is from genome assembly GCA_028023455.1 of Epiperipatus broadwayi. Lineage (NCBI taxonomy): Eukaryota > Metazoa > Onychophora > Udeonychophora > Euonychophora > Peripatidae > Epiperipatus > Epiperipatus broadwayi. The sequence continues at coordinate 4,289,171 of JAQFVV010006233.1, forward strand.
TGATGAAGAAATTTAAGAATACTTAAAATCTATTTTACAAGTTATTTGTAGAAAATATAAATATAAGATTGCTAGAAGATTCTTTAATTTACAATGACTAATGTAAAATTATAGTAATCAATAAAGCAAGTTATATCTAACTCGATGTCGCTTTTATAAGCTTGTATTTACAAATATGTAATATAGAAAGCATACCAATAGCTCAAAAAAGTTCTTACTTTATAAGAGCAGTGAAAGAAAATATTTAAAATCTCTATCCAGAAGTTCCTATCCTCAGACCAATTGTTTTGAGCTTATGGCTCACCTCAGTAAGGAGTTGAATATCCAGACACTAGATCCAATATATCAACTCAAAAGCAGCACTTATTTAATATGAAATATTTAAGTAGAAAGTCTGAAATTTTTGAACATGAAAATGTCTTTAACCCCAGCTATCTAACTTAAATAGCTATATGGGACTGAACTAAATTTAGAACTACCATATATTAATAGTCTTTTTTTTCAATATAAGGAATTTTTTTTCCAACCCATTTAACTAGGTCTACTTATCTAATAAAATTTCTCCCCCCCCCCCAAAGAATATATTTTTCTGGACACCTGTTATTTAATTTTACTTCAATTGTTATGCCTGAATAGTGTTTGTACATATTTTAATCTTAATCCTATCATAAAGAAGAAAAAAAGAGAATACATCCTGCTAGATAATAAAGTTAACAACATTTATTGGGAAAATGCAAATAAAAGAAAATATTCTGCAAGATAATAAAATTAGAGCTTTTAATTTAAGTTTTAATAACTATGATAAAAGAGAATGTAATATAACTTTGAATATTAATGTAAAAACATATCACTATTTTAATTAAAATAGTTTTTTTTACAATCTGATTTTATTTATATTCTTATTGTTTGAAGACCATGCATGTGTTTGTAATACTTAAAATAGTGTGAATTTAAATATGTATATGTTTCATGCAAGGCAATTTACAACACAGAGATTGTTCTAGCTTAAAATATTAATCAAATATGAAGTCAAAATAAGCAACCATATATATCAAAGCTGCAAATCTGATTATAGCAAAGCAGTGGAATAGAAAATAAAAATATAAAAAAACTAATGGAAAACAAAAAAACTAGCAAAAACTATACAAAGTTTTATTTGATGAGATTATGTCAGTAGATCTTTTTATAAGTGTAAGGAAATCGGTAGTAAAACAATCTTATCTCAACTTTAAATAGATGGGTTAAATGTGATATCACAAGTAGAAGTTGAGTTAATGTAAACACATACACTCACATCGATATATCTATTTACTGGACAAAATAATAAAAATATTACCAATGATAAAAATACTAACTAAAAATAATACTGTCAAAATATAAAAAGAAGAAAGAATTCTTCCAAATTCTCATCATCTAAAAACATATGTCAGAATTTACATCCATTTAACATCTTGAGTTAAGAATAAAAAAAAAACCTTTTATTTTTGAATAAACTTAAGTCAAAATGATTATTGTGAATTGCAGGGTAAATTGATTAATTTAAAGTTTGTCAGTACTAATTGAGAATTACCCGGTGATAATATTGCTAATATATATCTGTAATCATTATATAGAAATAGTGGAATTAAAAAAATCCAACAACCTGTGACTAAACACAACAAAAACACCTTTTATATATAAAGACAAATAATTAAGATTAGAAAAAATGGGATTATGTTTTTGACAGCTTGTAGAAGTTTTATTTACTTCAATTTTTATTTCATATATACATTTGAAGTTATGTTTAGAATTATACATTTGTTTATTTTCAAGCATATGTAATCTTTAATTGCACAAATTTAAATTAGAAATTAACATAAACACAACTAAACAAAATAACTTAAAATTTTTTAGCCGAACAGATCACCAGTTGTTGACAAATGTTAGTTAGCCTTTGAAATATACGTTATGTAGTAAGCAAATAAACGATTTAACTTGAAAACTATCTGGTAGAGTTGTGTTTTAATAATTTTTAATTTATTTTTCAGCATTTAAATATTATATTTAGTATCTTTAATTTATTTAAGAAGTTGATGAATTTAGAAACAAATGTACCTATTATTATTTGATGTTATTGAAATATGTTTTAATATATGACTGCTTCACGATTTATTCAAAGCATTTGATTTCATTTAATATTTTTATAAGAATGTCAATATTGATATGGAGAATTTGTTACACTTCATAACAGATGAGGAAAAGTATTGGATCTAGAAACATATGTCATACAGAGTGCTTGATTGATTTTTATAATATACAGTAACTCAGAATAACAACATAATTGGCTAACAGTTTTAAGATTTTTAATGTGGTTGTGCACATAGATATTGGATATAGAATTATTTTTTCATGGTAAATGAATAAAGACTGCTGTATCTGAACATACCCTGCTGAGAGTGGTTTAATTTTTTTCATCAGAATAGTAATAAATAAAATACAAATTTTCTAGATAACACTTTCAAGATTGGACATAACTTCAATTTGTTTATATTATATATATATATATCATTATTGCTAACAATAATAAATAAATGTTTTTCATTATATATATATATATATGTGTGTGTGTGTGTGTGTGTGCGTGTGTGTGTGTGTTTGTGTAACAGTCAATGTACTTCAAACATAGAATTTTTAAATTAATAAAGATTTTAAATTGCTCATAAATTACAAAGTTAATATTATTTATGTATTTGTAATTTTCCACACTTTTTGTTTGAATAAGTTTGTATTACAATATATTTAACAGTACTTTTTTCTTTCACTGGACAAGCCACCAGGCCATTTTTGTATAGAAATTTATCACTTACAGGCTTCTTGATGGTCCTGCAGCATCACCTGGTGGCTTGTCTAGTGGGAGAAAAAAGTTACCATAACATATTATGTAAACAATATATTCAGCTTACAGCAAATAGTTAGCTAAATTTAAATGGTAAGAAATTAGTAGAATAAAGATCAAATTAACAAATAAAATCAATATTTATTATACAAAAATAAACCGTCTAACTAACTGATCTTAATTCAAACATGTAGTCTGGATTCTGGTTAACTTATTACTACTAACAATAATACAACAACTAATAACAAAACTATTACAAATATTTATTTGAATATTAATATACAAAATATAAATCATACACATAGGCAAGTTAATTATAATTTTTTCTGTATGTTATGTGATCACCTGTATGGAATTTTGAATGTCTTTTGTTAAAAGACTTTGGCTGAAAGTTCTTTTAAATTGAGCTCAACATTTTTCTAGTCTTCTTTGGTTTTCTTCATATTGGCATTAATGAGTATATTCTGATAGACTTCTCTCTATTTCCTTAAGAAAAATTAGCTTTAAATTTTTTCAGCTGGATTTATAATCTAGAAGTAAACTCAAGTCAGATTACTTTAAAACAGAGGTTTTTTTTTAAAAAAATCATATTTTAACTCAGAACATTGAGAAAATATAAACAATTATCATTTAAATTAATTAAAGAAAATTATTTTTGCTTGTTTTCCTTTCTTGTTGTAAAAAAAGTCATTTTTCCAAACAAAAAGAAATATAATCAGTATTATATATATATATAATTATAAAGGACTTGAACTCAGATTTTCAAGCTCCCTATATTTATCCAACTGATCTTATACAACTGATACACATGACTGCATATGTGTGAAAAAGATTAATGACCTCTAATATATATATATTGTGCTGATATATATGGATATATGACTGCATATGTGTGAAAAAGATTAATGACCTCTAATATATATATATTGTGCTGAACCAGCATTCATAATTTGGTCCAGATCACCATCTCCCACACATCTATACAATCACTGCTCAGTTTATATTAAGATAGCAAATCTTCAAACTTTTATAGACAAGCTTTAACCTTGTTTACTCCCCAACTCTTCAGCTATCCATTTCATTAAATTCTGAGGATGGAATGCTCAAAGCCCATGTTGATGCCAATATTATTGTCATCCCCATGTTGACCTTAAGTTAATATGATCCCTCACACATATGACATTAATATGTCCATTTAATTATACAGAAAAGGGATGGGAAGAATGCAGACTGAATGTGTAATATTTGAATATATGTGTGTTGTCTATACTAAAGTTAATGTAATTATAAAAAGCTTAACTCTGACTTTCAAGTTCTTTACATCTATCTAATCCATCTTATACAATGGATACATATGTCCACATACATGTGAAAAAGATAAATGATTTCCAATATATGTATTTATGCTGAACCTCTGTATAATTAAATTAACATATTAAGGTCCTATGTGTGAGAGGTCAGACTGACTTTAGGTCAACATGGATATGACAATAATATTGGTATCAACAAGGGCTTTGAACATTCGATCTTCGTACATTAATAAAATGGATGGCTGAAGATTTGGAGAATGGAGAAGATTGAGGCTTGTTTATTAAAGTTTGAAGATTTGCTATCTTAATATAAACTGAGCACTGATTATATATATATATATATGTGGGAGATGGTGATCTCGACCAAGGTTCAGCATGAAATAAATATATTGGAGATCATTTATCTTTTGCACATGTATATGGTCATATGTGTCAGTTGAATAAAATGAAAATGGAATGGATAGATGTAGTAAGCTTTAAAATACAAGTTCAAGTCCTTTATAATTTCATTAAGTTTAGTATAGACAATATATATATATATATATATATATATATATATATATATATATATATACTATACTTATATGATATATATATATATATATATATATATTCAGCCCATCCCACCTCTGTATAATTAAATGAACATATTAAGGTCCTATGTGTGAGGAGTCATATTAATTTAAGGTCAACATAGATATGACAATAATATTGGCATCAACAAGGACTTTAAGCATTCCATTCTTAGATTTTCAATGATATGGATTATTGAAGAGATGGAGAGTGTGGGAAAGATTAAAGCTTTTCCATTAAAATTTGAAGTTTTGCTGTCTTAATGTAAACTAGGCACTGATTGTATATATGTGTGAAAGATGATGATATGGACCAATGAATGAGTGCTGGTTCAGCACAAAACATGTATGTTGAAGATCTTCTATCTTTTTCACATGTATGTGGCTATGTGAATCTGTTGTATAAGATGGATTGGATAGATGCAGAGAACTGGAAAATCGGAGTTCAAGTCCTTTATCATTACTTTAACTTTAGGTTAGACAATATCATCATCATCAACCATTATCAATCCACTACAGGATGAAGGTCTCGCAAAGTTCAATCCACCTTCTCCGATCGTTAGCTTCTTTTCTCCACATCACCCCTGCACACTTTCTTATTTCATCCATCCATCTCACATGTGGTCTCTTTCTGGGTCTTTTAAAATCTCTTGGAGTTTAAGATTTCAATTGTCCATATACATATATTTAAATATTATATATATTTGCTTTAGTCTCAGCCCTTGTATGAAATATTTATTAATATTAAAGGATTTCAAATTTGTTTAGCTGTTAAAATAGATTTCAACATACATAAGCTAAATATACTAATTCTAAATTAAATCATTATGTAACATCAATTAAAATTCACTAACAATTATTTCTTGCCAAACAAAATATTGGAATTAATTCCACGTCATTTAATATAACAACAAATAAATAAATGAACATTTCTGACATAACTGGATTATAAATAGGATTTAAATTTAGAATTTAAATAATTAAATTCTCATTACAGCACACACTATTAACGTTTACATGTGAATGGGCGATATCCTCTAATTTGTATAGAATTACAAAACTATATTGCTATTTAATAATTTATTCATTCTGCTTCATAATATGTTTCTTTTATTTGTTTTTACTCCAATCATTTTATACTTACAAAAAGAAAACGCCAAAACAAAGACTTCCCTTTCAGGCTTTTTAAATTTTTTAGAATTATTTAAAAAGTCAATGATTGCTAAATGTTTATAGATAAATTAAAATCGTGGTTAAAACGTTGTAGGCAAGTTAAGACTGAAATAATATTATTGGTTAATATAAGAATTTTTTCGACAGTACAGGCATTTCAATACCTGTAAGTCGAGTGAATTGAAGTCTGTCCATTAAAGTATAAAGATTGTCCATCTGAATATAAGCTGAGCATTGATTGTATATATGTGTGGAAATGATAATCTGGAGTGCTGGTTTAGCAAGAAATCCGGATATTGGTGATTATTTATTTTTTCGACATGTGTGTGATCAAGGGTGTCAGCAGTATGAGATAGAATGGATAGTTGAGGGTTGTGTGAAAGTCTGAGTTCAAACACCCTATACATTATTTGTTAATATAAATATTCTAAAAGTATTGATAATTATATAAGCACATTAGCTACTTATGATGTACTTTATCATATTAGTTTCTACAAGGTATAAAAGTTATAATGAATAATATAGGTCTCCTGTATTTGCCATATTAATATGAGACAATTAAAAACTGTTTTCACTGCAATTACTAAGGAAAATAAATTGGGGATTATTATTTTATATTTCTGTCTATTCAGAATAAAATACATGTCAAAATTATAAAAAGTCGATAAAACCAAAGTGATATTGTTTAATTAAAAATTAATTAGAAAATTTCTAGAAGACACTGTTTATAAAAAATATTATATAAATATTCAAAAATATACACAAAAATCTGGAAAAAATTTGTTTAAATGTAAAGTTACAAATTGAATAAATAGTCCAATATTGAAATTCATATAAGATAAAAATATATTATGGAAAGATAATAAAATATTAATAATAAATACAACTATGATTCATTTTTTTGAATATGAGGCATTAAAAAATAAAGTTAGTTTATGATAAAAAGAAATATTGTATTAATTTTTTTAATGACAATAAAAAATGACATTTAAAAGAATTGAAAAAAAAATAAATATTTCTCAAGAAATCCACCTCTATAGAAGAGGATAAAAAAAAACATATTAATATATTTAATTTATATGCTGCGCTCTAAACGCACTTCAGTGAAACTACATACTGTATTTGAAAAAATTACAAACTTAGAGCTTTAAGGACTTACTTGATTCCATATTCATAGCTTGGGCTATTAATGATTTTTTATTAGCACTAAATTATGCAAATATATGCAAATTATTTAACCAGCACATTTCTTAGAAATCAAGAAGCAAGTATCTCTTCTGTTGATGGCATTAGTATTGTTCACAATACAATATGCTTCTTTTACTTCGCACTGGGTGTCATTTCTCTCAGAGCACACAATCTCAGCAGTAGTCAGTTCAAAAGTGTGATTCCAGGGTTTTTGATGTTCCAAAGATAATGATCTGGCTTCATTTTTGATTTGCAATTTGTTGTTTTTAATATTCTCCTATACAATACTTTTAACACTTTATTTTTGAGAAAGAATTAATAAACTACAATATTTAATCATTGTAGTAACAGTCAGAAAGCCATAATAGGCAACCTTTTCCATTTTCTAAGTCAAACCTAAATGAAGAAAAATTATGTACAAAAATATGTAATTTATAATAGCTAATAACGTCAAGCATCAGTGGTCATGTGGTCAGTACAGCTGCCTTATAAGCAGTTGTCCCAGGTTAGCGAGTTCACTTCCCAGCCGATGCTATGACACATGAAAAAAAAAAACAATAGAATATCATTTTTTTATGTCTGGAAATTTGATTTTATACATTTTATAATCCATAAAATTTAAAAAAAAGAAACAAACTTCCTGCATTACTAAAAACATCTATATTAAGAGCAGTTTTTAAGTATAGTTATAAATTTTTTGACAACTATAATTCTATATTTATATTTTCTGCAAATATTAAAAGAATAAAAAATTATTGATATAAAATCATGAAAAAATGTTTAAACAAAAGCAACTTTTATAACTAAAAATCAATATGATTTTATAGAAGAAAAAAGTGGTATTACACTATTGGAAAATTTTGAAGATAAAATTAATAATTGTTTAAAGGATAAAAAAAATAAATAAGTATATATCTTTTTTAAAGATTTTTATAAGTACTTTGATGTAATTGACTATAAACAATTAATTTGTTGTTTAGAAAATTGTAGAATAAGAGGTAAATTGATCAATTATATCAAAAATTATTTAAATAACATATATGCTGTATCTAATATATCAACTGAATTAAATAGTAAGCAAGCAAAATTGTATGAAGTTCCTCAAGATTTTATATTTAGTGCAAAGTTATTTCTTTTTATAAATAATTTAGAAAAAAGTTCATATTAAAGGATCAATACTTCAGCATGCAGATGACATTTGTTAGGAAAGTTTCAACAAAATTATCTCCTTGTCCTTTAAGACAGAAATTTAAATAAATGGAGAAAAACAAAATATGAATACATCTGCATCTCATTTTATGTGATAGATAGGTTCCACAGAAAACCTGCATTAAAAAAAATTGCATAAAAATAGATTTAACTTACCTTGAAAAATGCAAGATAGGGTCTGTATTTTTCAGAATTCACATAAAAGCAAAGAAACAAGGAAAAATTATTTTAAAATCCTCATTAAAAAAATAAGCAAATAAAGTATGACTAATAAAAAATTTCAAATATTTGAAAAAAATTAATACAAGACAAACTTTTTTTACTTTTTTTATTAACTACAGTATTTAATTTTACATTTTTCATACATATTTTAATCATTACCACTAGTGTTCATTTGTAAACTGGTAAGAAATCAGATTGGATGTGATGTGATGTGATGTATTGTGGCTTCTTCTTAAATGAAGTCAAGAATCTCTCAGCAATTATGCCCAAAAAAATTCTGTTAGGCACATTATTTTTATTCGTGATGTGATATACAACTAGCGTTACTTTTAGTTTTGTGCTGTGTTAATGATTTTCTGTTTCTATATTAAAAAAATGAAATTGCAATCAAAACAAAAGATTATACATTATCATTAGAAAGATTATTTTTAGTTTATAAAATCTTCGTTTTTATTTTAAAAATCTAAAAGATTATTTATTTCTGTTATATATAACAAAATACGGTTTAATTAAATTTTTTGAATATTTATTGCAATATTTTTATATGTAAGTATAAATCTATTATTATTATTATTATTATTATTATTATTATTATTATTATTATTATTATTATTATTATTATTATTATTATTATTATTATTATTATTATTATTATTATTATTATTATTATTATTATTATTATTATTATTATTATTATTATTATTATTATTATTATTATTATTATTATTATTATTATTATTATTATTATTATTATTATTATTATTATTATTATTATTATTATTATTATTATTATTATTATTATTATTATTATTATTATTATTATTATTATTATTATTATTATTATTATTATTATTATTATTATTATTATTATTATTATTATTATTATTATTATTATTATTATTATTATTATTATTATTATTATTATTATTATTATTATTATTATTATTATTATTATTATTATTATTATTATTATTATTATTATTATTATTATTATTATTATTATTATTATTATTATTATTATTATTATTATTATTATTATTATTATTATTATTATTATTATTATTATTATTATTATTATTATTATTATTATTATTATTATTATTATTATTATTATTATTATTATTATTATTATTATTATTATTATTATTATTATTATTATGTTTCAAAGAAAAGAACTTTATTGATAACCATAGAGTTACATTTGCTATAAGACACTTCGTATACATATATTTACATTGCTAGTGAGTAAACCAAGTTTAAGTTGGTATCTGTGATGTACAAAAAGGAACTTAACTTAGGAGGGAAAGATATTTAAACATTGTTAGGGGGGTGAAAATACATATGTATACGTTACATTTAT